>OZ023146.1:19057379-19515388 GCA_963675895.2 Styela plicata | reverse complement strand
AGTATGGCACATTTTATGAATTAAATTTCGTATATGAAAAAAAATCAGTGAAATTACAAAATTTGCACCATAAATCACAGAAAATTGACACATATATGAATTATTAAAGCTGTGCAAAAGTGATATAAGAACAGATATAGGTGTAAGCGTGGTGATGAACTCTTATTTCCTTCAACAAATTTTCACCGAATGATTTATGTATAGAATTATTATAATAAGAAATGTGGAATTGATACCTAGAAATTATAGGTTCAGTTATGAAATCGAAGATATTCAATTTTATCCACTCAAACAAACAAGGAAATATGATAGCTCTGCCATCTGTAATTGACTTACCGGTACAGTTCACCACTTTTACATTCTATAAATTTAGATGCATTGGGCAATTAAAAAATAAAATTCAAGTTTTATTTCTGTTGCATGAAAATTGAGATTTAGCAATTGTACTGCGTATTGTACCAATGGTAATAAAGAAACACAGACAGACATGTTGATATGATATCGAATGTGCAATAAAAATATTAAGCAATGAATTCTTGTACCATATGTTGAAAAATAGTACTGGATTGGTTTAAACTTGGCTCAAACAGGATTTCATTTCGTCAAGCATGAGCCACAGCTGGTCCATCTGTGGCTCATGCTCGACAAAATATTATTAGGCAAAATGCTACAAGATGGAAATTAAATTGACAAATACAGTTGCAAAGTTAGCACCAAACAGATTATTGATACAATTGATTAGAATAGCAAACCGACATTGCTCAGCTTTACGGTATTAAAGAATAGGGAGCCTTCTTTTCAAAAAACTTTGATTAAACAAAAAAATTAAATGCAGCTATGGAAGATTCTTTTAAATATCTGATTTGAACATTCATTGCTGTGATTTGACGTAGGTTTTTGACATACATAAATTTTACTAGTAATATTGTGTTATATGACATAAGTAAAATTTTTAAAATCTGAAAACTTTTACCAATAGGATAAAAAAAAATGGATTCCATACCGGATTTTAAATTAAATGTATCTAATGGTGGAAACCCATATGTGGTCTTTTAATATTAACCCTACTTAATATATTCATCGGCCATTGACAAATTACACCATTTAGAAACAGTTCATTTGTGGCTCGAGAACGGCCATAGATATGTTGAGAGACTAAAACCAACTCTGTATCAAATCCTGACAACCATATTTCACAATTTCATAACAATAGGAAAGAACAGGTGTTTGTTATGTCATACTATTGTTTATGATGTAACAGTAGACTTGTTACAAAAGGAAGGTCGTCTGGACACAATGTATAACAATACATATACACTCGTACGACATACATTTTATACGGGATTTTGTGACAAATAAAAGTCTTGTTAACTGAAGTGATATAAAACCTGGCTTGATGTTCTAAAAATTTATATTTTTTATTGAATATCGCAAAATATATCCCTTGAAATAGAATTTTTTTCACAAATTCCAGAAACTGAGTCAAGAAATCAACAAAGTTTCTTTCAGTTTGGAAAATACTAGAAAACTGGTAAAAATTTTGCTTCAAAACCTTTCATATGAATCACAGAAACAGTTATGCAGTTAAATCAAATCAAATCCCGAATTTGACGCCTGCCATTGTCTCACTCGGCTAATAAATAGGAATGAATTAATTATGTTGCATTTGAAAATTCTGCCAACTATATAGCAATATATATAATAAGGTAAAAGTGATATTGTCAATAAAATGATGTATTTTGAATGTCCATGCTTATGTTGTAGGATAGAGATAACCGCAACCAGGTAGTTGCCTCTGTCAGTTCTGCATGGGACACTTTTTTTTAAAAAAACTGTGAATTGCTCTTTTAACTGCAACTTGATGTATCCCAGTAAAGGTTGTGGGTGTAATGTTGTGTTCATAAGTTCAAAATTTCTTTGGATGGATGGAAAGATTACTAGAAAAGCCATGTACGAGACAAGTCTGTGATCTGCTACTAGCCACAATCTCTCCCATTTTAGCTCTGCAAAAGTGATAAAATTCACGAGTCAATTTCTTCAATCACGATCGTCTCTTGGTTTTATTCTCGGCCACATTCCCAAGAGGTTTCTTGCAATGTATCCCTCCTTGTCTTGCTTGCGTGCCCACCACCATTCCAGCTCACTGAGAAAATAAAAAAAACAATTTTATTCTATTTTTTAATGAAGTTTTACTCTATGTTAATCGCGAGTAATATGGGCGAAATGGCCTAGCGTTTATCATGTTGGCATTGCAGGCTGAAGATCTCGGGTTTAATCTCCGGTGAGTCCGACTCGCTTATCCATACCTACACTCAACCCAGGGTGTAATACCTTGCATAGGCTTGGCCGAACCAGAAAGATCATATCTTTCCAATGACACTAACCCTGTTCGTGTATAAGTGGCTTCTGGTACAGGGTGATGCGCACAAATGAGTGGCTATTTCAAAAAAAAATCTCACCTCTAACAGAAAAACACGCTTTAGTAAAGTGCATATTATGCTCCAAATTAATGAAAAACCTACAACTTCTATAGATTCCTTTTAGCTTTCAACCACCTCTAATGATGGTAGGAAACGGCAATTTGGCTTAGATTTATGGAATTTAATAGAGTAGCAATCTCAACCTATTTGGATGGAATTTTTAATCAATACTTCTGTCTGAGCAAACCAAATTACAGAATGAATATTCAAATGAATCTGAATAAAATAATTTAAACATTGAGAGTAGCATGTAGCATTCCTATTAACAAACCACCTAGACATGGTTTACAAAAAGACTGTTATAAACTTTCTAATGATTTTACTTTTGATTTATATTTTTATTTGAGCGGATTAGCAGTGTAAGGCCGTATACTAGCTGCTATTCATGAGCAAACGGAATTAGTGCTGCTGTAAAGATACGGACTTTCCGGTTTGGTTGAGCTGACCCAAATTATCACAACCGGGGGGGGGGGGGGGTGGAATGGTATAAAAGGATTAAGAAAGAGCCAAACTTGCCGTGATTTGAACAAAGAACTTCAACCTGTGATGATGCTAACAAGATAATTACTAGGCCAACGCACCAGACGGTCTGGTCTCTATTAAACGTCTGTTTGTCTTATTGCATGTACGCTTACAAGAGTCTCTATCATTATTCTGTAGTGAGCTAAGTAAATATTGAATTTTAATAGCTGTGGTCTTTTGTCGCATAGCGATAAAACTTCATTTTCTCTGCTACCGAGATGTAGATCGTTTAGAAAAAAATTTGTCAAAAATTCTCTAAGTCGTATATTTAGACGGTTAGAATGTCCTTGTATGTATCACAGATGGACCTTAACAACCAACGCAATCCATCAGTGAAACATACTTAACAAAAGATGCTTTAACAATATCTCCCCCGATTGAGTAATCTTAATTTATGAAAATAATATTCTCACATATATTTAGAATCTGTCATGAAAGTCAATGATCAGATTTCGACATAGAATTTGAAATTTTACATTTTACATTAAAGCAAGTTAATCTTACTTGTCATCTCCTCGTCGGATGATTGTCATGATATCGCCGTCCCTGTATGAAAGCTCGTCTTCTGCGTCTCCTTCATAATCATACAAAGCAAACACTTGACCTTTGTTGACAACACCAAACTTCTCCTGCAAAAATATGATGAAAAATGGTTTGACCGAGGCGGACTAGAAGAAAATATAAAATGATCACAATCTCAAGATGAACTTTTTGCCAGAAGATAAAAATATCTCTTTTTGAGTGTCTCGTAGCAATATACCTGTAGATGGTTTTAAAGCTTTTTTGTCCACCCGAACAAAATGACATGAACATTCCGGTCACCCAAAGTAAAGCAAGATAATGCAATATTTATATTTCAAAAACTCTGTATCGATAAAATACAACAACAAAATTGGAGAGATTAGGAAAGCGAGCAAAACTGAAGAACAAAGTTGGAAAACATGATGCAATACTGTGCAAGCGCTTGCCAAGAAAATATAAAAAAAGAGAATATTAAAATAAAATGATCCCTATAACAAGAACATTTACCACAAAAGCAAATGACAATAGTTCATGATAAATAAATATTTGATTACCAACTGGAAGATAAAAATTGTCTTATAAGTGTCAGGTAACAACCTAACTGTACAAAATATTGGACACTGCCATTGAATCTCCTATATTTGCTGGAAATTTAATGATATTTTCATTTGGTTAACAAAACTGTTTCAAAATCATTAAAACTATTAAATACTACGGTAATATTTCATAGCAGACCAGATATATCAAGAAACATTGTCTGTTTTTTTTCATAGGCACTCATTTGTGCAGATCAGCCTGAACAAGGCCCTGTACCAACGGCCACTAGACGAACAGGGTTAATGTTGTGGGGAAGATGAGATTTTTCGGGTTCAGTCGAGCCTATTCAGGTTATTTATTACACCCTGGGTTGAGTGGTGGGCATGGATAAGCGAGCCAGACTTGCCAGGACTCGAACCCGAGACCTACAACCTGTGATGCCAACATGTTTAACCACTAGACCATCGTCATTGGAAACTTAGAACTAATAAGACTTTTCTACAGTGTCTAACATCAGAGTAGCTGGCTTCTACCAGTCTGGCCAAAACTAGAATCGAGAAAACAATTCAAAACAACATTATATACAGTTGCTTTATATCCAAGTCAATATAAGGGATTAAACCACCTCAACCTACAAAGCAAACATCACACAAGTACTTCCAACGCCAATAAAAGCTGTTTTCAAGTAGTTTTTGTTAAGTGTGACGACGAGGCACGATCCATCAGTGATCCATATTAAGCAAACTATAGTTATTTAAAGCACATAGTCGTGACACCTGAGCTTTTTGTAAATAAAAAGCGTAGGCGTTAATCTGGGGATTTGAGAATGACGTAAAGATTTAGGATATGGTTATATTTTGATAACGAGAGGATAACTGATTAAACTTCTGCTAACCGCTCTATTAGGACTTTGACTCTGTCCAAGTATAATTTTGCTTAGAATGGGTCTGACGTACATCCTTCATGTCATACAGTTGTATTTTAACGAAACAAAATTGATCATGTAAAGTATTTTATTTGTAAGCTTTAGATTTGCCTTAACATATTTCCTGCATGCTGAAGGAGGAAGATCAAATGAAACGAGGAAGTGGTAGATGGTCGTACCATTACCCAGGGCAGATACGACCTACTGCACTCTGCTGTGTGGAATATTTTTGCATATGATGCAGTTGATGGGTGTATATTCATTATTGCACCGGGATATAGCTTTTTGGCATATTAGTTATTAAAACATGCTAGTATGAGTCTGTCTTTTCAGGTTCTGTTTAGGACCTTGTGGGTACCGGTACTGTGCCAACAACATCCTAATCTAACAAAACGTAATCCAAGATTGAGAGCATGCAGGCATGAGTCATACCGCACAAGCCGATACCTGAACCTTTAGTAAATAAAAGTGGAGGTATTAATCTGGGGCACTTAAAATGACGTATAGATTTTAAGATACGTTTTTATTTTGATTACAGTGAGAAAACTTGATGAAATTTAGCAGCTATCTATAATGTGAGAAATTTTATTTCGTCAAGTATGATATTGTGTAGAATGTGTCCGACTATACCATATACCCTGGTGACAGAATCTTGTTTTTCTTTGGGTGTCTGAAGCGACGTTGCTTTCATTTTCTTCGAATGGACAAAAAGCTTCAAAACCATCAACACTGCTACTTTATAGCAGTATTGAAGATTTTGAACCTTTTTCTTCAGTTTGGTGGCTTCTGGTGGACTCAAAACAAGGTATTTTGATCTCCTAGCAAAAGATTCATCACAAAATTTTGCATATTTGATAAATTTTCTTCTAATGACAGCTATTTGCTTCAGGTGTGAGTAGCTGCCATTCTGTTGTGTACCCATGCACTCTTCTGTATGGAGAGCTTTATGCTTGGGATGCAGATATTTGTATATAGCTTCTTGCCGAACATGACTTGTTATATTTTATTAGTTAGATCGGCTTAAGTTCTTCCTCCGACCTGGCTTTCTATTGAATTTATATTATAAATGGATTTTTAAAGAAGTTTTCAATTCCAATTTCAAGCTGTCGAGTATTGTGCTCACTGCATCCCATTCGACGAAGAACTACTTAAATTCCTACAATCAGACAATCCCACTTAAACAAACAAAAGTAGCGTTGGGACATCTAATCAATACTATGCTGTATGTTTACATTACACAAATACTACATCTATCTGTAGGGACTGGGAACTCTGTAAGTGTGGTCAAAGTAACGACTTTGATTTTTAAGCTGGTACTACAGGTACAGGCCAAACTGCCTTCCTCTGCAGGTGCAACAACAATTACACTGTGACAGACAACTGTCAGAAGCAAAAAACTCGACCAAATTTTGACTGCAGAATATTTAAAAACTATAACATGACTGACAACAGGTGGCATAATATTGGTTTTCTCAGAGTGTCCAAAATTTACTTTTTTCTTTTTCATTAAAATTCACGCTCAGCAAAGTCGGGTGCAGTGCCTGGAAGGAACCAACTAACGACCACTTAAAAGCAGAGAGCTACTGAATGATGTGGCACCAGCAACTTTTATTTTCTTTAGTTGGAAAAAAGTTTCAAAACCATCAACTCCACTATTTCGTAGAAGTATTGATGTTTGTGAACCTTTTTATACAGTTTAGTCACATAGAATATTGCCGGTTTGCCAAATTTTCCTCTTAAGGTACTTTTTTTCTTCGAGTGTCTGAGTAGCAGACAAGAGGGCATTTCGCCAGTCTGACATGATGTTCTATGATGGATGTGATTGGAATAAGGCAAATCTCATCTGTCGAATATAAAAGTAGTGAAATTCGCTGGGCAAAGTAATTTAAGGTTTCCATAACAAACTTTCCCACCTAGATAAGAACGTCAAAACAAACATCACCAGATATGTATGACTAATGTATCATAACAGTAACTACGACAAAACAGCAATAAAAACATCTCATCAATAACAACCACACAAGCAAACAGTCTGCCAAGCATGTTCCATATATGGCTCATGCTTGACAAAACCAAATTCCTCCACTGTACAAAACTAAAGTGATTTAATGAAAGAAATACAAAACATGTTTTACCAAGCAACAACTATTGATGAATCATGCTGACAAGGCGAGGTTCATTTGTGGCTCATGCTCGAATTAATAAAATTCATAGACTGGATTATATAAACAGTGAAAATTGCAGTGCCAAACGAAAGTCTTTTAACGTTGCTATATTTGTGCGACACGGCTTCATTTATGGCTCATGCTTGACAAAATAAAAATACCTTTTTTAAGGGCCACTTTTTGGAGTACATAAGCCTGACCAAAGACCTGTAATAGTGGGCACTTATAGACAGAGAGGGTTACAGTTGTTGAAAAGATATGATCTACCCTGTCCAGTTTAGCCTACCCAAGTTATTACACCCTGGGTTAAGGGATTAACAAGCCGACTTGATGGGACTCGAATTCGATATATTCAACCTGCGATGCCAACATGTTAACACAACTAGGCTATCGCACACACGGTCGTACTAACAATAAAAATTGCGAAGCAAAACGAAAGTAATTGACATTTTCACAAAAGACTGACCAAATCACAGTAGAAAAAAAATAAAGCATGTTTTATCAAGCATGGGGCACAGATGAATTATGCTCATGCGATACAGATCATCTGTGGCTCATACTTGACAAAACAAAATTATAAAAATTGGAGCACGCAGACAGCAAAAATTGCTCAGTAAAAGGAAAACGAATTATTAATGTTTTCACAACAAACTTTCCCATGTAAACGGATAATGTCAACAAGGCATGGTCTATATGTCACACATGCTCAATTAACAAAAAAATGTTTCTGCGCTTGAATATATACAAAGTGAAAATAACAGTGCATGAGGAAAGTGATTGAAATTTTTTTATAATCGCACCGACAAGGCATAGTTTATCTGTGGTACATACTTGACAAAATAATTTTTCTAGATTAAATTATACAAAAGACAGTGAAAATCACTATGTAAAACGAAAATAAAATACATACCTACAATATGCTGTTTTACAAATTGGAAAAATAAAAAAAATATTTTGCCAAAGATGGGCAGAAGAGGAGCATGGAAGCAGAGCCTCCTGCCATGGCAAAAAGCCACTGCAAAAATAATACAAAGCAACTGGACACAGAGTGTAAAATACCCCAATCAGAACTAGGCTGTTATAATAAAGTGCAAAGAATGAGAAGTATCTGCCCTGGGTAATGGCAAAAACATCCACCCATCTTTCTTATTGTTATAATTTTAGTCGTTTTTCACCATACTCAGAAAATATGTTAGTGATATTCTGGAACCCGAATCTACAGGGCTCCAAAGTAAACAATATACCAGGATAGACTCCCTGGTCGGTAAAACAAATGTACAAAAAGCATTCAATGAGGCCAGGTTTAAAAATAAACAATGGGCTTATCGATTAAGAAAATGCCATGTATGGGCCATAGATGATACATATTATTGGGGTATCAAATACATTGTTGTTAAAGCATCTAAGGATGCAACGACAACTATGGGCCACACATGATGTATATCATCGAGGCATAATTTATCTATGGCCCATACTTGATACTTAAAACTTTTGATTAGAACTCTTGACAATGTCAGAAGTGATTCAAGTGTTTTTTTCTGTTGAGTGTTATTAGGTCGGCCAAAAGCAGAATCGAAAGCGTGAATGTTATATTGTTTCTGTGTGTCACAGATCTAATTTTAAACATTTCCTAAGTTGTAACCTTTTGAAAAAGTCTGAATATGTTGCAACTAAAACTATTAATTAAAATAGTTCAGTTCGAAAATTTGAAAATATATTCCTACCAAAGGATTATGCTTTAACATATCAAAAGGTTGAAATTAATCCTTTTAGAAACTATTTGTACCCGTTTTGTATCAAAATCATGACTTATGCAAAATTCTGCATCAAAAAAATTTGGCAAATATCGTGATTTGTATGAAAAATGATCAGTTTTGGCATAATCGAAAAGAAATGACTCACGATCGTAATCTTAAAATACCTAATTATTTCTAAGCAACGCTGATTTAACGGTTACAGTACTGTAAGTGTTATTAAGTCAGCCAAAGGCAAAAACGAAAAGTCCGAATGTTATATTGTTTGAGAGTGTCACAGAACTAATTTCAAACATTTCAAAAAGTTTCAAAGTGACCTCTACCAAAGGATTTTAACGACGTATTAAAAATTGTGTCCGGTGCATATAGAATTAGGTTTTTAAATTTTCTGCTATTAAAAACCGTTGCTTCTCGATCTAATTTTACTTATTTTCATATTGAAATCCTGATTTATTTATCAAAATAAATTATAATACTCCTTTTAAAATGGCCGTTTATTAGGATAAAGTCATCCATATTGAAAGTTAACAAAAGAGTTATCAATCTTTGGGATGGAATGGTTTTGTATGCTCTTACATCGGCAGTACTATGAATACAAACGGTGTTGGTACTATCTGATTCATTGAGATGATGTCCCAGTTAGTGACTATCATGTTGGCGTCGAAGGTTGAAGATCTGAAGTTCGAATCTCGACAAGTCCGCCTCGTTAATCTCTGCTCACCACTCAATACAAACAGTATTGGTACTATCTAATTCAGGGACATGATGGCCTAGTGGTTAGCATGTTGGCATCGCAAATTGAAGATCTGGAGTTCGAGTCTCGACAAGTCTGCCTCGTTAATCTCTGCTCCCCACTCAACACAGGGTGTGATAACTTGGGTAGGCTAGAGTGAACCAGAAAGTTAACAACTTTTCAATAAAACTAATCAAGTTCGCCCATACGTAAGGGTTTTCTCAGAGTGATTCATTCAGATGTGCGATTGAAAAAAGAAATTCTCCCGGTTGAAAAAAAAACAAAATTTTAATACCTAAAAATACCCAATATAGAAAAATGTGCAAAAAGGAAAACTTTCCAACCTGTATCCCAGAAAGATAGTCAAAGCATGGTAGATATCCTTCGTCCAATTCTTCGCATTTGTCTGTTGCGGTCTCACCGTCGCTTATCGTGGTTGCGAAGATACAAGCCCCGTTTTCGACAAGGAATTTTGCCATGCTGAGGTTGTTGCAGGATGCGGCACAATGCAAAGGTGTCCACCCGTCTGTATCTGCCGCGTTGATGTCACTCCTATAAAACAAGAGATTTGGGGTTTAAATATGTTAATTGTGAATGAAAAGCATTCAAATTTTTAAAGCAGAAAGAGTTCATCTCACTAATAATCTTTGAGACAATAAATAAAGAATGTTTTTGCAAACAAATGTCTGTCAGTCCAGACTGATGACCGGTGAACGATTTCTAATGAAATATTTTCCTAATCCTTTTTTCACTAATCTGGATTAGGGATGTAGCCGTGTTCTAATCTTATTGTGTTTTAGGAATAAAGAGGATTAAAGGATTTCCTTCCAAAGTCAAATATTGCTTACTGAGGGAGCCAAAACCTATTATCTTTCAATTTCAAAATCACACAGAATAATTTGTCAGAATCGAAACAAATTATTCAACAGTTTACCAAGACAGCAATCTATCTATAGGCTTGTTGCTCACATCAAAATTCACATATATTTTCTAAAAATTTTGCAAATTCTGTAAATTTTTGAATATACTAAATTCAAGGAGTTAAAGGGATTGAATGGAATGATTCTTATCCGTTTTTATGATCAATACCTATAGTTTAATATAAGCCATGAGTGCCTCTGAATGACTTTCTATATTGAATAAGGCTCTTGATATAAATAAATATTCAGATCAGAAAAATTCTCTGATTTGATTCACGGAAAATAGTCTGTTTCAGCCACCCCACGATATACAAATCTGCATGCAGGTAGAAGTTATTTTACTCTACAATAGTCTGGCATGATCAGACTTGCAAATTCGTTGCCATTTACGAGATTCCAAAATTTTTCAACTTCTTATAGGGAACGCAATTTTAGAGATTAGAAGGAACCAATGCTGCATTACACAGAATCTGATTATTGCAGAAATAGGCAAAAGGAAACTCAAAAAACTAATCTTATATCCTTGAAGAGGACATCCTAATATTTCATCATGGCTCTATGGGAGTTTTAAGAGAGCCTGTGGGAGATCTAAAAATCTGTGCAAGCATTAGGGCTGGGCAAATCCGAATCGAATTTGATTCGAATAATTTTTTCTAATTGGATCAAATCATTGATTTTATAAAAAATAACAAATATTCCATTTTTACTATTACTAATATAGTTTCGTTATGTTGATTAGGAAATATACAGTTACAAATTACAAATATTAGCATAAACTGACTTGAAAGCGATATATTTTTACTTTAATGACAAAATACAACCGATTTTGTTCAAATTTGACCAAGATCGATTGCATTTTGTCGTTGAAAATATAAAAATGTATTTCACTTAGCCATGCTTTTGTTTCTACGACCGATTCACAATTGATTCAAATAATCTGTACTTTGAATCGAATTGCCCAGCCCTAGCAAGCATGTATATTTGTAAGAATCGAAGAGTGAAAAGAGTGTTGTAACCTATGATAATTTTCCTTAATTCTCCGCAATAATAAGTAATTCATAAAACCTTGGCACAGTCAATTCGGATCTTTATCCTTTGGACAAATATCAAATATATATGATTTGCAGAAATTACCATCAATCACCAAGTCATATTACAAGAGCAATAATGTTTTATTTAACCGGTACCAGGAATCCAGGTTATTCATTCAAATGTGCAGAAATATAACCAGGAATACTAATCCCTAAAAATCACAGCAAAATACCATAATATTCATAACAATAACAATGATACTTTGGCTAAATCAACCCCTTGGAAATGATCTACCTGATGGATATGCAATCACAAAATTTTTGCCAAAATATGCTTTATCGAGTACGAGTCGCTCATAATATCTCCCAGTCTAGAAAAAAAATCTTCATAATGTATTTTTGTTGAGTTTGTGCCACTGACAGATCACGGTGATGAGACACGGTCCATCTGTGGCTCATGCTTGATAAAATAAAATTTCTGATTTGGCAGTGCTACAAAAGTATGGTTCATCCATGGCACACTTAGCAAAAATGTCGTAGGTAAAAATATTGAATTTTATTAAACTCAATCTTACAACCTAGTTCGATAATTTTATGTTTGTCAAGCACGTGCCATAGAATATTTCACAATCTAGTCAGATGATGTAATTGTGACATGCATGGGCCACAGATAGACCATGCCTTATCGGCATGAATCCTCAGTGGCTCATTCCTGGAAAAATTTAATGAAAGCAGGAATTGCTTAGATTAGACTGCGAGATACATCAGCCAGATCCAATAACAAAATATTTTCTGGATAGCCTTGAGGTAAAAACCTTTCCAAAACATACGATTAAGACAATTTTTGTCGAGACTTTGAACAAATTAAATTTTGCTAATGATTGATTACTCTGACGTTGAATTCTACGTATTCTTGTCCAGGCTGGCAGAATGTGAACTACTCTGTTACGTAGACACCAAAAGAAATTGTACTCCACCAGAAGAAACTACAGAAGAGTGGCTACATTATCATGTTGAATCTTTTACTAGTAGATAAAAATGTCACTTTCTGAGTGCCTGGTAGTAACTAGAATATGGTTCAAAATCATCAATACTGCTATGAAATAGAAGGGGGGGGGGGGCTTGTATATTTAATAGTAAGCATGATAAACACAAAAATTTCCTCATTATATACTTCATGACATGAAATTCAATTGGCAAAAAAAATTTTTTTTATTGAAATTCACTCTGAGCAAGGTCGGAAGCAGAGCCTAGAAGGAACCAACTAACGGCCACTTTATAGCAAAGAGCTACTGAAAGATGTAGTACCAGCAACTGCACTTCAAGCGGAAAACATCCCAAACGAAACTGAACCACCGTGGTGAAGTGCAGTGAGTGGTATCTTTCCTGGGTGATGGTGGGACCATCTGCCAAGTTTACCAGTAGATCATGATGCTGACAAGGGGCGCACAAAATTCAATATATACTGCATCCAGAATCGAATAATTTTTACGAATTGTATCAAATGTACAAATCTGAATTATAATAAAGAAACAAAAAAGTTTTCTTGAAAATTATTGAAGACGATAAATTTTACATCCATTTTTCGAAAATGTATGCTCTTTTCGTCTGTCGATTTCAAATCACTGGGGGAATGGAATAGAATATTTTGGACGTTGCCCCCGGCCTTGCTTAGAGCGAACTTTTTTTTAAAAAAAATCCAAGAGTAAAGTTTTAAAGCAAATTAACAATAGTAAAACATTTTTTAGACCAAATCAGATGCTGGAAAGTAAAAAGCCAACAACAGCAAGTGATTGGCACCACAGAACTCCATGGTTATTTACAAGAATATGCACAACTGCGGAAGAGATATAACAATGTATATTATCCTTTTGGAGTGTGAACTGTGCAGACTTTCGTTTTGAATCGTCGACATCAAAATATACATAGTTTTAACCTCACCAGTTGTGCATTTATTATTGTAAGTACAAACATATAACAACCGTAGGAGAGATTCAAATTAACAGAACGTAAATGATAACAATTATTTAAAGACATGGAAAAACAGGAGTATTTATCTAGGCTCTGTTAATTTAATACAGGAAATTGTAATTTGTTTCTCATAGATTTAAAAAAGGGAAAACAACAACACACCATGTTAAGATATTTATCAGTGAAGCATGGCGCAAAAATCTAATCAATTTTTTTATTCCCAAGAGTAAATGTAAAGCTGTAACTGTTACAAGATACATAATTCTGTACGGTGGTAAAAGATGTAATAAAAGCTTTAAGGTCATTTGACCAGAGTTTTGTCTATTTTGCAGAAAAGTCGAGATTTATGTCAAATTTTACAACATAAAATTCAGCATATGTCAATGATTTCAATGCAAAAATGAATTGATATAAGATTAATTCGAAAAAAAAAATTGATATTACCTGACCAGGGATATAAATTTTAGAATTTCAAATCAAATCCATTTGAGTCAATGTTAATTCGAATCAGTTCTATTTAATTTTGAAAAAATTTATTGTAATTTTAATAGACTCCTCAACGTGTAAATGTGAAGTCCGTCCTTTTCCGAGCTTAAAATCTAACATTTTTAAATTATTTGGCTATTTGGTGATTTTTTATGATAAATTTCTACCAATTTCATTGTGCCCAGTCGTGAAATCAATACACTGCTATTTCGTTTTTGAAACGAATGTGCTGTTTTGATTTTTTGATACTAAAAGATACCGCTCAGTATCTTAAACGGGTTGACATTTTTTAAATATAAACCTATTTGAAAATATTTGATTCCAAATAATTTTTTAAATATTAGAAAAATATATTGAATCTTGCATCACTATACTTGATTATATTATTACAAGGGCATGGCCGTTTGATGGTTTTGAAGCCATTTTGTTTCAATTTCTTCCTATTATTTCTATTTGTTATATTTCAACTCTACGAACAAAGTACAATATCATGAAACCCAATCATCCGTTAATGTTTTTGCCGATTCGCCTCGATTGATTTCAAAGTCAGTCTACGTCTAAACTGTATCTGGTTTCTGATGGTCTATTTTCAAATTTAAACACTTTATGTCTGGATTGTTGGATATTGTAGACGTCTGATTAAAATATATTTCATTTTTCAATAATTCTATGAACTCATCTTGCAGTCAAATTTTATATTACAAAAATGAATAACTCTGATAACATTTGTAGTCATTTACGGCGGTGAATAATAAATTATTAATAGGATACCAAGATAACCAAGATCTATCATGGATGAGACAAAATTCGAATTATATTCTGAGCAGAAGTGGTAGATGAGTTACCATCGCCCAGAGCGGATACCACTCACTGCACTTTACCATAGCAGTTCAGTTTCGTTTGAAATGTTTTCAGCATACAGTGCAGTTGCTTGTACTACTTCTCTTTGCTGTTAAGTTTCAGCCCCTTTTGGTACAGGCTGAGGAATAGTCCTAACGTATTTCCTGCATGTCATAAGAGGCACTTAAATAGAAACAAAGAAGTGGTAGATGGTTTTACCATCATCTTGGGGAAATACCACTCACTGCACTTTACCATGGCGGTTCAATTCCGCTTGGGATGTTGTCAGTTTAAAGCGCGGTTGCTCGTACTACATTATTTAGTAGCTCTTTGCTATTAAGTGGCCGTTAGTTGGTCAGCCTTTCTCAGAGTGAATTTCAACAACAGAAAAAGCTACTTTGCCACTCGGCCACCTAAACAAAAAAGTTTACATAAAAAAATTGACCAAAAATATATTATTAGTAACGTAACAAATCACTCACAAGATGCAGTGATGAGCATTTCAGAATAGCTTATCAGGTGGATCCGGAAAAATGAACTCTCAAATCCCAAACTAATGCATTGGCAGTGGTGCAAATAACACCCTAAATTTGTGTCTTGTGTCTAAAATGTTCCAACGAATTTTCCTACAATTATTCAAAACGCATCTGCTGGCTTCTGATGATAAGAAATAAACTTAAAGTCCCCAATAAGCGGTGAATTGAAATTGTCTTTTAAACAAAATCGTCAAGGTTCAACTCAGATATACTTGTGTGTTTCATATTCTTGATACAACTTTGGTATTTAGGAATAATTTCGGAATAATGAAGTATCTTGAATTGTCCATCCCTATCAAAAAGACTATCCCTATCAATGTTAGAACTACATAAAATGCTTTGAATCAACAATACCGGTACACCATTGCAGAGCTGATGCCTAGGATTTTGATTATACAGCACTTTTGGACAGCCAAAGAATAGCGACTGTCACCCTGACTGACAATTTTAACTCAGACATCCGAAGAAAATGGATTCCATGAGAAAATGGACAATATTCTACTTGCTAGAAGATTAAAATGTTTTTTAAGCATCTTTTGGCGACCGAAATGTAGAGAAGGGTTAAAATTATCAATACTGCTATGAAATAGCAGTGTTGAAAAGTCATGAATATTTTAGACAAGAAATACAAGATTCTGCCATCTTAGTAATATGCCTCCGACCTAGATTATTAAACACAAATTATGAGCCTTTTCTCTAAAGAAAAACAAAAAATATAAAATGTTTTCCTCTACAAAATATGTCATAAATATTTTTTAATAAAGCTGTCCAATTTATTGTTATTATTGACCTAATTACATTCTGTCATAAATCCAATTTGAATGCAATCAATCAATTTTATTGATCAGCTAAGTTTGGGCCATAAAACTGTCCTAATCTAAACTACTACTGACTAATCCATGATTCTTAATGCAGAGTGAAACTTTGTTTTAATCCAGCCGGGAAAACATTGACTGGTAAATTGCCAGCTATTCTCTACTCAAAAGCCCATAAATAGGGCTGGGCAAAACCGAATCATTTGGAATTCGAATCTGATTTGGATAATTTTTTCGAATCAAATTCGAATCACCAATTCCATATATCGTTGAGTAACAAATAACCCATTTTTACTATAACAACTTGCCTCCATGAGTTTGAATTTTGTTAAATTCATAAATTTGGTTGAAAATTGGAATTGTATCGTTATGTTCATAATACAAAATTTCACTGGCAAGGGTGAAGGAATTACTCATGGAGGCAAGTTGTTTTAATCCAGCCAGAAAAACAATAACTAACAATATCTTTTGTTCAGTTTGTGTCGCTAATGGATCGCGCCGCCGAGGCGTCCATCTGTGCCATATGCTTGGCAAGTTAAAATTTCAAACTAAAAAGGCACCCTTTTGTCGTAAGTGAACATTGGTTGGTCAGTTTTGGACACTATTTTTGGTCTTTCTTAGATTACAGTTAAAGAAAAAGTTAATGAACTGGCAGTTGAAAGACTTGTATGCAAGTGTAATTATGGAACTCAGAAGTTAAAAATATTTCCTATTCTTTGACAGTGGAATTTTGTTTTGTGGATTTAACGGTTCAATTCCAATTATCAACCAAATTTATGAATTTAACAATATTTCAACTCACGGAGGCAAGTTATAACAGTAAAAATGGGTTACTTGTTACTCAACAATATATGGAATTGGTGATTCGATCATATTAAAAAAAATTAACCGAATCAATTTCGAATTCTAGAAGATTCGGTTTTGCCCAGCCCCATTTATGGGCTTCTGAGCGGAGGATAGCTGACAATTTACCAGTCTGTCCCAGTTCTAAGAACAGCCCTTGCAGAATTAGGGCCCCAGGCATAATAGGAAGTTGATCGAATCCTAATATTGCCATTATTGAGGTAGCTACACCAGTTCTGTGCCTGTATTGTCTACATACACTTGAAAGTAAAAAAGTTGAATTTGCTCTTCAAGAAACACAGTCCACACACATATTCATACCTCCTAAGATTCAACACTAAATGACAAACACTGGGAGAGGTGCTTATTCAATTATTCAAAATTCTTGTCGTAAAACTCCATATTTATTATAATATTGCCTCAAAATGTACTAAATGAGTCAAAAAGGAAAAGATTGTAATTATGATATTCAGAAACGATGAATCAGTGAACCAAGCTGACAGAATCTTCCGGGAGTGTTGAAACAAGTATTTTTCCGGGAGTGTTGAAACGCTCATGTCATTATCTTCGGGCGACCAAAAGGTTTCAAAACCATCAACACTGCTATTTCATAGCAGTATTGATGGTTTAAAACTCTTGAGGTTTGGTAGCTACCAGAAACCCGAAAAAGGCATTTTTATCATTTCCTTAGGGTGTCTGAGTAACAGAGTAGCAGGCATTCTGCCCTGAACAGGGACTAATATATTGAACAAGAATGGTCACAAACAATACAAAACAACATTAATTAGCAATATAAAGAAATAGCATTCTTCTGATAATGGCATCTTTTTGAATAGATTCAATATATCTATATGAAACATATACCAACTTCTTCAATATAAGAACAAACACCTAAAAGGATCAATTGATGGTCAGGAACTGCACAACATGTAAAATCGGAAGCTCAAATGAAAAAAAATTCAAACATTATCAACCGTTATCATAAATTCTGCCAAAAAAACGAAGTTTTGATATGCTGATATATTAATACAAATGTAGACAAAATTCTGCCTAGAGCTGGGCGGCAATAGATACATTTTAAATGTAAGTCACGAAATACTAGTATCACGGCAAACTGACATTGCTAAAATTAACGCAATATGGTATTTTAAAAAACTCAATGCCGGTATTTACTTCCTTACCGATGTGCCGCTGCTCCACTAGAACTAAACTGACTCATTAACACCAATAGCATGGATAAACTCCCTAATACACTGAATATAGATTATAACTATGCTGCGCACACTGCTGCGAAACTCCCAAAAAGTATTTTCGATAAAACCATTTTAAAAAGTAACATTAAATCACCTTCTTAAACTCAAATATCCTAAAGAGTTTGCTTAATTACAAAAAACTTACCCATAATGCACCAGAAATCTGACCAGATCTGTATGTCCAGCACAAACGGCGTTGTGTAGCGCGGTAATTCCCTCATCATTCGCACCACTTGGATCTGGGACTTGGTCAATAATATCCTGTACCAGGTCAAATTCTCCTTCCAATGAAGCGTCAAGGAGCAGAGCAAGAGGATCAAAACGAATTCGTAAACCCTTTGGAATGCTCGCTTTTGTTTTAAGGTTGCTTTTCGTTGGAACGGGAGCGTAAGGACGCTGTGGAACAACAATCGAAGGGAGGGTGGACGAGGAAATGTCAGAACTTGTCTCAAAGTCATTTGAATGATGGGGGGAGTGGTCATCATAATCATCCCTACGACGTGATTGGTCATCTTGGGATTCAGGGGAGGGGCTTTGTGTGATTTCCTGCTCGGCTTTCATTTGATTGACAGCAGCAGTAATTTTACGCAAGTTCTGTTGCTGTTTTCGATATGCCGCTGGGGAAAGGTTATGTTCATAGCTAACGGCATCCGGTATCTGCTCTGGGATAGATAGTGGTGGTAATGGAGGTTTTGAAGGTGCTACATAAGCAGGAGGCGGGGTGTCTGGAATCGGTGGCACAGGAACAGCCGGGGTTTCATCCCCACTTGGGCGGTAGAAGGGCGTGTCGGCTTGCTTGTAAATTTGCTCATAAATGAACTTTGGAATGGCTGGACCTTGTGGTCGCTCAGGCTCTGTAATCGAACTTCTCTTTTTTAGAGGACGTGGAGCATGCGCAAATTTTCTTCGGAGTGCTTCTATGTCGATGGGTACATGGCGCTCTGGGGAGTTAGGGTCTCCATAAAGGGCACGAGATCCACTTGGGTAAGGGGGTGGCGGGTGACCAGCTGGGGGCTGTGTGTAGCGAATATTTCCGCTTGGTAGAACTGTTACATTTGAAGGCAGGAAAGAAGGAGTTGTAACAGCCGGAGGTTGGTTGTACGCAAATAGATTAATTCCGGATGCGGCAGAAGCAGATGTGGTGTTTGGAGTCCCATATGCTTGTTGTTGTGAACCTTTAGCAAACATTGGACGTACTTTTGCTGTGAGAGACTCCGTTTTACCAGGAGGGGTAGGAAACAACTGTGCCATTGCAGATTGAGCGCGGTTACCCCCTGGAGGTGGCGGTTTAGGACCACTTGGTCCTTTATTATCGAAAACAGCACGATTGGCTGCAAATCCATCTCCTTGGCCTTGTAGATTGTCACTACTGTTGGACTTCATCAATGGTGGTTTTTGTTGAGGGAGCTTGTTCCCGCTTGGCGCTCCGTAGGTATTTTGTCTTGGCAGATAAGGTGGGACTTGTCTATTTGTCCCTTCGGGTTGACCGCGATATTGCTGCCCAGTTTGCTGAACCATCCCTTGGCTGTTGTTATTATTCATCTGGTCCTGGCTGTATCCTTGATAAGTCTGCTGCCTATGCTTCATGTGCATCATATCATATTCCTCTTGTGCGTTTTGTGGACTTTGTTTCAAGGGTTCAACTGCCGCTACGATAGTGTGCATTTTCGCTGGTGGTGTTTTATACTGTTGCGCTTTGTATTTATCTCCGCTTGCCCATTGGTCATCCGGGAGACCTGCGGCCGCTCGTTTCTTCTTTAAACGATCTGTTAGATCTTCAATTCGACGATCCAAGTCACCTGCGTCCTCGTTGCGTTTCTTCAAAACGCCACGCTTCTCATTGAGTTGTTTTTGCTGCTCTTCGTTCATTCGATTTAAAATCGACAATTCTTTTCGTAATTTCTCAAGCTCAGTTGTTGAAGAATAATTCCCATCTACTGTGGCATTGTTAACTTGCTGCAGTAAAAAAACAAACGATATGAGCAAAACAGGATATATCAGCAGGAAGGAATACCTATGGATTGACAGGGCATATTTTTTATATTGAAACTCACTCCAGGGAGAGCGAATGTTATTTTTCTCCAGTGTCTAGAATTTACGTGTCATTTTCTTTGAAAGGACATAAAAGCTTTTCAAAACCATCAACACTGCTATTTCATAGCAGTGCTAATGATATCATACCCTTTTCTATAGTATGGTTACTATCAAACACCCAAAAAGGGGATTTTAACCTTCCTGCCAGAAGATCTAACATGGAATATCGTCATTTCCTAAACCTTTCTTCTAATAGAATCTATTTGCCAGAGTACCACAGAATCTCGCATTCCGTGAGTTGGATTCATACAAGGAAGGAGCACCTATAGGGAAATAACAAGTGATACTCATAAATGGCAAAGAGTTGCATAAATTCAAAAACAACTGTGAGCACAAAGGTTAAACATGTTGGCATATCAGGTTGAATATCCCGGGTTCGAGTCCCGGTGGGTCCAGCTTGTTAATCCATGCCGACCACTCAACCCAGGACGTAATTATTTGGGTAGGCTAAGCCGAACAGGAAAAGATCATCTTTCCAGCAATTTTAACCCTGACTCTCTATAAGTGGCTGTTAGTACAGGACCTTGGACAGGGTGATCCACTCCAAGTGGCTATAAAAAAAAATATTGATCAGAAGACATTTCAACATTTCAAAGAAAAACTGAACCATTATGACAGAGTACAGTGAGTGAGAGTAGCACGTCTGCAGTATAGCATTTGGCATATTAGGTATAATCCCGATCTTTTAGTCAAAAAGCCTAGTTCATTAATATCCTTCTATTATCCATCCTCAAGAAACGATTAAAGATAAATATTAATAAAAAGACGTCGATCTTTAAAACATTCATAAGTAGCGTTCTGACCTGTTGACTCCCATCTTGACCTCCTGACCCCAATTTACTATTCTTCAAGTCTTCAAGCTGTCTTGTGAGATCATCAACTTTGGTAACGGCTTTTGATAGTTCTGATTGTTTGTCTTCAAACAACGCTCGAACCGCTTCTAATTCTGCCGATAGGGTCGTATTATCATATCTGTAATGAAAATTGATTTGTGGTTAAAAATATGGATATTTAAAATATAAAATAGATTCGAAACTGATATGAATACACTAACTATAGCGCTGGCCAGAATCACATACCTTTTGGTTTCGGAGTCGAATCGAATATTTGAAGCAGAAGTCATGTCAACAAAACCATGCTTTTGTCAACTTATAAACTTTCAAAAAATTCAAATTTATTTTTTTAAAAAATTCAAAATTGTTATTTTATTGATTTGAAATGATTGCCGAAATCTAATCGAACAATTTGAGATTCGAATATCGTCAATCAAATCAAATATCCTGAACAGCCCTGTTTAAGTATGAATTTTATCAAATTGTGTCCAAACAACATAATCCCTACTTAACAGATTTTCTGTCTGAACTTCAATTTTTGTTTGGTTTCCTGAAGTGATAACTCAAAACAACATTAGAGTGAAAATATAAATTTTTACATGGCCATTTTCTGCCGATAAAGGTATCGAAATAAACCATGACCCAAAGGCCGGCCCAGACCCAAAGTATATCAGTTTTCTTTGGTGTTCAAAGTCTTATTTTCTTTAAAAGCACAAAAAACCTTCAAAACCATCAACACTGCTATTTCATAGCAGTATTGATGGTTTTGAACCTTCTTATACAGTTTGGTTACTACGAGGCATCCAGAAAGAGATATATTATCTTCTAGCCACGAATATCATAAACTATTGCCCATTTGCTACATTTCCTTCTGATGGAATCCTTTCCTCATGTACTAGATAGCAGGGTAGCTAACATTCTGCCATGACCAATGTTAGATTACCCAACCTTAGAAAAAAACCGGTTGAACAAGTAAAGAAGGAGTAGATACATAGTGGTAGTTGGTCTCATGTAAACCTGATAAAAAGTTTTTAACCACTAAATAAATAAAAACTTTTAAGCAAGATCTTATCACCTAGAATCATTACAACTTACCTTCTCTGGTCCAATTTTCCTCTCATTGCTCTAATCTTCTTCAATTTTGCTTCCTGAGCTTCAGCTTTTTCCCGAAGTCTTTTCAATCGATCGTTCTCGCCCAACATGGCTTGTTGTTGCTGAGCCTGTTGCCGTAGAAACCTTAGTCTCTGTTCTTTCCCCACCAGCATTTGTTGTTGCTGCTCAATCTGCTTTTGCTGACGTTGTGCCATTTCCTGATATAAAAATCGATATATTTCACACCAAACCCGATTTTTTTTCACATGTTTGCTCAGAAGTCGCTTCGAACAGATTAACAAAATTTCGTTTTTCTTCGATTTTCCGAAACTTTAATGCCTATCTTTTTAGTTAAATTAAAAGCATTAAAGCCATCAACACTGCTATTGTTCACTTGCAGAGATGAATCTAGAGCCTAAATTTTGTACCTCTAAATCTTGTATACATGTAAGTTATGTCAAAATATTCCTATTTGGTAAATTTTTTCCTGGGAACTAAGGAAGTGCCAAAATCAACAGTAGCTGACGTTTTCCAGTCAAAACTTAGAGATCTCTACCAGACAGAATATTGTTTATCTCCAAGTGTCCATATTATTTATACCATTTTCTTCAGGTGGGCAAAAAGCCTCAAAATCATCAACACTGCTATTTCATAGCAGTATTGCTTAATTTGTACCTTTTTATACAGTTTGGTTAGTACTAGACAATCAAAACAAGGCTTTTTTATCATCTTCAAGTGTGATATACAAATCCTCAAACATTGCCCATTTGCAAAATTTTCTTCTGATGACAGCCAGTATCTTCGGGTGTTTGAGTAGCAGGGTAGCAGTCTTTTTGCCACGCTGCTCTACCAGTTCTCACACAAATAAATTTTACCTTCAACTCAGCCAGAGACAGATCCGTCCTGTTAGCGAGTGATTGTATCACATTCTGGTCATCGGCCCAACTATTCTGGCGCTCAACAACTCCGCCAGAACTCCCCACGACATGACGAAGATAGAATTGAACTTCGGGAGCGTAGGATCCCCATTGCTGGAGAATGGTGTATGGCTTTTCGCCTGTGATAAAAAAACCTGTTATTCCGTGGAAATTATCGCAATGAGTCGATCTGAAAATTTTCCCCGATACCTATACAAGTATCAAAAAGACTACCTATTCAATTTGCTCTCTAAGAGAAAAAACTATTTATAATTTTGAATATGTGACGGCTGGCATATTCGCAGCTATAAATACTATTTCCTTGCAACAAAAATAATTTGCACCCACGTGCTATAGCTATCTGTATTATCTGGACCTATTTTTGTTGGCACCACTTTTCGTACTGCTAAAAAAATCCGAAAAATATACTACAAAAATAAGTAATGTTGTTTCAGCTGATTGCATTATACCTTTCCAACAAAACCAACCCTGCTCACCTATGCGTGGCTGCTCGCAAAGGGTCTTATTCAGTGCCAAAAAAACTATTGGAAACATACGATGTTGAACTTTGTAGACGAGGAGAACAAAAACAAAATAATAATCCATTCCGCTTTCACTCACCTTCACTGACTTCCCTTTCATTTCCTCTCCATAACTCCGCAAGATGACAGGCAGTTTCACCAGGTTCTCGGCAATATTGTATAACGTCCATCGCAGTGGTGTTGGGGGTTATTGGTACATCCACGGCTGAGTTGGGGTCGTCGCTCAGAAACACTTTAATCACCGCGGGAATCATCATTTCGGTCACGGCTCGATGATTCTATAACCTTTAGTATTTGTATATTCTCAAAATTCACTTAATCCAATTATGAGACAACCAAATTTACGACTTCTCTTTTCATATATCCAGTTACGGTAGAATAATTATTTTATGACTTCATAATGAAGCTAGTCATAAATCTTAAGTGTAATATATACAATCAGCAATAGCAAAGAAATTCATAATAATATTCAAAAATCAACTTGACCATTAATCAATTATGAGCAGACATGGGCCACATATAAATAACAGTTCATTTCACAATTTATCTACGGACCATACAAATGTAACACATATATAGTCAAACCAAAAATTGCCCAAAATACAGATCCAACTGGTTGTCCAAGTTTCTTAGGCAGCATAACAATATTCAAGAAATCAATGAAGCATTTCAGCAACTACCGCAAAGTCCAAACTCATGTTTCAAATTCCAAGAATAAATGTTTATTCACACGTGGACTTTGATAGAATCTGAATTCTGAAAGCATAGAGCAAATTTGACCAGATGAGGATATCCAAATTCGCTATATTAAAATGTCAATAATACTTGGAATTACCACAAACGCGGTTGAGAATTTTGATTCTAAAAACCTGGTCCTAATCAAAAATCTTATTTTGCCAAGCATGAGCCACTGATGGATTACACCTAATCGGTGCAATCCATCAGCGTCTTATGCTTAAATAACAAATATGTCTTCATAATATTTCCCATTATAAATTCTATTTTATCAAGCATGAACCACAAATGAATCATACCTCGTACTTGACAAAATACATTCCGTAACAATTTTCCCGGGTTAGAGAATGGGTTTTACTTTTACCATAACAGGAAAGCAAATAGTATAGCATAACTATATTTGATTAGTTTTCAAAAGTTAATTGAAAATATTTTAACACTATTAGTAATCAGTCAGTCAGGGATGTCCAAATATTTGGTAAAGCGAAATTATTGATTTTAGATATATTTTAGAATAGGAGGACATGAAAATATGCCATTTTTATTGCATAAATCCTGTCAAATCAACAGAAAAATTCGATTTTTTTTCCAAATTGACCTAGTTTCACTGAATAAAGGTAATCTTTACTTTGATCACCATTTTCTTGATTTCGCAATGAATATTTATTTATCTTTTAAAAAGTCAGACTGACACCTTTCATCAAAAACATGGCTTAATTTAGAATGTAATCGATATTCCATAATCAGAATTATTTTTAGATTGTTTTCAAAAAAGTAAAATATTCGGCTTTGGACATCCCTGGAGTAAGATCCTAGTCTATATAGGAGAATGAGAATTGATAACCAAGATGCAAGAGTGATTGTACTTTTAACGACCAGTACAACCACTGATTTAGTTTGTCAAGTACGAGTCACAGATGGACCGCGCCTCTGCAGCGCGATTCATCAAGGACACATGCTCAATAAACTATTTATTTTGTCAGAAATGTCCCTCAACCCACATATAAAACGATTTTTTATCGAAAGGACGCAAACAAATGCCCAAATTCGCTAAGGTCCTCGACTAGGGTTGATATATTAGACCTTTAGATCCAAATTGTTTACGAATCTATGTTGAAAATAGGCAAGGGAAAAATTTAATTAGAAAAGTAATTTTTCAATCTCAAAACCATGAACTGAACCAAATAAGCGACTCTACGTGATATACATCATGTTGAAAATTTTTTTAATTTAAAACCCTGTAATTATAGGATCTGTGATTTTTTAATCAAATTTTTCAAACTAAAGGAGTAAGACCAGTAGGGGGGCAACTAGAAAAATGGTACTCATCAAAAATTTTCTGGCAAACATTCAAAGGGTTTATTCCCATAATATAACCGATTATAAATTAAAGCCAGTAGGGCTACATACAACCACCCAGAATCAGCTCTTCAAAAGAACTGATAAGTTTCGAAAAACACTTACAATCACCACAAAATAAAAAAAAAAAAACAGAAGACAAGAAGAATGTGTTGCAGACAATCATTGCATGCAATGGTATTATTAACACATCGAATAAAAAAGATTGAAACAAAAATAACTACTGTAATATTAATAAAGCCCGGTGGTATATACTATAATTATAGTTTTCATTAGAGAGACTGATTTTTTAATAAAGGCAATTTTGTTTTGTTATGGATGAAAGTTAATTCTGAGGGCAAGGCCAGAAGCAGAGCAACTGCCCTCTTAAACAGAAAGCATACCAAAATAGAAACTGCTTTGATAAAGTGTAGTGAGTGGTATCTGCCCAAGATAATGATAAAACCATCTGACCCTTCCTACAATCAGCAACAGAAGGGCATAGAAACTGCTATGATAAAGTGCAGTGAGTGGTATCTGCCCAAGATAATGATAAAACCATCTGAAACTTCTTACAATCAACAACAGAAGGGCCATGCCATGTTATTACTTATCATAAAGTATTTCAACGATACAGGGTTCAGTTCTAAAAACCAACAGTTTTTGTCTTGAGGCAGATATTGATCAGTTACAATAGCCTACGACTACGAAAGAGTTTTAGCAGATACTTAAGCTTCAATTTAGTTTATAGGTTTGAGTTTCAAATCTTCGAACAATCGAAATTTTGCCTTTCGATATATTTTACTTATTTTTGCATAAAAATTGTTATTTATGTCAAATTTTACAACATAAAACATTTTTTTTGAAAAACGTCTTTTAGGAACAATCAAAACATGGAATTTTATATCTAATTTTATATTAAATATTAAGGACAGCCATAACCGAGGCTCGTAGTTAATATTAGAATAGCTCAAAAATACATTACAGGAACATAATTATACACAAGAATACAAACACCTAAATCAGAAAAAAAAAGAAAAGGTTGGACAGGAACAAATAACAAAGTACAAAAAACATAGACAGTGCTGCGACAACTTTTCCTGCTTTTTTCCCTTCGAAAATCCAAATCAGACTCGTAGAATGTCAGCAAGTCACCCAAAGGGACACTATTTCCTGACAACTCCTATACTGATTTATTTACCATGGAATTTTTTTTTTTGATAAATCATATATGTTTCATTCGAAAATCTTCGGCATATTACTTTAGAGGTACCAAATGAAATATCATTTTACTTTTTAATGAAACTTTGCCGTTAATCTACAAGCTGGTGGTAGCAAAAAGTGACAATATCACAAACTCAAGGCAATGCCAGACTTTTTCAGATCTTCTCCAAAAATATCACCAAAAGAATATTTCATAAAAAAATCACTTGACGATTCTATAGCACGCCACAAAGTTCTACGTTTAGAGGCATGTAGAAACTTGATTTTAAAAATAATGTCCTAACGAGGCACAGTCTTCATGTGAACCATACACAACAACAACAAAAATTCAGACAAGAAAAATCCAGCAACATTTTGTTCTGGGTCAAAGGATTAGTTTTAAAGTCAGTTCACACACAGGTACAAGTTTCACTGCTGAGTTGCACTGCTTTGGGAGTGAGCTGGCCCTGGGATACCTGTAGAATGTGATTTCCCTTGCATGAGAGATGAATTAGACATTCCTGACATAACTTCTTGCTTCATTTGAGATGGGGAAGCTGAGATTCCGGCCTGTTGCACTTTCACAATTGGGAAAAAGTATGGATGGTCCATCGCTTCTTGTGCTGTTAGTCGTGTCTGGTGATCATATCGGAGCAAATTATCAAGAAAATCTAGCGCCTCTGGACTGACTAGATGCTGGTTGTCAGTGTGAATGAAACGTTCCCACCGTTTTCGCGAGTGGCGACCAAGAATATCGTTAAAACGAGGATCCAATTCAATGTTGTACTTTTCAATGTAGTCAAAGAGGTCTTCCGTACCTAAAACTTTCGCAATTCGTACCAATTGATCATAGTTATCATGACCGTGAAAGAAAGGCTCTTTTCGGAAAATCATTGATGCTAACATACATCCCAGACTCCACATGTCAAGCGAATAATCATAATATTGATAATCAACCAGCAACTCAGGGCCTTTAAAATATCGCGAAGCAACACGGACATTATATTCTTGGCTCGGGTGATAGAATTCCGCAAGACCCCAATCAATCAGACGTAATTTTCGATTTTCATGGTCAATCATTACATTGTGAGGCTTGACGTCGCGGTGCATTATTCCCATACTATGACAAAAATCGAGGGCTTTCAAGATTTCAAACATATAATACCGTATATCGTAATCTGTGAGGGTTTGATACAACTGCTTAAAGTCTATATTATTTACATGCTCAAAAACGAGGGCTGGCGTTCGGGACACTGGATCCTTCACAATATCATGAAGTGTAATAACATTCGGCCCTCCTCGAAGATTCTGTAAAATTTTGATCTCTCGTTTAATTTTCTTCTTCTTTACCGGTTTTAAAATCTTTACTACAACTTTGTCGTTATTAGTGACATTGATTGCTTCGAAAACTTCACTGTATTTTCCTCGTCCAAGCTTTCGCACAAGTTGATAGTCGTCTTGGCTGCGTCCCCAATCCACAACATGAGATTCATAATCCCAGTAATCTCGTGGCCGATGTGTATTTACTTCAGGGTAAACCCTGGCTCGACTCGGTGTCGCCATATTATGATTTGAATAAAGAGTCTATTTATTTTGATAAGGTGAATCAAAAGCAGCAATAGAGTGGATCAAACGCTTTTTCCAAATTTCGAATATAATCTGCTTTGTAATGTTACGATATGATTAGTCTTTTGACAAAGAAATATATCTGTAAAGGTAGGAAACAACTTCATTATAAATATTTTAGTATTTTTTTTCTCAAAAAAGGAAACAAAAAAAGGACGGAATCAAATATTTGAATTAAGGACTCATATTTTACTGTATTACAAACAGCATGATGTTTCTGCCCATGACTTTGGATAGTCAATGTATTCAGGGGTACAAATAACACGAGAGTAATATTCTCATCTGTACTCCTGCAAAGACATTGACAAGTATTCAAATACTCACGAAAATAGCAAATTTTGAATAAAATGGGAGTATTTGCATAATTGAAATATGGTAATAATCCTTTACAATTATTTAAAACATACTTCAGGCTTCTGTTGACAAGGAATTACAATAAAGTCCTTAATATTAAGCAGCAGAATTGAAAGTGTTTTATAAAAAACTGTCATGATTTATTTCAGAAATAGGTGTATAACGTACAACGTACAGACATTCTTATTTGCATCCCTGGTATTAATGACTGTGATTTCAATTATTTAGTAGTATCGTGTACAGGGTTGACAGGTGACAGAATTTTCAGATATAAAGCAAAACCACTTAATGTGTCCAATACCCTAAGGACATGCGAGAAATAACAAAATTAATGAACAGAATAGTCACATATTCCCTGCGTGTCGTATCGTAAGAGCAAAGAAACATAAAAGTGGTATCCCAGATGGACCATTGCTAGGGCTGGGCGAAATGGAATCATTCGGAATTCCAATCTGATTCGGTTAATTTTTTCGAATCGAAAGGAATCGCTGATTTTATAAAAAATAACAAATATGCCATTTCTTCTCTTACTCTTATGGTCTCTTCCATGACAATTAAATGTATTTTCAATTACACTCCGGTCCAAGAGCAAAAATTTTCATTTTAACCTCAAAGTACAACCGATTTCGGTTTAATTTGACCAAAATAGATTGCATTTTGTCGTTGAAAATGAACTTCTATTCATTTGGCAAGTTTTTGTTCCTATGCAGTATAGTCGATTCACGATTGATTTGAATAATCCGTGCTTCCAATCATCTCATCGAATTGCCCAGCCCTGACAATCGCCCAGGGCAGATGTCATTCACTGAACTTTGCCATAGCAGTTCAATTCCGTTTGAAATGTTTTACGAGTGCATTTGTGGTAGCCTGGCTCTCGGCTATTCTGTATTGACAGATTGAATGGTTGTTAGTTCTAAGGCACTGTTTCCAGCTTCTGGCCTTGCTCACGAGTGAATTAAAATTATTGGGTCTTAGGAAGTTTAGTACCATATATCCGATTATCATAAAAATTTCCCATGTTGCAAGCGACTTATCGAAACCCGGGAGACAATGCCAGATACTTGCAGCATTGGGGCCCCAAAGTTAGGATGAGAATATTCTGCCAGTTTTTATTTTTATGACATTCGGGAATATGGTACTAAACTTCACTAGACCCAAATTATTTATGTTGCAAATCAAATAGGCTAATTCAACCCCGATTTCTACTTTTTTTCATAGGTAAACGTCATTGGCCTAAAAATCTAATTTTTCCTCTCGTTTCTATGCTGTATGGTTTTACAAATACTTGCGTTTTCACCCATAGTCTAATTTTATATTTTAAGGAAACGAAGTACGGCCCCAAGAATTAGTTACGGTACTGCCTCCATAACCTCGAACTCTGAACCGATCTAGTCTGCTATTCTGTATTGTAAACATTGAACATACAAAGGATAAGTTGGGATTTCATTTTATTCCTGTGGGAGAAGAAAAGAAGAGAATAAGGATTAACAATGCAGAATATCTGATATGGCAAAACACGACCTCAAGGTTTAGCCTACTTTTATGAACCTATACGAAACCGAAATTTAACGATGAAACTATGCTCAATAGCGATGACCTGACCGTCGCCGGCTGACGAGACCAAGGCAAAACGCAACACAAGGCGACCAAACACTGAACGGGATCCAAAGCGACAGGGCTTGACAGGAGGTGACGTCATCGAAAATTGCTGAACTCGGTTATTTAACCGAAAACACATCCGCCATCTTACGCAGTTACATCGACTCGTTTTTAATAATGATTGCGTTTGATTTTCGTAACTAAAGTAATGATGAATCGATAAAATTAAACACTTTGTAAGGGAAACCAATATCTCTATAGACAACAATTTGGCAAATAGATTTTGAACGGAACTCCGTCCAACCCATTTTCACCGGTGACGGAATGACTGCGAGTATTGGGGACTATTATGTGCGTAGACATAAACATACATAGACATAGTTTATTTCGGCACCTTTGTCTACACAAAAGGCGATACAATGAAAGATATAACATTACAGAGTTATCGGGAAAGCGAACAAAACCTAAAAAAAGTTTAAAAGCGTGCCACGGAATAAGTTTCAAGGAAACATTAGAAGAAAGTAACACGCGTTTGCTCACCTCAAAAATATAAATATTTCAAATTGGACCAAACACATTATACGATACCCCCTCCCTCACAAAACAAAAATAAATAAAAGGGCGTCAAACACACACATACACTAACACTATAAGGTAAAACACAAGCGAAAAAGAATTTGGATTGTACTGGAGAAACTGTACATGAGAAATACGTTAAAACAAAAAAGAAAAAAAAAATTAAAATTAAACAAAAGATGGGTAAAATAGAAATGAAAGTAAATATTACATATTCGTATCGTTATTGATGTGGGGAAACTTATTTTCAGTTGGAAACCAATTATAACGTTGTTAAAAAAATGACTGTCTTTCGGTGAGGTAATAAAATTCTTGCGCCAAATTACCCTGGAGATTTTTTGTCCCATTCAATAAATGGCTGAATATGTATTGTTCGATTGCGAGCATTCGGTATTTACCACTGCCCAAACTTTACTGCAGGACAGCACTACCACATACTACCTCTGGTTCCAAGTAACTGCAACTTTGCCCTATCTTTTATCCCAATGCCCACCACTCCTGGCGTAACGACTTGGTTAGACAGGTATATATATCTTTTAATCACATAGACGGGTCTGACCGTCAATGGATATCCGTGAATGAAAAACGTTCCAAGCAGAATTGAATAATGATTATAGGATGCAGGGATTGACATCCGCTCAGGGCATCTGCTCATTGACCACTTCCTCATCTCCTTCTACATGGGGCCTTCTACACTCCTAACTAAACTTCAAAAATAAATACAAGCCAATCCAGAATATCAATTTGTCCACTATAGGTTATGGCTTAACCAAACCTACAGAGTTCCATTTTTTCACTTGGAGGTGGCTGAAACCAATTTGGGATAAGGAATGATAGCAGCCCAACATGAAACGAACAGTTCTTTGAAATTTATAAAATATTCTTATTTCAAGTGCTTACACCAATAAAATTATTTCTCAAAGGATTATTTACAAAGTCCAATATAATATTGCAACATCTTTATGATGAAAAAATAGACAATAAAACTATTTTATTTTTAGTGCAAAATGGAACATGCAATGCACTGCATGATTGAATAACACTGTAAAATCAACTAAAACATAAGTAACTGCACATATACTGGGGGTACCTATATAGATTTAAATTTATTTTTATAAACCAGGGTGACAAAATATTGTTTTTCCTCAGGTGTATGATCATTTCATTCTCTTCGGATGGAAAAAATAAAGTTTCAAAAACCTTGATTTTGAACCTTTTTATACATCTTGGTTATTACCAGGTCCTTAAAAACATTTAAATCCTCTAGCCTGAGATATGTTAAATTGCCCATTTGGTGAATATTTTCCCAATGAAAACCCCATTTTTTCAGGTGTAGTAGCTGACACTCTACCGATATGATTCAAATACCCATTATGATTCAGCAAGTTTTGCGCAAAAAATTATTCAAATTTGTCACAAAAAAATCGATTAAACATTTTTTCATGGCACAATCCATCAGTAGCTCATTATGTTGTAAAAATAAGTAAAATAGAGCTAAATTGAATGAATCACCAAAGAGCCTTAAAATTGTAAAAAAATAGGAATATATATTGAGCCTTGAAATTGTAAGAGCCTTAAAATTGCAAAAGAAAAACAAGGGAAAAGGAATATATTATAAGTGGTAAGGCCTGCACAAACATAAAAATGGGGACATTCAGTATAAAATCCATACGGTACTTATTTTTTAAGCACAAGTTAGGTATAGATGAAATACACCACGGTGGAGTGAACAACACAATGTATCTAGGACTTATACTTGATGAAATTTATTTCATACAAAAATTCAGGGGGACCAAATAGTTCACTTCACGTAATCGCTAATCAATGCTCCCTTCACCAACAATTTTCATTCACAAGAAAAATCTGTCAACAATTAGTCAAAAATTTCTCGGGCTTGGAACTAGCATCTACCATACTTGAGAAGTTGTGGTCCACAATAATACTTACGTCGTATTCTTGGCTTCTCTCACAGCATTAAAATTTTTGATGGGATAAACATCTCTATTTGCACCCACTTCATTATAGGAGATGCAAGGTAAAGTTTAGATAATATAGACTTCAAACTAAATGTCAGAAAATACATAAGCAGCTAAGGTGAGGCATGTTCAAGTAGGCGTGTTATCATGTTGGCATTGCAGGTTGATTCACAGGTTTGAGTCCGACTTATCAATCCATGCTCACCACTCTACCCAGGGTTCAATAACTTGGGTAGGCTAAGTCGGACCGGAAAGACTCTGTTCGTCTATAAATGACAGCTGGTACAGGGCCTTGGTCGGGGTGATTCACTCCAATAAGTCGTTATAAAAATTTGAACTGACCAACAAATCAACTGAAAATATAATATAAAAGATAAGCAAACAAGGCAACAAATATGGCTAATAACACAAAAAGTTCATAAAACAATCTCATCATGGGAGCAGTAATCGGCCTCTTTTCTGATGAAATAAAAGCTGCATCCTTATTTTTGTGTGGATAAGGCACATCTGGGACATCAACTCCCAGAAATTCACACAACGGTTCCCATTTTTTATCTGCAACAACCGGAAAGACAAGTAGATCTTCTTTTGGAATTGATTCAAGGACGTAGCTATTATGCTCCCGTACTTTGTTACGATACAATCGATCGTTTGTCGGTATGCGCATCAGAGGTATCGAGAAAGGACCCTCAACTGGAACACACAGGTTCACTAAAAATAATTGAAATACTGTAACAGATACTATGAACTTAAGTCTACAATGAAGCTATTTATATATGATTTATGGTCAAAAAAATACAATTGGTCAGAAACTGGGGAACAATTATGATGTCACACACCAACAAGACTGCAAAATATTTGATGGCAGGATGGCAGAATCTTGGTTTCCTCCAGATGTTGAAATGTTCACCTTTTTCGAATGTACAAAATAGGCTTCAAAATCATCAATACTGGTAAGAGGTTTGAACGTTTTTATACAGTCTTGTCAGTGCCAGACACTCAAAACCTCAGAATTTTTGAGCCACAGATATATCATGAAATTGCAGCAGAGTAACATACACCAACATCGTCCTCTTTTTTTACCAATTTTGATTCTGGCTTCTATTTTCAAGTCGGCAAATTAATATTACATACATTCACGTATTAGTCATTGAACAAAGGTCATTCTCTCTTATACAGAAAAAAATTATTGGCAAGATGAGAATTTTGTTGACTTTAGATCCAGAAAAAGCTTTTTAACTTCCTGATAACTCCAAAGCCCTGGTCATGGCTTATTTAAAACAAAATGATAAAAAAATTCTATTGATGACTCAACCCCACTAACAAAATGGCACGAAAGTTTTGATAAATAAAAAGAAAAGTTTTGAAGCCTTCTGATTTATTGACGGAAATGACACTGAGGATATCACATGTTTGTCACCTGGGTTACTCATAGTTCTGGATAATCTGCACAGCCATAGAAGTGAACATTGTTTTCACTTCAACGATTGAGCTGACTACTCAGAAAGTACAACATTAAAGATTCAGACACTAGAGAATAAGCCATATTTGATGCTCCAATTTTTTCTTTCAGCAAAAAAAATGGAACAATAATAAAATAGAAATAATAAAAAAATACCAGTGGTCAAAATTCAGCAAAATTAATTTGATTCGAGTCATGCAAAAACCAGCAAAGGTTCAGTCTATTATTATCATGCTCATAAGAGAGAATCAGAAAATGTAAAATACACGATTGCACAAAATAAGTCTCTGAGAAATTTAATCAATATGTTGGAGGAATAAAATATTGACATCCTGTATGCCTAGTTTCCTTCAACATGAGGGATTAATGAATATGATCGGACATCCTTAATGTTCCCCTGTACTTACTCATGCCTATCACACACTTCATCAACCTCCAACCGCTCGGAACCAAAAAAAATAACAACATCATTGATCTCCATAAATATGGCATCTTGTCTCCCTGACTTTTAAAGCTTTTCCACCAGTCATGCTCATCTCGGATTGTAAGGATGACCTACACAGCAGAATGAAGCAAAGTAAATAAAAATGTCCAGTCATGAAGTTGCAGGATTTAGAACTGTGTCATAAAAAGTGGCTGTTTGAATTATTGTTTGGGAATTCATAAATATTCCATCCAATCAAGAGAATCAAATAAACGGACTAAATTTTCATAAAGTATCTGTCAAATTTAGAGCATAATTCCTTAGAAAGATTTCTTTTGTTTGTTTGCGTGATTAGATTCCGTAATCAAATATATATTTGTATTTGGCCATTCTTAAGGCCACAAAACATGTGAAGTTGTCTTACCGACGCATTGCGCTGCGTTTCCGGTAGTAAAACAAAAACGGCATTACACGTTGGTATTGTTCTGCATAAATTAACATACCGATAAAGAACAAAAATATGATATCTGACCTGATGGCACCAATTTTAGGTTTCCTTTCAATCGTCTCTTGCAATAAACAGGATATGTTAGGGCAATTATAAAGCCATCAACTAATGGATATCTTTTCTGTATTTTTATTAATGATACCTAACATGAAACCACAATTTGAAGTTTCATATCAATATGTCGTGATATTTAATAATTTGGTTTTTATAAAAAACGAATCGTATAAAATCAGCAAAATAAAAACCGTGATGAATGCATTTTCAGCCACAATATCGAAAACATTCTGAGACAATAATTGGTTTCCAAATCAAGATGGATTTGCGCACACCAATAAAGATACCAACGATACACAAATGAATACAAATATAGAATATATATCATTCCAAAGATGTCTGAATTAAAATACTACATACAAGGGGATGGCCTAGTGGTTAAACATGTTGGCATCGCAGGTTGAAGATCTAGGGTTCGAGCCACAGCGAGTCCGGCTCGCTTATCCATGCCCACCACTCAAACCAGGGTGTAATAACTTGGGTAGGCTGAGCCGAACAGGAAAGATCATATCTTTCCAGTAATTGTAACCTTGTCCGTCTATAAGTGGCCGCTGTTACAGGGCCTTGGACAGGGTGATCCACTCTAAGAAGTGGTTATAAAAAAAAAAATAAGGTAACATTTCATATGGAGACTACTATAATTTTTTAAATTCAACCCACTTTAGTGCCAGGTATCGCTTTGTAAATATGCTCAAAGAATGGAATGGCTTGTCCATCAATCAAAACATCAATATCTTTCAACTTTTCTTGTATCTCTTCGTCTGTCACAGTGCCTGGAAATGTTTGAATTATTTCATAAAGCTCTACTTGGTAAGATGGACAGAGTGGTTAAAACTTGCTTCACAGATTAAAACCCTGTAGGTCGAGCATTTAGAATAGTTACCGGTAATAACATATTTTACCCGTGTTTTAAGAGATGACTGAAAGGTAACAACGAAGTGCTGCCTAATGCACCTCACCATGGTGGTTTAATTCTGTATGGGTTGTTTCTCGCTTAAAATGCACTTTAAATTGTAGTAGTCCTTTGTCATCTAAAAGACCATTAATTGGCTCTTTTAAGGCAAAACACAATATATTTTTGTAAGCAACTATTGAAAATATAACTAAAATCAAGAGCTATTTTACTATACTGAATATGTTCGTACATACTCGTATATTTTATTTGTCGGACATCCCTGATAGCAAATTACCTTTATAGAATTTCTCCCAGAGGTCAACAAGCACGTATTGGTCATCGTAATCATACACATCATAACCAAGTATCTTCAAAGCCTCTGCTAAACTTTTCGTCCCGGTTTTCCAGAATCCAGCACAAACTACCTTCATATTTTCAACTTGATGTATAAACTAACTAAGCAAAATTAAGCTGTTACACATATATAAATATATTTATTATGAATTGAAATCTGAACACCGGTATATTAAACTAGTCGGGATGTGAGGATACTCAGATGCCGTACAATCTCCAACGATTTTGCACAATTTTTCAAAAACTATCAGCAAAAAAATAATAGCCATTCACTAAAATTTTAAGTGCGAATCAATCTAAAATTACATTACTCAATATTCAAATTGAATATAGTTGTAAAATCTTAAAAGAGGCAACCACAAAGTACAAGTCAATAATTATGAGGATCATTTAAGTTTGGTCCCAAATAGGGCTGGAAAAAACCAAATCATATGGAATTCGAATAATTTATTTCATATCTGATCAAATGACTAATTCCATATAAATAACAAAATCCAATTTTAAATATTACAAATTGTTAAAATCAAGAAATTTATAGCTTTTAGTGTATTTTCAATTCATACTCCATGGCTGAGAGCAACAATTTTCATATTTTAATGACAAAATATAACCAATGTTGGTCAAGTTTGATTGTATTTTGCCATTAAAATGAAAATTTTAGTTCATTTAGCAAGTTCAGTACCTATGAACGATTCACGAATTGGTTCTAACGAATTGCGCTTCAAATCACCAAATCGAAATGCCCAGCCCTTGTCCCAAGCTGGCAAAATATCAGCCACTCAAACACACAAAGAAAGGGTTGGGTTTCACGGAGAGAAAACTTAGCAAATGATTATTGGTAATATTTCACAATATATTTGTTCCCAGAGGATAAAAATGTCTTTCTTCAGCGGCTTTTCAGTGGCTAATCTGCAGAAAACGGGCTCAAAACCAAAAAATACTACTATGAAATAATGATTTTGAAGCTTCTTGTACAACCAAGGGGAATACATTGGCATTTCGAACCTGTATGCTCAGCCCATCAATGGCTTGTGCTTGACAAAATCAAAACTTCTTATTGGGCCAGCGAGTCTCTATAATAATTTAACTTCAGTTTAAAGTCGAATGAAAATATTATTATACACAGATACAGAGATTTTTACACAAAAAATCAGAAAAAAATGAGATTTTCACTAAGTGAAAATTGATCTATAGTTACTTTATTTTAACATTTTGAACAAAACAAGAAAAAAAATCTACCACACGAAACAGCAAACAAACAACAAACGAGCACCTCTATGACAAGAACATTTTTTCAAAAAAATTCATTCAGACTAAGATTAAAGGGGAATAGGATTTCGTTTTTATCTTGCAGGAGAGGAAAGCGGAGAATACTGGTAAGCCAAGAACCTCTCGTGTATATACCAGTTCCAAATCGAGGGCCGGTAACATGCATATAGTAAATATCTCTTGAAACCTAGTGTGTAAAGGGCTTGTAGATGGAATGTAGATAGCAAGAATGAAAATTGAGAAATCTTCATTCCCAAGAGATGAGATTTTTAAAGCCCCGTAGATCAACATGAAAGAAGTGGGAAGACAATGAACTTAAAATTTAGAGGTTCGTAAAAAACAATTTCTTGCCTCAAACTACCTGTGGAAGCTCCATACTGAATAGATGTCATGAACAGAGAAAATTTCAAAATTGGGAAAATACAGTCCAAATGAACAATATATTGATTTAATATCTCCTCTTGGCATAAATTTTTTAACACAAAGTAATCAGAAATATTTTTGATACAAATATATGAGATTTTAAGGAACAAAACTATCATTTATGACAAATATTGTCAGTTGGAGATAATAAATTCTGCACTCTCAATTGCTACGATTAAGGATTAAAAAAATTATTAAATATCAGTAAATCAGGAGAGCAATAGCACAGTCGGTAAAAAACGATACAATTTAGCACTTTCTTACAGGGAATCAAACAATGCGTAATTTATGTTATATTTTGAAAACAAAAAATTAGCACAAAGATTAGCACAAAACTTAGAATATGAAATTCATGAATCTTGTTTACTTTCATGTGTCTTCAACTCGGATTGTCCTTGATAGTTTTATTCGAAATTCGCTGAACAAAATCACTGTTATTTCAACACATTTTGCCCATTTCGCAGCGAAGTCGAATTTTACAATGTAAAATTTCACATATATCATGATTATACGGCAAAAAGAAATTGGAAGAAAATCAAAAATTTCTTTTTTCTTGAATACTAAACTATTCAAACGAATGACATCACTATCTTTTACTACAACATAGACATCTTCTTCAGCCTTGATTGGAACAAAATTTAAAATGTGAAATTTTAAATGGTTTAAAAATTAGTGCTTCTTTTAATGTGTCTTCATTGTCCAGGGCAGATACCAGTCACTGCACTTCACTATAGAGGTTTAGTTCCGTTTGGGATGTTTTCCGTTTAGAGTGCAGTTGCTGGTACCACATGTTTTAGTAGCTATCTGCTTTTAAGTAACCGTTAGTTGGTCCCCTTCAGGCACTGTCTCCGACCTTGCTCAGAGTGAATATTAATAAAAAAAATTTTTAAAAAATCTAGTTACCCTGAGTTTTATATACCCTGAGTTTTATACAAAATTCACTAAACGAAATTACTGTTATTTGAACATATTTTGCCCATTTCACAGCAAAATAATTTTTTTAGTATATATTCTTAATATTAAAATAAATGATCTTCGCCATCGTTGGCTCAGACCTATATACAAATTGCTTTTTTAACCATGCATTTAAAGGGTGTGGGAACTTTGGTGCTTATCAAATTCGAGACCACAATAAGTAATTTATTCTAAATAAATCTACTGTAGATAAAATTAGTAATAATCATCTAAAAAAATATCGGAAGAATTTTTTAAGAGGTTTGAGTCTCGGGTAAAACATTGTGAATTCGATCGTAGATTATTCCGTCAACACCTTGCTTGGTGAGAAGATCTCGATTCTCAGACTTTGAAATATTGTCACCATATAGAAAGAGCAATAATCCAGAGTCATGCAGTTTATCAACAAGACTAGGATCAGCATAAGCATCATTTTCACCAGTGCATAGACCAAGAAAGCTTTCCGAGCGGCAGAACGGAATCGCAAGTCGATTATAACGACTCCTTAAGTCCATGAAAGGTATATCGGTAGAGGAATCGCCATTCGTAAGATATACAACAGGGTATTTATTCTGTTTTCTACGTAGCATGGTACAAATATTTGCCTCAAAGCATGAAAACATTATGCGTCGGTTTCCCATGTGTCCAAAAACGACGTCAAATACTTTGTCTAGAAATTCATTTGCATCGTAGTAATGTCTTCCCACATCATGATACCAGGATTTATCCATATGATAATGTGGCCATTTCAGCTCAATGTCGAATCCGACGTGTTCTGGAACTTCCTCGAAAACTTCTTTCAAAGACGGGAAAGGTCTAAAATGCGGGTGTGGGTCATCTTGGTGGAATTCAGTATCTCGAGTGTCGGTTTTACGCGACCTATGTCTTGTTGAATACAATTGTAACTCATCAAATGTTAAACTTTGAACTTCGACCTCATGAAGCGAACCTGGCCTTTCTCCCAATTTTGAAGCGACGTTGGTACAAATTGTAAAATCGTGAAATACAACGGGTACTTTATCCTTTGTTAGTTGAACATCAAATTCGATCATCTCTGCACGATGTAATGCGGCTTTTTTGAATGAAGCGATCGTATTTTCGAACAGATCTGACATCGTTTCTGCCGTAAACGAGTTTCCTGATCCTCGATGTCCAATATGAATCGTGGGACGCTTTTTCCAATATCTGATAAAAGAATTTTCCATGGTCATATTTTCACTTCTGTAAGGCTTTATAATCAAATACTCCAGCCTCAGACTACCTATTCCTTTTCCATCATTATCCAGAATGGCAAGAGTTAAGTCCGATATGCTTTTTTCTAGCATACTACCGACAACGCTTGCACGTCCTAAGACTTTATCACTTCCATTCGAAATCACAAAATGACCAGAAAACGATTCCACATCGACAGTTTCTGTGACAAAAGTAAGAACTTCTTCCGATTTTGCAGGCAAAGTTGAAGCAATTTTCGAGTCAAGTTCTTCGTATTCAAATGATTTGATAAATTTTTTTCTCACTCCTATATTCTCCGTATCTGGTTGGAACAAAATTTTTAAATCTTCGACCAGGATTTTTCCGTAACTGCCATGCCATGTTACAATTCGTTTCACGCCGGTGTCGCTTATATTGAAGCAGATCTCAGTTTGTTTGTTCAACCATCCTTCGTCAACAACACTTCTGCCGTTGACGATTCCAAATTCTCCGCCATCGACTCCTTGGTCGTTACCAACAATTTCCACTGTCCTCACAAAATCACCGATCCCAGTCTCCCATTTTCGAACAACCAAAACCTTATTATCGTTATCGTCCAATAAATACTCTCCGATAAAATACCGATAATCAATCTTCCCGCTGCTTTCAAACTTGACTTCAGTTCTCCACTTTCCAGAATTTTCCTCGAAATTCAGAAGCTTTGCAGATTCATGTTTCCAGTTCCCCAATTCAGGTACGTTTCCAACAACGCCGATAACTTCTGATGGTTCGGTCATTGCTGAAACTAAAAACTTGACAGTGGTCATGGTTGTTCTGCATTCAGAGTCAAAAATTAAGCCAACTTACTAAGATCTAGTGAAAATAAGAAAGTGAAATTTGATTATATAATGGAATGATTGTGTTTATGATCATATTTTACAATAGGTTGAGGTTTCTTCAACTCCAAATAAAGAACTGTATAAATTTCGCGGTAGACTATTTTTTTATGAATTTTGTACTACTATGTGATAGCATCTAAAATCAAAATATAGCTATAACACAGGGAATGACTAGGGGTGAAGTTGTGAACAATATAAGTCTTGAATTTCAGCAATAACATGTAGAATTCAGTGAACAAAAACAAAAAATAAAGTGAAAACACAGTGCACATAGGTGTAAATGATTGAGGTTGAAATCTAATAATGAAAAGCTCAAGAAGACCGTTACTTTTGCGACCGCTCCAGATCGATACACAAAAACCAAAAACAATGGTCGCTGTAAAGAGATATTCCACTTAAGAGGTAGTATTTCAGCCATAAAGTATTTAATAAAAAATTGGGGCATATCTTTCTAAGTGTCTTGGATTCCAATAGTCCAAGAGTCGAAACATAACACTCAACACAAGATCTAATACTTTGGGTAAACCTTGAAGCTGTGGACATCCACATTGCTTCTATGGGCATTGGTTTAGAATATTACGAAAGCCCAACTCCAATACCGGTAATTGATTACAAAAAATATTTAGCACCAGCTGAAATAAATTCAACAATACTTCATAAAACAAAAAGCTTGTTTCATTAATTAATCATTTTAGTTGTTATTATTGGAACAGTATTTCAGATATCTCATTACATTCAATTTCCATGCCAAGATCTATTCTATAAATTTTAACATAATATATAATTAATGTAAAGAATAATACAAGAAAATTTAACTCTTGGAAGGCTACATCAATTCATGTAACTAACTATAAGGTTACCGAACTATAAATCTCTCAAATCATAGTGAGGCGCTATGGCCCAGTGGTTAAACATGTTGGCATCGCAGGTTGAAGATCTCGGGTTCCAGCCCCGGGCTCGCTTCTCCATGCCCACAACTCAACCCAGGGTGTAATAACTTGGGTAGGCTAAGCCGAACAGGAAAAGATGATATTTCCAGTAATTGTAGCCCTGTCTGTCTATGAGTGGCCGCTGTTACGGGGATCTAAGAAGTGGCTATTAAAAAGCTACAAAGAATAATTGTGGAAAAATTACGATTTAGAGATTATGTTTATATATGCTGCCGAGTGCTAATGCCTCATATATTTGATCAAACTAGTATCTCTAAATATGATGATATTTACAAATTCTCACAAAATCAGATAGCATGAATCACTGCTAGCAGAATGCAATGAATAAAAGAACAAATGCTTGTACTTCTTTTATTTACATGATGATCGGTCGTCAAATTCGCTTTGCAACCTCTCATCGGGAGCAGTTAAGACAATAAGCTCTTTCTGACGAGCTATCATAGTTGACCACAGCACAAAGAGAACAGAAATCCATTCCGCAATCGGAGCAAGTCCGCAGGCAATACAGGCATGATTGTGCTTCACAAAATGAGCATCGAACTACGACTTTGGTGTCTTTACAAACTCCACAGCAATTGTTTTTTGGTGCAGAAATTTCCATTAGTTCAGATGCTGCTTTTGATTTTCCACCAAAAAATGATGCAATGCTTTTCTGCTTTTGAGAGCGGTTTACATTGTTGTTCTCCGCAACCTGAATGAAAAAGCAGCATTGATCAACATGAAGTCAGGTGTGGGGTTGTCAGTTGTCATTGTAATTTAGTTTATTTAAATGGTATTCAAAATTCACTATAAAAATAGATGAATGTGCCCCCATTAGCACAATCAGTAAAGCGCTGGGAATACGCTTCGAGCCATGCATTTCAGATCATCCTGACATAGGTTCTAATCCTGTGAGTGAGAGATGAAGATTATATGCAAAGTCACAATTTATGCCAAATTATACAACCTCAAACTAACCAAATAATGTTTTTAGCATATTCGGCCTGTTGCGCCAAAAAAAAAACTGTTTCAGTGAAATTTATGTTGTATTGTGCTTCTGTTCAAATGCTAACGTTAATTGCACAGTGCATAATGTACATCATCCCCTATACAAGCCTGACAGAAAAAAGCTACAGAAACTTGGTCAAATCCTACATTTAAACATCAAAAGTTTTGTTTGTTCAGACCATAGAACAATGATTAAATTTCAAAACACAAATCTTACTTGACCAGCTGAAAACCCAGGCACATCTCCCGCCCCGACGTCCGTTCCACAAACGTAACCGTTGTAAAAACTCTTAGCTCCATCCAGAAGCCTTTTCATTGTACTCTCATGAATTTTTTCCAACATCTTTTTACCGCCAACACCCTTTGCAACTTCCATTTGTCCAATATGGGTTTTCAATTGATGCGGGCCATCAGTAAAAGGATTTGCACGCTTTGGCATTTTTAAATATTTGAAATAAAAGACTTTACCTGACTATCCGAAAACTCGAGCTAAAAATTTAAAGATTTCACCAAAATACCAAATTGCAAAACCTTTTTCGAGTTGCAAAACTCCACAGTCGGCGGTGCAGCGTAGTAAACTCCGTTCCGACTAAAGCAGGCAGAAGCAACAAATTGAAAATGCTCTATGGTGACACCTTATGGTCATTGACATTTAAATCCATTCCAATGAGTGAGATTGAAAAAAGGAGAGAGAGAGAGATATCACGTTGTCGACAAGAAAATAAAAAATACACGACTTAAAACTGCAAAATCATAGTCACATTCCACATTCACATCATATTTTCGTTTCCTAAATACCAAAATAAGAAACGCTTCACTGATGGCACAAATTTATTTGACTTGACTGGTGTCTTGTGAGAAAATCGCATTATCGTAAAAATTGTATAAATACCTGACTTGCTGATTTTGGATATTAGCGGAAATCCGATAAATCAATATTATTAAAAATATGACTCCGTTCGAGCTACATTTCTCTGATTGCCATGCGCAGGTTCAACTCCCGTGCAGTTAAATGTGAATAACAACAAGACACCAAGTATTCTTTTATATCCACTCCTTGGAGTGGATCACCCCGACCGAGCACATGTGGCAGCGGCCACTTACAGACTGAAAATGTATCTAGTTTTCACATCTTTCATATTTTAAAACTTAAACTTTTTCTTTTTCGGTCATCTTTGTTATTATTAATCTGTTCTATATTGTATGCTATCACTGTAATCATATCTGTCTGTGCGAGCCAGGATCTTATTCTATGGCAAAATTTCAGATGTTTTCAAGTTGGTACATTATTATGATATCTGATCTGATATTTATTGCCCTATTAGTCGGTATTGAGATTGATAAAAATATGTTTTTTTCGGGGCTGTAAAAGGCATATATCCTAATTGATTTGTCTCAAATCCAAAATACTGATTGGCAATACTCATAAATTGATGAGCTAGCCATATACATTATATAAAAAATATACTTAATTTCTTGATCTTAGACCACGTAAGTCTAGGTACGTTAGATTAACCATAGCAGTATAGTATCGAATTTGTTTTATAAAATGTCGCAATATTCAATTAGTTTTTTATCTAAAGTTAACATTACTGTAACAAACTTTTTTTTTTTTGTTTATTTTTTTAACCAAACTCACCTTATACCTTAGCCAATTAAAGGTGACGCAGCTCGATAGCCTTGTCAGGTTCCCTGTGCCTCCTCCATCTGTGACTTAAGCGATCTATCTGATAATTTCATCATTATTTTACTTATATATATATATATATTGTACTTATGTTTTTTCACATGTTGGAAATAAATTCTACTACTACTTAGGAAAGGATTTTTATCCTATGGGAGAGGAAAGCCGAGAATACAGCTCAACAATATGGCGAACCACTACCTTTCGTGCAGATACCAGTTCCGAATCGAGTGTAGATCTTTGGATTATCGTATTTCTCATTTTTCCAATGCAAGTGCAATGACCTGGTTGGTGGAGGAAAAAGCAGTGCTTACATGAACCGATCAACATTTTTCAACTTCATATGTGAGTTCTTAACCATATCACAAATTTCATTTTGTTGAGCATGATTCACAGGAGAGACTTAAGAGTTCTCCCGGTGTGTCAGATTCGTTAATCCACACCTACCACTCAGCCCAGTGTGCAATAACTTGGTTAAGCTAAGCCGAACCGGGAAAATCATACCTTTCCTGGTAGATGGTACATCTATGCTATCAAGTGCCTTGCTCTGATTGAATTTCAATAAAAAAAAAAAACTCCAGTCGCTATTAGTTGGTTCCATTTAGGCACTGCTTCCAGGCTTGCTGGGAGTGAATTTCAACAAAAAAACTCTAACCTTGTCAGTCTATACGTGGCCGAAGGTCCAGAGCCTTGGTCAGGATGATCTACATCCAAAAGTGGCTATAAAAAAAGCATATCTGTACTTGGAATATTTTTACACAAGGAAAACACACATCAAGATAAATAACGCAAAAGCTATATCCATTGTGTTTATTCTTTACAAACCAAGAAAAATATTTACAAAATAGAATACAATCAGCACAACTAAAACATGTTATTCCAGAAGCACAAAACGAATCCTGTGCCAAACATTTCTTTTATTGTTAGGTGTGCAAGATAATGTATTTTATTTGTGAAGAAAACAAAATGAAGAGTCTTTCCAGAGATATGTGAATAAATTTGAGATTGAAACAAAGAACATAAAACAGAAGTCTTAAGATCTATTGCATCAAATATAAACTGAAGGTTGATGATGCATTTAACGCCCAGTCAGAATAATTTTTTTCAAAAAGGTTCCGTCAAGTATGGGTCATTGATGCTTGGGTATGGGCCATTCATGACGCATACTTCGCAATTTAAAATCCGAAAGGGGGGAATTCTGTCCGGTATAGAGTAAAAAAAAAATGACTATTTTCTGATTAGGGCAATTCTCATCACTGTTGCAATTTCATAGAATTAGAAGGACATTACCAAAGACACGAACAGACATTTCAGAAAAAATAATTAAAAAACAACTTTTTAATTATGTCATGCTTCTATTTTTCAAAAAAATAAATTACCAACCTTGACATTATTTTAGGGAGTGAAGCGCACTCTGCCACCATTTCAAATATAAACACATATATACAACAAACAATCCCAGTAAAAGTTGTCAAAGATTTTTTTTTTAGATCAATGAAAAATCCAGAACAGTCTGGTTTTTCCCAAATATTTTTGCAATATGTCATCATCCAATTTCGAGAGTTATTTATTTTTTATTCAAATTCACTCTGAAAGAAGCAAGCCCAGAAGCAGTAACTAAAAGGAACTACCTAACAGCTCTTGATAGCAAAGAGCTACTAATAGATGTAGTACTAGCAATTGCACTCTAAATGGAAAAAATACTAAACGGGACTGAACCGTCATGCTAAAGTGCAATGAGTGGTATCTGCCCTGGGTGATGCTGAAACCATTTACCACTTCTTACCAACAAGAACCACTAGTTATGGAACCTTTGTTGTTAATGTATCTGTAACATGCTATTCGCAAAGTCCCTTGCTGAAGGACACGCTCAGCAGTGCAGTTAATAAGCTCAGCAAGACGTAGGTACGAAATCTGTGCAAAATCTCGAACGACCATGTTCATGCATTGATAAGCAAGTAGTTATCCGCGTAAATTAAACTATAGTAAATCAATATGGTGGAGGCATATTTTAAAAAACAAAAAAATTCATTGTGCATTCCACATAGAACGAAAAAAAGTCCAAAAGCGAATGCTTTCATTTCTCATATGAAAAATTGGCAGAGAGCAGAATTTTTCAAAAAAAGTGAAACACATATCCGGCTATAGACAATTACGGTGCTTTAATGTAATTTCAAATCATAATAGTGTGTGGAACGTACTTTACTACACGGGTGGATATCGAGAAGTAGCATTTTCAAACTTCATTGAATTTAGTACAAAAAATCCTTATTTACCGTACTCCAAATAATAAATACTCCACGCTTTCATTTTCTATATATAAATTGGCAGAGCAAAAGTTTTAAAATTAAGTGAAAAACATATCCAGCTACAGACAACCACCACCACTATGCTTTAATGTTTAAAAAAAAATAACAAAAGTCATTTCAAATCAGAAGTTTGTGGAAGATTCTCAACGACAAAGATGGATATTGTGGAGTGACCCTTTTAAAAATTATTTGAATCAAATTTAGTAAAAGATATTCTAATTTATGCCAAATTTTGAGGAGCAAAAAAATAGAAACGAAACTTTCTATAGTTTGGTGCAGTGAGTAGTATCTGCCCTGGGCAACACTGCACGAAACAACTTGAAAAAAATATTTTAGACAGAAACATTATAAACGGTTTCTGCTTAGACATGATATAAAAAGTTGACCACAACAAACTAAGGGTTTGTCAAGTCAGACTAACTTATATATGTTATCTATACTGATACTCGGAAAAAAATGGAATTCCATCAAAATAAAATTCAGCAAACTGGCAATATTCATTAATATACATCTTGCCAGGAGATAAAAAGGTCTCTTTGAGTAACCAAACTGCAGAAAAAGATTTCCAAAATCATCAATACTGCTATTGACGGCTTTGAAGCATTTTGACAATCCGAAGAAATGATATATTTCGGACGAAGAAGAACAGAATTCAGTCATCCTATGTTTGGAATCCATTTACTGAGTAAAACAATTAAACTATGAAGCTGGTAAATATACCACGCAGGCACAGGATTTCTTTTACAAAAACGTTTCGTTGAAAATTCTTTTATGTCGTTAGTAGCCAAGATGGAACCAATGCTATATCTGTGAAACAAAACATATATTTTATGGTGAGGCTTGATTGTCTAGTGAAGACGGGTAGAATGCCAGCTACAGGTACTCAGACAGCCGACGTGAATCTCACTTATAGACAATTTATCTAAGAGAGCAGATATTTCATGGCACATTTTCACAGGATAACTTCATTTGTGTGCCTGGCAATAACAATACTGTACAAAGCATTTCAAAATCATCGACAATGCTGTGAAATAATTTCCTGGGATTTCATAATCACAGAGTCGATATTGGGATCAAAGTGAAATTTTTTATAGTCACCTAATCACGTGGATTCTAGGGAATATGTACACTTTCACCTTAGAAATATAAAGTAATTAATTTAGATCTTAGATTTCTTTGGTTATAGCTACAGTTTATCTTTTCAAGCCTTCAATACTACACTTGTAGGAAAACACTAAAGTTCTCTTGGTCATCAATACTATGAAAAACCTCCACCCCGATTCGGAACTGGTATCTGCACGAGAGGTCATGGTTCGTCATATGATTAAGCTGTATTCTCGGCTTTCCTCTCCCGCAGGATAAAAATGATATCCTATTCTATGATGCGAATTGTACACTAGGGTTTAAATTTGCAGTGCCTGTGTTTTTATCACTCCAAAAAGTTGATGTAAACAATTTTTTTTCTGTTTCAAATTCACTTTAAGCAAGGTCGAAAGAAACTGCGCTCTTTAGGAAACATCCTAAAAGGAACTGAACCGATATGGTAAAGTGCAGTGATAGGTATCTGCCCTGGGTGATGGTTCAAACTCCCACCACTTCTTTGTATCCTTCTAGTCGCCTCTCGCGACACGCAGAAAATGTTAGAACTATTCTAAAACTCGTAACTACAGGGTAAGTACGGGTTTTAAAATAATCCTAACGTATTCCCTTCGTGTTGTAAGAGGCGACTAAAAAAAGCAAAGAAGTGGTTGATGGTTCTACTATCACCCAGGGCAGATACCACCCACTGCACTTTACCATGGTGGTTCAGTTCCGATTGAGATGTTTTCCACCTAGAGTGCAGTTGCTGGTACTACCGGTACATCTTTGGTAGCTCTTTGCTATTGAGTGGCCGTTGATTGGTTCCTTTTAGGCTCTGCTTCCGGCCTTGCTCAGAATGAATTTCAATAAAAAAAAAATGAAAACTCACAGCATCTACATTTATCCCAGCTTTCTGTTTATTCTCTCGTCCATAACTCTGTTGGGCAATTTCCTCTTCTTCATCAGTCTCAGATTCCTCCTCGGAAGACGAGATGAAATCATCACGGGTTGCCTGCTGAGACGCAACAACGTCGCTGATGTCATCAAACATAATTTCACCCTCGTCAGGATTCGTACCAAACATGTCCATATCGTTGATTTTAGCTATAACGAGGTAAAAAAACTTCATCATAATTGAGAACAAGAAAGTTTTAAAGATTCGATTATTTTTTTTGAATCTGATCGAATCACTAATTTTATGTATATAACAAATATCTCATTTATACTATTATAACTTGTCTCCATCGTGAAAACGAAGAAATTCATAGTTAATAGTGTATTTTCAATTCACACTAAGAGAGCATCTTCATATTTTAACGACAAAATACAAGCGATATTGGTAAAATTTGACCAAAATCGATTGCATTTCATAGTTAAAAATAAAATTCCTAGTTTATCTTACAAGTTCATATTCTTATGAATGATTTACGATTGATTCGAAAAAAATCGTACTTCGAATCACCGAATCGAATTGCACAGCCCCACCGATGATACCACTTTTATTTTAATTTCTATTCCGATACCGAGTACTTTATTAAATATGTTAAGGGCCTTTTTGTATCCACGTATTTTTGCTCTCTGTATATTTGCACCTACTTATGTTTGTTCGAGTGCATATTTTAAAGATACAAATATACTGATCGATACTACGTCAACGCAAGCATGGAATCACAAACAAACAACAAATCACAACAAACTGGGGGAAATTATTTCCACATTCAACTATCCTCTGTGCTGTGGAAATTGTCATCTTAACTAAGAAAAATTCGATATCGGTACTCGTATGTTCAGTATTGGTAATAAAAATTTTTCTATATCAATACTCCAATATATTTCGATACCGAAACATTGGCCCATCTCTACTAAATATGTTCAAAAAATTGTTTACACAGTATTTGTTAAATCTTGAAAATAAAAATAGTTCAATTCGTAACAAACATTTGAATCTGACATGAAGGACAAAATTCAACATTATAAAATATTGGGTGCTCTTGATACACACATGTTTCAAATATTCTAAGCGTTAGCCATTTTTTATAGATGTCTGTATAAAAAAATATCTGGCAAACCCAGCAAATTGAATACAATGGCTGTTTCGATTTCGGCCTGTTACTGCCCAGACTGGCTGAATATCAGCCTATCTATCTTTAATAAAAAAGTAGCAGACTAACCAGAATCTGGTAATTCTCCATATAACTTAAGATTCCTGGCTTCTTCTGCGTTATATTTCATGATAACGTCGGCTTTATCATCTTGATAATCTCGCAAACCAATCAATATTATATCAGCTTGGTTTATCCAAACCTAGAGAAAGTTAATAGTATTAGGAATAGAAAGCTAAGAGAATCTAGTTTAGGTTGACATGGATTAATGCAATTAGACCCTGTAATCAAAGAAAAAAATAAAACAAATGAGGAAAAAGAAAATAGGAAACTGACAAGACACATGACAAAAGAGATGAAAAATATAACATGGACAGACAACATATATATATATGTATATATATATATATATATTTTAAGGATACAGATCTATTAATAACATAACAGGGACGAACAATGAATATATATACAGGGGCTACAAGAATATATGTTGGGACATCCCTGGTGATATCTGTACCAGCCTTTCCAGTGTTGGTAAGTCTACCGGGATGGGCTGTATAAATAGCGCCAGTGAATGTGTCAGGAAAAAAAGGATGGGTGGAATAGTTTGCGGGCTGACGGGTGTGGGCCTTGTGGTGACCATCTGTCACAGTTAAATGTTCCATGTCACTTCCTTCAGGTGGACAAAAAGCTCCAGAACCATCGACACTGATAGTTCACAGCCATATTGATGAATTTCATCATCTTTCTACAGTTTGGTTGCTACCAAACATTTAAAAAATATATCATAAGTATTGTCCATTCGCTGAATTTTTTTCTGATGGAACATGTTTTCTTCGGGTGTGTGAATAGCAGAGTAGTTGGCATTCGGCCGGCCTAGTTCATAGAATTAGGTTCGATAATTTGAGATAATATGGATCACCATATTTTAATCATGTTTAGGGTTGGTCAAAAATCTAATTTATCTTGATTTTGAAATAAAATGAAAAGCAACACTGTAGGTATATTTTCTAAAATTTATCCATTTTTGACACTGCTGATTTCGAATCGATAGAATAATTGAACCAAAAAAAATTCAGAAAACTCCAAATTTTTTGGATAACATAGTATTGAATCATGTTTGGCACATTTAACATGGCCCCAATAGAGTGGACTATCCACAGCACTGCAGTCAGAAATAATTTATGTTTCTGTGTAGCTGAATGGCAAAATTGTTGTCTGTTGATTATTTTCAGAATTTCATTTAGAAATATCAGACTTACTTTTTTTCTCAACTTCCCTCGTATATGACATAGCCGTTTCACACCATCAAAACACATCGCTTCCAGCCGGCCATTACCAAGCATTTTAATAACCTGGAAAAATAAGAAAAAGATTTACTAATAATACTCTTTAACAGCGGCAGCGTTTTTGAAGCTTTTTTTACATCAATCCATTCAAAGGCCTATAAAAAAACTTCCCAAATTTAGATTCAGGCACAGTCTGGATGGTGATTTGAATCCGCCCCCACGGATCGGCGATATGAAGTGTAATGATTTTGTGGTCGACATGTTGGTATTGCAAGTTGAGAATCTCAGGTTAGAGTATCGTCGAGTTCGATTCGTTAATACACACCCACTACTCAACCCAGGGTGTAATAACTTGGGTAGGCTAAGCCAACAAAGTCGACCCTAAAGGCCACAATAAACGTGGAGTTGCGGAAACTTAAACGGATGCTTTGCATTACGTTTTGGGTAATAAAATAAAAACGGCAATACACACTTGCATTGCTTTCCGTTAGTCGTGTTCACATGCCTACAAAGCACAAACGCAAAAACGAAACAAGCACTCTGCGGTAGCTTTCATGGCAAACCGACCTGTTTCATTGAAAAACGCAAGGAAATGCATGCAGAGCTCGCGAAAGACGCAAGGGTAAAATAAAACAAACCTAGAAAAAACGCAACCTACGAAAAACGGGCCTCAAGTGTCCAGTGTTACAGGGCCTTGATTAGGGCGATCCACTACAAGGAGTTGCTGAAAAAAATAAATAATTCGCAACCCCAAGCACACATCCATATGTCAAAGAAACCCAACGACCCAGTTGGAGAGGATATTGATCTATCGATTTAATATAAACAAGGTCTCCGAGTAGCAGACATTCATCTACCAACCTGTGCATACTCTTGTCCATCTTCCTTGAAAATCAATTCTCTCTTTTCTCTGTCGTTTTCATTCTTTCCCCTTCTGCGATTTTTACCTCCCTTTCCTGAAAAGAATTTAAACTGCATTCTAATGATGAGAAAAGCATCTATTATAGAGTATTTGCACACCTCGACATGCCACAACGCTTAGATCCATGTTCCATTGTAACAAGTCTAAATAGTTATTAAAAACCATAGGGTTTCAGAATTGCCTCATTGCATTTCTTACGTGTTGTTAAGATTAATGAGCAGTAGAGGGCTTGGACATTGCCCAGCGCACTCACTGCGCCCTTTTGCAGTTCAGTTTTGATCAGGGTTGATTCGCGCTAAGGAACGTTTATTTTTTTTTCATAGCTTTTTTTCATATTAGTGGTCTTTGATTGCTTTCAGGGTTTGAATTAATTATTTGGGAACGAGCCTAAGTTTCTTCTTTTTTCATTGAAATTCACTCTGAGCAAGGCCTGAAGCAGTGCCTAAAAGGAACCAAACTACGGCTACTACAAAGAGCTACTAAAAGATGTAGCACCAGTAACTGCACTCTGAACGAAAAATATTCGAAACAAAACTAAACCGCCATGGTAAATTGTGTTTGCTATATTTACAAAGTTGGTCCGAAATCGCTTTGGGCCTATAACACAAAATTACTACGGGCAAGGGGTTAAGGTTGAGTCTTATTTTGAAAGTTTGAACCTCTAATTCAAACCCTGGTTGGTTTCTTCAAGCTTGATTCCCAAAAAGATCCGCGACCCCAATGTCAGTGAGAAGGGTCTCAATCGGAGCTAATGGTGAGTGACAACTAGAGCTCGGTGGCATATCGGCAAGACAGCAAATATCGGTATTGAGTATTCTAAAATCAAGTATAGAATCAATCTTCGAAATGGCGGTTTGGCGTGATGCCGGTATTTCGTGGCATACTGCCTAAAATGGTTATAAGTTGACGCATTATAGCACCAAGAAGCGACAAAAAACGGTTCTTCAGTCCACTTACACCTGCTGATAGGCTTCAGTTGAACTTATGCAATGTCATGAAACAACAATCGACCCACATTCAGAGATATATATACTGATTTATGAACCAGGTCAGGCTCTATGTGGCTCTTTAAAACGATACAATAGCATGCTTTTTGATGGTAGAAAATAGCTTGACCTACCAGTAATACCGGCATTCCGGCGACGGTATGCCGGTATAAAATATACATAATGCACCCCAGTTCTAGTGGCAACCTTAATTTTCATATCAATCAACCAATATATTTACACCATAAAACAAGACAAAACCTAGATGAACTACACAACAGGCTCATACTTTATGGAGGTGTCCGGTTAGCTCAATCGGTGAAGCATTGCGATTACGCTTCGAGCTACGCCGCATATCTCATCGTCATGAAGCAGGTTCGAATCCTGCGAGGGATGATCATTATATGCAAGAGGTCTGCTAGACCTTTCGCCGGTGCACTGATTCACGAAAGCACTGCTTACAGCTTCCTGACCGGGTGGGTAGAGGAGTAGTTATCGCCCATAGCAAGGCTACAAATATATAAAATTACTTTCGAACAAGATACACTTACCCTTATTTTTCGGCATCTTGTTTTATTCTTTTATTTTACTTTAACAGCAATAATAAATTAGTTATAATTTCTAAAGAAAAAGGCATTAAACACAAATGTAAGTATGGAATATTTTGCACCATTTGAATATTCAATAAAGCCAACCAAGAGTTTTACTTGGGTCGAGTATGGGTCACAGATAGACCGTACCTATGCGACGCGATGTATCAGTGACTCATACTTTACACAAAATTTTCCAATTGAAAAAGTTTGCCTGGGCTTATTTTGTTAAGTATGTGTCTCATCGACGCGATCCATCTGTGACGCGTACTTGGCAAAATAAAATTTCCAACTGGGATTCTGGATAATAAAGCTCTATGTCTATGGGCACAACAGAATTTGCTTTAAAGCAATGGTTCAGACTCAGAATGTCAGTTACTTTGCTACTCAGGCACCTTAAGAAAAAGTCGGCAGAAGAAAATACACCTAGCATTATTTCAAGAATTATTTTTTTAATCGATTTTGATGCAGAAAGAAGTAGAAACCCATGCTTAGTGTGCAGCCAAATCATGAATGACGTCAAATTTTTTACCAAATAGTGATTGAAATGTTATTTTGAACCCGGAGGAAAAGACAACTTTTGATTCTAAATCTCCTACTAGATGATTGAAGTCTCTTTAACAACTGGCAGTAACAAACTATACAAAGATATCAAAAACATTTCCACAGGGCTGATGTTTTCAACGTCCTCTTGTTCATCCGAAAAAAATGAAGTTTTTTGAAGACGACAAATACTTTGCAACCCTGTGCCCCAATGTCAACCAGTGAATGCTCTCATTTTTAGAAACTGGAATATCGAATCTGTGAGTCATTTGACCATTCGGTGAAATCCTTTTGCTCGATGGCAAATTTATAATTAATGAAAAACGCTGGATAATAGTCCGCCGATAATCGGAAGTTTTGTGAAGTTTATGCAAAATGTAAAGCCACTTCGCAAAGGTGCTGCATCAAACAGTGCCAGTCTCTGCAGTTTCAGTAATTTTGGCCTCCCCATTTGGCTGTTCAACATCTCCATCTTTCTCAACGCCGTTTTTGTCTTCCTCTTTTGCTTCAACTGCACAAGCTTCTGTAGCCGAACTCTCTGTATTATCATCAGTTTGTGTCATGTTGCCAGATTCTTCTGGGTTTTCAGCCCTTTTCCTTCTATTATTTGTATTCGGAAGGTAAATTTCTGGCACCTCATGTCCAATAAGATTTAAAAAGTGAGCTCTTTCGAACTTGTTCATATACAAACGGACAGATTTTCGCCCCCTCCATCCACTCATTAACAATTTGCAACCCACTTTTGCTGATTCATTTTCAGGTGTATATTTAAAAACCATACTGCCAGGATCCAGGTCTTTAAGATTTTCCAATAAATGCTCTGACAAAGTCTCATAATCGGGTTGTTCTTCGCACAGTAAAATTGTTACATCGTCAATTTTTATATCAATGACACGTCCTTGCATGAAAGGTTCGATAACTTCACTTCCATCTTGTACAATTCTAAATCCACATTTCAAATTAGGTTGGTTGTTGTCGCTTCTACTGAAAACTCGAACACCAGAATTTATAAGCTTCAAGCGATCTGTATTATTGACCACAATATTTCTAACAAGAGACGATACCATATAAATATGTCGCTTTTTCCCGGCGCTGGTTCTTGTGAGTAATTGCGAGTCTGGGAAAGAGTCTTTCAACGAGTAAAATGATTTTATTTGTGTCGTAATTTCTTTATCGTCTTCGGTGAAAAATACAAAGGGATCCTCTTTGAATCCTGCACCCCAACGTTTCTTCTTAGCAGGAGGTGAATCCCCCTCGGTTTTCTCCACTTCGTCATTCTTGATTGGTGGCGTTTTAACGACAATTTCATCGTCTTTTTGCCATGGTAATTTATTAGTTTTTTTCAAAACAGCAACAAAAAACCCGCCAGTGTCTTGGTGATGAGGTAACAACCTCATACAACGCTCAAGATGTAATTTTTCCGCATTTTCCGGAGGGAACATGCTCGGCCTTAAATGACGTTTGGTTTCAGGTACTTCAGAATGAGAATCATACCAAGTGCCATCTTTCTCCAAAACTCGCCATTTTGATATCCCTTGGCTCCATTTTAAACCTTTCAGTTCATCCATAACGTCGATCAATTCGACGGAGCCGTTACATTTTGCAAGCATGTTCGCAACCACAGCCTCATCTTCAATTGGATTTAAAGAACAAGTTGAGTACACAATTCTGCCTCCAGTAGCCAGAAGCTCAAGACCTCTTTGTAAAATACGAGCTTGTAAACCATGTAAATGTATACCATTTTTAACATTCCATTTTTGCCAAACGTCTGTATTCTTGCGCATTGTGCCATCACCAGAGCACGGCACATCAGCCAAGATACGATCATATCTCAATGGCGACATGGAACCATCCTCGCTTTTAATTTCTAGTTGTGGAAATTGTGAACCATCGTGATTAACAACCATCGAAACGGGGCTGTTTAATCGATTTGTTTGATGCACGAGCATATAACAGCGTTTATTGTCTTTATCGTTGGCAATACACAGTCCTTGACTTAAGCCCTCATTAGCACCATCTGTGTGCAACATCTCAATAAGTTGTGCCGTTTTTGAGCCCGGTGCAGCACACAAGTCCAGAATTTTATGATGTGGTTTAACATCTAATAACAGGGGTGGGATCATACTAACAGATTCCTGTCGCGTAACGTGCCCACTTTCAGTTTCTGTGATCAAAAAATTATGGAAATTCTCTAATTCGGGAACTTTACGAATTTGGGTTCGACTTAGGTTCGTTTGCCATGCCAGTTCGTCCGGATACCATGTTAAAGGCCTTGGCATTCTTATTACTTCGTCGGTATCGAGTTTAACATCTGCAATATCTGTGAAATGATTCTCTTTCATCTTTTTTAAAAGCTGTTTCGCATGTTCTTTGTAACCCGTAATACGAAAAACAGCTGGTAAAGGCTGTCTCATGGAAGCCATAAAATCATCGAATTCGCCTTCTGGGATACATTTTTGTGCTTTATAATAGTCTTCATAGTTCTGATTTTCTTTAACAATGCTACTATAGTGTCCTTTATCGCGCCTATCGCCCCCAAAATGTACTTTCTTGCGCCTTCTACCCATCTTGATAAGAAAATTCAGCATGAATAGCCCAAAAGCGTGAGAAAACACAGCACATGGATTGCGAAATCAGTTGGTCAGTTCTCGTTTTAGATCATCCACTAGTTGGTGACAAAGGTTTTATTTGATGTGGTACTGGTAACACATTTTCAGCGACCAACTCAATAATATAGCCTGAGCCCAGATCGGCGGCTCAGTCGATTAAGTGCGATCGTATTGTCCAGAAGGCCGATGGTTCGATGCTTGACCAATGACCGACGCTTCATGTCTAATGGTTGGCCGCGATAGATATGCAGCTACGTGCTCCGCATCTTTGATCGTCCTGAAGTAGGTTCGAATCAGTCACGGATGCTCATTAAATGCGAAAGGCCTATTAGTCACCTCAAAGGTGCATGTTCGTTCACGTAAGTATTGCTCACGATTACCCCCGCCAACCATGTCCATGTACTGGCGGGGGTGGGGAGAGGAAGACATGTCTGAGAACACGACGCCCCCCCAATAACTCAACGAGAGGGGCGGATACGCTTATGCGCCCTACCAATATTTGTGATTTCATTTATATATAGGATAGCGCATAATATGAGAATGTTAAACCGGTGGTGATAAACAGTGGTGAGATGAGCATTGTCATTACGAAAAAATCTGGCATAAGGCAATATTTAGCATAATAGCAGCCTTGTGTCGTCACAGATAATTTTCTCATGACGAAAACACGTCCATTGTACGCTATCTATTGGGTTTCGTAGTCTTGTTTGAAGGCATGGATATAAGAACGATGTTGTTATGTATTTCTTCATCTGTATTTCTGGTCTAAGTTTTCTTGATATAACTAAATGCTATTTATTTGTTTAAACCATTTAGACGTGTTCCCGACACGCCTTGTAGCCTATATCGTGACTTGACCTTTTTTACAAAATATAATTTTTAATTGAGATGAGCATCAGCGGTCATTCTTCTCCAAATTGCCTAAATCTATCATAATATTCTCATGTTTCTGCTGTTATATTTTATTTCTCGGTGTTGGAGTATGAATGTGCAAAAAATCGTCTTACCGGTACTGCTTCCTACGCCATTGTCAATTTTCAATAAAAATAGAGGTCAAAGCATATCATTAATGCCATCGATATATTCGGAGATCAAACCGTGGTTTTTTATTTATGAATTCTGCTAACTTGTCGATTTTGTTTTAGCTATCTCAACTTTCGTTATTACAGAAAAATGCATTCAGATTATGGCGTCATAAAATATCGACTTATTTGTATGCCATCCAGAGGGCCTTGCTCATGCAGCTTGATTCAGTCGGATAAGAGACTATTAAAATATAGCCTATATATTTATATATTGCAATATGATTTTGTATTTTTTTTTCCATTTTGTGATGAACCGAATTTTCGAATTTCCTTATTCATTTCGTTATTTTTCAAAATTCAATGAGAAAGTTCTTGATCGCAACACGTTAAATAATTTTTGGTCAATCCTGTCAGAAATATATTGTTGAACTCAGGTTTTTGTAAAGCTTGAGTCACTGTTGGATCTCGCCGCCAAGACGCGGGCGTGGCAAAGCAGAATATCTGATTGACAGATTGTTGTCGAATTACAGAAAGCAGTATTTTACAAAACACGAAAAAAACATTTATCCGAATTGATCCGAATGTTGAAACTAAAAGTTTCATCCCTTGTCAGACGATTTCCTCTACTCTACAGGCGCCTTGAACATTTCCATTTGTTTGTCTTGATCTTTTGTCGCTGCTGTATCCTGAATCGGATTTGGTTGCTTTGCCGAAAAATGTCATGATACGGGAGAACGGGTTGATTTTCTTCATACGCCTGTGAATTGAACATATAATTTGGTCAATGCGCAACTAGCGTGCTTAGGAGTGGAATTATATTGCCGAGTCTAGGGCTGGGCAATTCAATTCGGTGCTCCGAATCTATCTGAAGCACAAATTATTCAAATTAATCTTGAATCGCTCATCTGTTTTGTTGTTGTAAAGAAAGATCAATCTTGATCATTTATTCCTACTTCCGAAATTACAGACGTTTACCGTCGCCGTATATACAACCAATACTCACCCCCATTGTTTCTTAAATCTGGCAACAATAAAATAGATAAACGGGTTGATAGCTGAGTTCAAATACACCATGATGGTTGTCCCTTGCTGCAGTTTGCCGCAGAAATCTTTCTAAAATATTTCATATTATTATATACAAAATGTGTTTAGATATCAACCTGATTGTAAATATTATTTTCTCAAGCATAAGCCACTGATGGATCGTGCTGACTCATACTTAACAAAACTTGTGAAACAAACAAGTAAAATGGGGCCTTTTGACAGGCAGGCATCGCAGACAGGTTCAACGTAACAGATCTCAATCTGAAAATTTTTTGTCAAAACATATCCCAATCAAGGGTGACAGTACGGTACGGTACGAAATTTTTATCGTACTTCGAACCAGCAAAATAATTTCGTACCGAACTTCGTACCGTACCTTTCGAAAATTTTTCGTACCGTACCGTACGATATTATTTTTTTCGTACATCGTACCGAACTTCGTACCAGTACGAAATTAAGCTCGATTAATATTTTTGATTTATCGTACTAAATTTCGTACCAGTACGAAAACAGGTACGATTCGCTGGGCAGCAATTCCGTACCGTACCAACTACCAACGTCAAAATCAGCTTTATTTGTAAGATCTGGCCACCGCAAGAAACGTCACCAACATCTTACATGGAAGTGATGCAGTTTATGATATCTGGTTTAAAATACAGGACAGTAAAACATGCGCGTAATTAAGCATATATATTAAGTGATAAATGGTGGTAGGATGAGCACAGTTTTCGCAAAAAAATCTGGCGTTGGCGTCACAAGAAATTCTGGTATTTCTGGTGCAATTTACGGACATGCCATTGTCTATATTGTGACTTGTGGCTGTTTTTTTACAAAATATATCTTCTAATTAAGATTAGCATCAGCTAACTCAACTCGAAACAGCCTTAATATATCTTATATTTTGATGCTTCTGCTCTGATAATATACTTCTGCGTGCCAGAATATAAACAAAACGTAATAGCGGTGGTTACTATATCGCTTAGTTGCATAGTTGGAGGGAAGGAGTTTTTAATATCATTTTCATAAAATTTGCGCACGCCTGCGTTGCGCAATATTCCCTGATTAATTTTGTATATTTCGTAGCATTTAGCCTTTAAAGTAAAAATTTTTATTCAATTTTTACAAAAATTTCAGAGGACTTCCGGCGCGCAGATACATTTTCCGGTCTGGTAATGCTTATTTCACTCTTAAAACATGTATTTTTGTTTCGTTCTCAATAAAATTTTGCGCGCCTGGGTGACCTAATATTTTTTGTAAATTTGGAAGCCTGTGTTTGCATGTTGGAAAAAATGTGCCCTCTCCCCAATTTTTTTCTGTATCTGCCATTGTAGTGGATGTATTGGGGCACCATGATAACACCGTTGTTTTTAGTATTATGAATGCTGCTTATCTTGTCAATTTTAATTGGGCTATCACAACTTTCGTTACTACAGAAAAATGCATTCAGATTAAGACGTCATAAATCAGCGACCTATATATATTTCTACGCAATCACAAAGTTTTAGGCCACTGCAGTGAAACCGATATACGACATAACTCATCTAATAAGCTCAAGTGAATCATTTGCATTTTTATTGCCATACCTGCGCCGCTTTTAATCATTCAAAAATTGCCCTTTAGTTTAAAAAATTTTCGATAGACACAACTTATCGCCCCGTAATGAAACGGCATAGATGGAAAAAAAATTTTTTTTCGAATTCATTTGAGAAGAATAAAGTGTAATGCGAAGGTACGAAAAAGAGTACGGTACGAAATAAATACCGAACTTCGTACCGCACCGTACCAAGTACGAAAATTGAAAAATGAATCGTACCGTACTATCGTACCGGAAAATTCAATCGTACCGTACCGAACTTCGTACCGTACCGTACCGTACTACCAGCCTTGATCCCAATCCGACATTTAATTTTGTCAAGCATGAGCCACAGATGGACCACATCTCGTAAACGCGATCCATCAATGACTCATACTTAACAAGGGATGTTTTGACGAATTTTTTCCGATTGCGACATACGCCGCTTCCAGCCTCGCATTTAGTGAATCCAAATGAGTAAAAAATAATCAAACTACGATAATACAAAGTCCGATCCACGCATTCTAAGCGGATATCTCACCACGTCAATATTTAAGCGGATATTTCACCACGTCAATATTTAATATAATATAAGGCAACGCTGTTAAAAACAATGTTTTTCGAATTGTCTTTTGTTAAGCGTATGTCACTGATGGGTCGCGATATTTTGGCGTGGTTTAACTGTGGCCCATGCTTTACTGATTACCTGAGGTGCCCGGTTGGCTCAATCGGTAAAGCGTTGGGAATACACTTCGAGCTACGCATTTCTGATCGTCATGAGGCAGGTTCGAATCCCATGAGGGATGATGATTCTGCTGGACGCCTCGCCGGTGCACGGTGGTTCACGCAAGCGCCGCTTACAGCTTCCTCCACCAACCGGGTCCATGTACAGGAAAATGAGAAATACGGTAAAGAAAAACCTTCACCCAGATTCGGAACTGGTATCTGCACGAAAGGGCGTGGTTCGGCATATGGTTAGTCCGTATTCTCGGCTTTTCTCTCCCGCAGGATAAAAATGATATCCTATCCTATACAATGTGATTATAGGGTTTTATGTACACTTTTATTAAAATCAAGCACTTCCTAATAAAATACACGAAATAGAGTAAATATACAAACAAACTGGTCAAGGTACATATCAAAAATATAAATATATCATGCATGTTTTAGCCTCTCATTTATGTGGTTCACCCTGAGCAACGCATGGGCAAGTCGGATTTGCGGGGTCCCACACAAAGTGCGGTTAGCCAGAAATGGATATTTTGATTCTTTGCAAAATAATTCACAATAAACAAACAAAACATGGAATTAATTTTTTGATTACAGACAGAGACACTGTAACAAAAATGCAGCAAAATCACCGGACAGTAATTTTACCTGGCGGTATTGAAAAAAATCAAAATTGAATTTTTTGGCCAAGTATAGAGTGAGGTGCGGTCCATCAACAGCCCATAATTGGCACAAGTCTCATCAATATGTAAATTTGCTGTAAATTTACTGTACTTTTGCTATAGTGTACAGCGGAGCAGGCCAATCCAAAATTATTTTTCAAAACATCTTTTGTTAAGCGTGAGTGGCTCCATTATGACACGATACATCTGTGGCTCGTGCTTGACAAAATAAATTTCGGATTGGAGGATCTGAATGCCAACGTCGTGGGAAGGTTACATAAGTATACCACAAAACAAAAAATAATGCCATAGCGCCACAACGCTGTAAATTTTTTTTTTCTTAAATTGTGTTCTATTTTTTCTTTTTTAAAACAGCTGTCCAAGAGCGGCGATTATACTGCATCTTTGGAATAGCGTAGGGAGCGGGACAACTATTCCAGCCAGATTTTTTTTACAAACATGAGCCAGTGATGGACAGCATCTGAGCGACGTGCTTCATCAGCGGTTCATAATCGACAACCCGTGTTTGGGCAAAAAATTCATGACTCACCGTCCCAGATATCCCTCTCATCTTTTTCATTTGAACGGAGTGATATGGAAGCCAGCAGACACCAAAAATTATCACAAGCGCCATGCACATAACTATGACTCTGTCTGTGCGTTTATCATCTTTGGTTTTCTTCGCTCCGTTGTGCTGAGTATCTCCACGGAACCGAGTTTTGCGTAGATGAACAATAATTAGAATGTAGCATGCTGCTATCACCTGTTTTGGATGTAAAAAAAAATGTCCTCGTATACCTGCTTTTTAAAACAGTACATTGGCTGGTAAAATAGTCAAATTGAAGCGTTCTAAAGCGCTTCAAGTAGACCTGGGCAAACTCAATTTATTTGGCCTATTGGTTGTCGTGCTGTCATCGCAGGTTGTGGACACGCCTGGTAATTTGATTCGGTGGTGCGAATAGATTCGAAGCACGTTTTATTTAGTCAATTTTGAATATTTTATAGGAGCAAAAACTTGCAAAAACTTATTTTTAACGACAAATGTAATCGATTTTTTTGGCAAAATTTTTACCAAAATCGATTACATTTCGCCGTCAAAATACGAAGTTGTTGCTCTCGTGTGAATTGAAAATACACTATAAACTATAACTTTCTTGATTTTATAAGGAGGCAAGTTGTGATTGTAAAAACAGGATATTTGGTGTTCATACGGAATTAATTATTCGATCTAATTCGAATCAGATTCGAATTCCACATGATTCGGTTTTGTCCAGCCAAATACAAAACCCAGGGTGTTATAACTTCGCTAGGCTCCGCCTAATTTGAAGGTTCACGACTTTCCAATGTAACCAACTCTGTCCAATGTAACTAACCTACTCCAAGAATTCGAAAAAAGATAAAAAAAAATGTAAGAGACAATGTACCTTCATTTTGCTTGGAATGAATTTCAATCTAAAAAAATCCTTTAGGGTCCCGCCAACAAAACTACTTCGTCTATTCACCAGGAAAGTAATCTCACCATAAACGCCTGCGGAAGATACGTACATTGGACTCGTCCGAGTCACTCGAAGAAGTAAATTGGAAGTTTTACAATAACGAAAATGCGCGTCGAAGACGTGAAATAAATTTTAGTGTCATTTGCAAAAAGGGGCAATATTTTAGCCGAAAAAATATTCTAATGATATATTTGGTCTTGAAAGGCAGGAGAAAATAAGCGATTTTTCGCAATCATAATTTTTGCTTATATAAATATATACTATATTGCTTTTATAGTTTTGTCCAATATTTGGCACAGGAGGGTCCGGATCCCTCCGCTTTTGTGCTCACCATAAACGGCAGGATGAACATCACAATAAAGTTGAAATATAGAAGACCAACGAACGTGCGGTTGTAGTTAAGGTAATGACAATCTGCGGACCATATGTCCTCTGAATCCGAGTGATCCTCGTGCTCCTCATAATCACCACTTTCACCGCTAAAAATTTATGAAGATTTTCTTTCATTGAAATTCGCTCTGAGCCGGACAGGAACAAACTAACGGCCACTCAATAACAAAGATGTAGTACAGGCAACTGCACCCCTTTACTGTCCAATCTGCTCTTTTATTTTATCGTCACAGCAAAATATAGACCAAAAAAATAAATTTTATTTTGCCTAGCATGTGCCACAGATAGACTTAACATAACATTTTGTTTTGGTTATTGAAATTCACTCTGAGCAAGGCCTGAAACAGTGCCTGGTAGGGACAAACTAAGTGCCGCTTAATCGCAAAGACCTACTAAAAAATATAGAAACAGCAACTGCACTTTCAACAGAAAACATTTATTCAAGACTGAAAACAGGACGTGACTTACGGCCATTCGCATGGAAATGAGCAACTACGCCAGCAAGTGCACTTCAAGCAAAAATATCTCTTATAGGACTCAAGCACCATGGTTAAGCGCAGTGAGTGGTATATGTTCTGAGAAATGATATGATCATCTAGCACTAATTGTTACTTCTCAGTCGCGAGGCAATCTTTTCGCGATACGTTACGGTTCTAATTTATCAAATTTCCAACGATATAATGGGAAAATAGCCATCTTAAACCTTCACCTTCCGTTATCTGTTGGTTTCCAACACGCGGGTTGTTCTTCGCCGATGATCTGTTTTATTTCTTCTAAGCATTCTTCGTAAGATACAGCCGTGTCGTTACGTCCCGGCCGAAATCCTTCGCCAATGCATTCATCGTGAGGAGAAATTGGGGAATCTGGGAACTGGAGCCTGGAGGTTCAGAATAAAGAAAATATAACTTTAACCGGGGTCAGAACACCCCTGCACAAACATAATTTAGCCCCGTAGGTACGGCTAAGGTAAGGCTTCAGAGTAGCCCAAACACATTTCCTACTTGTCGTAATAGGCGAATAAATGGAAGCAAAGAAGTGGTAAATATTTTTACCATCGCCCAGAGCAGATGTCACTCACTGCACTTAACCGTAGCGGTTCAGTTCCGTTTGGTATGGTACTACAGTTGCTGGTACTACATTTTTTAGTATCCTTTTGCGATTAAGTGGCCTTTAGTTGGTTCCTTTTAGGCACTGCTTACGGCCTTGCTCAGAGTGAATTTCAATAACAAGAAAATATTTTGTTAAGTATGGGTCACTGATGGAATGTGGTTGCCATAAGCATGACTCCTTTTAAATGTTGCTTAGGACGCAAAAAAAGAGTAACACCGAGGCGCTCAAAAAGTCCCCGATTTCTATAATATTGTTCTAAAACGTTTTAATAAGAGTAATTCTTTACAAGTTATTTTTGGAATATGGCTTTCTTATCTCGCCCAGGAGATATACCACTCATTTAACTCTGTTATAGCGACTCAGTTCGGATCGGGAATGTTTCCAACTCAAATCGCAGTTTCTGATGCCATATAAGCGACTGTTAGTCGGTTTTAGGTGCCGCTTTAGGTCTTGCATAGTGTGAATTCCAATGAGAGAATATAAGAACTTCAAGAGGCTCAAAAAAGTCATAAATTTCCATGTTATAATTCTAAAAAGTTGTGGGTGGAGTGAGTATTTAAAAGAAAATTTTTTTTAAAAAAAACATGGTAAATGATTTCAATATAGTCCAGGGCGGACACTGATCACTGCACTCGATTATAGTGGTTCAGTTGGGTTCGGAAATGTTTTCAGCTTGAAGCGTAGTTTTTGGTACTGGATTTTACGTAGCTCTTTAATCCTTTAAAAAATTATCAAAGCAAAATTTTACAATAGAAAATTACGCGCCGAATGCGACCAAGATAATTTGCCATCTGCTGTGAAAATTTTGCATTCCACGGATACTTATCGCACTCACTTAAAATATAAAATGATACAACATTAAAAATATAGGATAGGATATCATTTTTATTCTGGGGGAAAAGGAAAGCCTAGAATACAACTTGACCATATGGCGAACCACGACCTCTCGTGCAGATACCAGTTCCGAATCGGGGTGAAGGGTTTTGGAATATCGTATTTCTCATTTTCCCTCTGCATATACCTGGTTTGTGGAGGAAGCCGTATGCACCGCTTACGTTAACCACCGTGCACCGGCGACGCGTCCAGGGATTCGTACCTGCGTCATAACGATCAGAGATGCGTAGCTCGAAGCGTATTCCCAACGCTTTATCGATTGAGCTAACCGGGCAGCCCCGGTTAATATATCCCTAAATTCGCGTTAGCGCCTATATCAGTTGTACTTACTCGCATTTACAGAAAGGTTCCCGTCCCCTCTTTGTGCTATACATCATAATAGGAATACAAATCAATATAGAAATTGTCCATATCACAGCGGTTATTATATAAGCAGCTTTGTGTTTTCGTAACTTTCGTAGTCGGTCGGAGAATGCATGACAAATTGCGATGTATCGATCCACGGCCATAACCTTAAAAAGGAAAGGTTTTGGAATTTATAATAGGCGGAGCTGATTCCTGTGAATATTTCAAAAATAAGGCTTTCATTTTAACATGTCTTTTCTTATAAACACTCATTTTGGAGTCTATCACCCTGAACCAGGTCCAGTGGGCACTAAAAGACCGGAGGTGGGAGTGCCGGGTGTAACGGCCTGGTCGTATATTGAGAATCGCGAACCCACGTTCTTTGCGTGCCCGGAAAATGGATACGGCGACGTCGCAATGCTACCGTCTTTCTCCATTACTCCGTATACTTGAACTCCAATCAGTTGATTGAGTACTCTATTGATGTGTTCATCCTTGTAGACACCTTTGCTACACCAGGCTATCACGCCATTTTGAGTTCAATCCTTTTCGGATTATATTTTTAAATTAACATTGGGGAAAATTTGTGAAATTTACATAAAATAAATATACGTAAAACCTTACAAAAAGGAAGTTTTAAAAATTCTGAATACGGCAATTAAAACCTCATCTAGTAAATCCTGGGTTTCTATGCAATTCGCACAATGAAAGATTCGATTCGGATGAGAGGCATTAGGCGTTTTTAGTGTTGGATTTCGCCCCCGAAGCAAGGTCGCGAGCAGTGACCAAGATGGACTGACATTTTTTTAAGCACGTTCGCTCGAGCAAGGTCGAAATTAGTGCCTAAAACGTACCAACTATCGACCACTTGATAGCAGAGAGTTACTACAAGATGATGCGCCTGCAACTGCACTCTAAGTGGAAAATTTCCATACAGAACTGAACTAACACGGTGAAGTGAATGAGTGGTATCTGCCCTGGGCGATGATAAAACCATCTACCACTTTTTAAAAAATGGCCAAATGGAAACTTGTAAAGGGCTACTAGGAAATGTGTTACCTGCAATTAGGGCTGGGCAAGTCATTTGGAAACATTCGATTTTGATTTGAATAATTTTCTCGAATCGAATCACGAATTGGATGTAAATAACAAATATCCCATTTTAACTATTAAAAGTTGTCTTCATGGTGACACTCAAGAAATTTATAGTTTATATATTCAATTCGCGCTCCATGTCTGAGAGCAACAATTTTCATATTTTAAAGAAAAAAATATAATCGATTTTGGTCAAATTTGGTCAAAATCGCTGGTATTTTGTTGTTAAAAATGAAAATTCTAGTCCATTTAGTAAATTTGTTCGTATGAACGATTCACCATTGATTCGAATATATTGTGTTTTGAATCGATTCGATGCAATAAGAGGTGTCCACCCTGGACATTGCTAAAATTGCCGCCAACTTTATTTATACATTTTAGTCGCCGCTTACTGCACACGGGGAAAACGTTAAAGAGATTCTAAAGCCCGCACTATACGTATATTACAAACCATGCTGCAATTCAAATTGATTTATTTTGATCCCTGTTATCAATCCTTGTTTTCTAAATTCCTCCATCAATGTGTGAGAGAAAGCACACGAATGAGATAATATCAAGCATATTGACAAAAATATCTTGTTCTCATTCCTCGAAATATATGTTTATTTTAAGCTTTCGTTAGAACATAGTATTTAATCTTGCCTGAAGAAGTTAAACTGTGGAATGAGAACATGTTATTTTTGTAGACAATCAAATAACCATTCGTTTTCTATTTCTGATACATATTCACTGGATTCTTACCGTGAGAAACGCAATTGAACTGTAGTAATTGAAGAACAATATAACTTCTTTGGCCTTGCACATTCCATCGCTGAATATCCACTGCCTCTGAACATCTTCAACTATTTGGAATGGAAGAGTCAAAAGAAATGCTGAGTCAGCAATTGCTAACTGGAGAATGTACCTGAAGAAAAATATGCTTAGACTCGAACACGAAGTGAGTGGTATCTGCCCTGGGCGATGGCGATCCGTTAATTTCTTTGATATGTTCAACGTGCTAACCAGTCCAGGACTGTGCAAAACAGAATCTTTTCGAGTTAGAATCCGATTCGAGTAATCGAATTTATTGCTACGAATTCATTGATATTCATAGACACAAACTAATAGGGCTGGGCAATTCGATTCGGTGATTCTTATCGATTAGAAGCATACATTATTCGAATCAATCGTGAATCGTTCATAGGAACAAATACTTACTAAATGAACTAGAAATTTCATTTTTAACGACAAAATACAATCGATTAGGGTCAAATTTGACCAAAATCGATCGTATTTTGTCGTTAAAATATGAAAATTATTGCTCTTAGACATAGAGTATAAATTGAATATACACTATATACTATAAATTTCGTGATTTTCACAATGAGGACAAGTTTTAATAGTAAAAATGGAATATTTGCCATTTACTTCGAATCCGTGATTCGATCCAAATCGGAAAACTTATTCGAATCGAAATCGAATTGCGGAGAATTCGGTTTTGTCCAGCCGTAGAGGCAATGTACCATCATTTCATACATCATTTTTAGGGGACACAAAATATTATTTATCGTGGAAATATGGAATCCCAATTTATTTTAGATTTGTGTAATAATGGCATATTTCCGACTGATTCCAATAATCTTTGCTTAGAATCGATTCGAATCACCGAATCGGATTAGACATAGATCAATTTATTAGGAACATAGGACAAACACTGCAAAACAAAATAAAAATGAAGAAATCAGAAAAGTGGATAAAACGTAAAACGAAGTTTGTAACGTAGGCAACGCCCAATCTTCAATATTCGTTAGGGCGAGCAAAACCGAATCTATGGAATTCGAAACAAAATTCGAATAATTCTTTCAAATCGGATCGAATCATTTATTCCATATAAATAACAAAATCCAATTTTTGATATTACAAATTGTTAAAATAAAGAAATTTATAGTTTTTAGTGTATTTTCAATTCATACCCCATGTCTGAGAACAACAATTTTCCCATTTCAATGATAAAATAGGATTAATTTCGACTGCATTTTGTCGATGAAAATGAAACTTTTAGTTCATTTAGCGAGTTTTGTCCTATGAACGATTTATAATTGATTCGAATGAATTGTGCTTCGAATCGATTCCAATCGCCGAATCGAATTTCTAAGCCCTAATCGTCGCCTAACCAAACTTACCAATGAGTAACGCCCTTCTTGAACTCAGTCAGCAGCAAAATCATGGTGACAACAACCAGGTTCCCAAGAACGCCGATCAAACATACGAATATTCTTATGCTATTGATTGGCCCGAGTGAAGATCCAGAGACTTCAGCGTCATTCGTGAAGTTTTCATCTGTGTCAAAAAGTCTTAATGAAAACGCGTTGGTAAATAGTAATAGCGGATTCCGAAATTTCCGGTAGGCAGGTTGAGTTAAATTGTCAAATTTTGATTTACACACTAATTTCGGGTTTTAGATCCCAATATGGGTACTGACGTCAAGAAAGATGGTTTAGCCAAAATTTGGAAAATTTTCGTGGTAAAATCATAATGTCATAGCAGGTATTTTGAAACATGGAAGTGGTTTGGCACTGTGCCGCACCTGGAAGTAGGACTGCGAAAAACCGAATCATTTGGAATTCGAATCTGATTCGGATAATCTTTTCGAATCACTAATTCTATAAAAATAACAAATATCCCATTTTTACTATTATTATTACTGTTGTTGTCTCCATTATGATAATTACGAAATTTACAGTTATGAATTACAAATACCAGCTTAAACAGTCGTTAAAGCGATGTACTTTCATTCAGACTTCAGTCCAAGAGTGGAAATTTTCATTTTAAAGACAAAGTACAATCGATTTTGGTCAAAGTTTTTGTCCCTGTGACCGAGTTGCGATTGATTCGAATAACTTATACGTCGAATAGATTCGAATAACCGAGTCGAATTGCTCAGCCCTAGCCACACCCCCAAATACGATTTAGCTCATGAGCACGCTATAGCAAATAATACCCACCCCCGCCCCCCCTTCACGCCCAAAAAATTACAAGTTTAACAATCACCTGGAAAAGGCCTCAATATCTCCGTTGCTTCTTGAAGGTTCGTCAGCCCATCTGTCGTATTCATCTTGTTTTAAATTTTAGTTTCGTTTATTTTCTAGTATAAATATGAAAATGCTTTCATCGGTGTTGGGAACGAGTCACCTAAGTTCGAGTCTCAAGTTGAATCGAGTCGAGTCACTGTACTTCCAAGTCGCATGACAAACATTTACGAGTCGCGAGGCGAGTCACGAATCAATTTCTGAATCTATCAACTTCTATCTACCTCACTTTATAGATCCCCACTTAGAATCATCATCTGATCATATCATTGGGCAGACGAACATAGATTTCAAATCAGGGTAGATTGCTTGTTTTGTATGCTTCTGGGAAGCGCTTTTTCTTCTCTGATGGGACGCATTTTATTGGGAGATATTAAAATAAAACTATAAAATCGACATTCTATCGACTGGACGCGATGGTCTATTAGTTGAACATGTTGGCATCGCAGGTTGAAGATCTCGGGTTCGAGTCCCGGCGAGTCCGGTTTGCTTATCCATACCCACTACTCAACCCAGGGTGTAATAAATTGGGTAAGCTAAGCCGAACAGAAAAGGATCATATCTTTCCAGTAATTCTAACCTTGTCCGTCTATAAGTGGCCGTTACAGGGACAAGGCCTTGGACAGGTCGAAAATCGCTGTCCATCTACTTAGAAAACATGTAATCAACAGGGCCCGGCTCGAGGGTGCAATCGGTTAAGCGCGATCGTATTGTCGTTTCGCAACCAAGCGTTCCCTTCAGCAAGACGGTTCGTGGGTAACTGTAATATAGTATATGTATAACTATATATATATAACTGTAATATAGAACAGATCCATGGTCACTACAAAGGTTTGTGGCTAGTGCCTTACGGTATGTGCACGGACAGGGCACATCTAGGGCTGGGCAGTTCGATTCGGTGATTCGAATCGATTCGAAGCACGATTTATTCAAATCAGTCGCGAATCGTTCATAGGAACAAAAATTTGTTAAATAAACAAGGATTTTCATTTTTAACGACGGAATGCAATCGATTTTGGTTAAATTTGACCAAAATCGATTGTAGGCGTTAAAATATGGAAATCGTAGCTTTAAGTGTGAATTGAAATTACATAGTTTATGGCATAAACTATGAATTTTTTTCATTTCCACGATGGGAACAAGTTGTAATAGTAAAAATTTGTTATATACATAGAATTAGTGATTCGATCCGCTTCGAAAAAAATATTCGAATCAGATTCGAATTCCACATGATTCGGTTTTGCCCAGCCCTACTTACGAGGCACTATGCCCTAGGCACAGCAAAAAATTCGGAAACCCCCAAAAACATTATCACTAGGCCGATTTCGGATTTCAGTAATATACGATTACCACGAATGAACGGTAAACGCGATTAAATCTCACAAAATACCCTGGTTTATATAAACTATAACTTGGTTTGAAATAAGCCCAATTGCTTGGCATAAGATTATATTTAAGTTCGATTGTAAAGTTTTCTATCTCTACCCCAGTAAATCAGAAGCGATATTTCTCGTAGTAGCCAACACAAACTTTCAAAAAATATTCAAAAGAAAAAAATACGCACCAAAGGCGCGCGAAAATAAATCGGAAAAATGATACTTTCTGTAATAACCGAAGCAAATTTATATCATACTAATAAAGAAATTTATCCACGCCGGAGGCGCGCGAAAACGTTGCCCAATAATCATGTCTCAAAAAATTCTAAAAAAAACTCGACTGGTTGACCATAATAACGTTTCTAAATGCCCTTGTAAAGGAAACGAGGTATAAGAAGGATCAAATTCCATTTCTGCTAAAATTTTGCAATATCCACGTTTTAAACCTCCAAAAATCGACTAATGATACCCTGTCAATCTTCTCAAGGGCAGAGAAAATATGCCCACATGCTTTCAGCGCACCAGATGCCCATCAATCGACGCTCTGATTGTACTTAATTAATAGTGATTAGACTGTATTTTTATAATACAAATATTCCGCAGTATCGCGTCCAACTTTTCTTCTTTATACAATATTTCTACATGCATAATGCACGTAATTTTTCCACACGCATTTATATCTAATTCAATGAAATATTATTTTCTGAAGCACGAGCCGCAGATGAACCGGTGATCTATCAGTGACTCATACTCAACAAAAAATGTTTGATCAATATCTTCGAACTTCGCAGGGTTTTAACATTTCTCTGATCAATAAGGTTAATATCTGTTGTTTCGATAAAAATATATATTTTAATCGCATGTTTTTGGAACCAACGACACCAGGAAATCACGAACTCCTACGTAATTTTAATACAAAGACGATTAAGCACAAGTTTGTATTTGGAATTTATAAATGAGAAAGGCTAGATTTCTTTGAAATTTGGTTGTACCTGATCAGAAGTTTTATTTTGTTAGGCACGAGTCACTGATGGACCGCGCTTTGGCAGCGCGAACTTTTTTTGTAGAAGTTTGCTCGAAGCAAGGTTGAAAGCAGTGCCTAAACTGCTATGGTAAAGTGCAGTGAGTGATATCTGCCCTGGGCGATGCTGAAATATTCTACCATTTCTTAAAAAGAAAATATTTTTGAAAAAATGATTTTGATCGGGTATTCTCGGGATATAAACCGATGTCTCACGAACATAACCAGTAATAATTATTAGGGCTTTCGATCTGATAACTGGAATTGTATGTTCTTATTAATATTATGCTATTTGGCTCTAGCATCTTAGTCGGCCCCTTATTAAATTATGCCCCCCCCCCCACCTGCTTTACTTTCAAAGTACCCAAATTGTATAGCATCGTATGGTCAAAAACATGTTGCCAAGGGGTTACTCGACATTCGGGCAAGTCAGCCATGTATTGAGAACCAACAGCAGCAGACCTGCTTTGGCAATAAACACATCTGCTGAGGACTTTACGGACAGTGGATTGGCCCTTCAAAATCCCAAGACGTTCTCGGATATGTGACAGTACATGTAAAGTACCATAGTGACCTTCAGACAAATGGTAATTAAACGCGTAACATGCTGACTGCTAACTAAATTGGTTGGATTCTTGGGCAATATAGAAAGATAGAGGCGTCCTCCTACTCGGAGTACACCATCAGAAACATAAGGAGTCAACTTGGCAAGAGGGCATGCATGTTATCTTTTACTTACACCCATGGTAATGGGTTCTCAGATAATTAACTAATCGCCTCAGAAAATGGTTCCCTCTGCACTGAGCGGATAACTTCAGAGGCAGCATGTGTCAATTCATCAACAGTTTGGGGGCCTTCCAACCATAAAAATCTCAGGCTGTCACAATCACAAGGGGCAGGTTTGAATCCTGCTGAACATTTGCGCAATATCAGCAGCAAAACAATAATCATACACGCGAAATCGACAAAGTACACCCATAAGACATGAATTCACGTCTGGGTTAGTCAACAACTGCTTATTTAAGCTGACCCCTTCATGCTCCCTACTGGCATAAAAAAAATACGAATCTTTTTTGTCGAGCATATATTTTTATCAAATAAAATGTACGACTGGTGGGTGTCAGAAGTTCAATGGAAATTTGCTGTGCATAGCCTCTATCAAGGTATTCAGTCACTTTTGTCTTGTATTTTTCAAAGTATTCAAGATCTCTCAGGAATCTGCGTCTCTGAGACTCCAAAGATTTCAATGACATTTGGGGGTTATTGGGGAAGTGAACACTGGGTGATTTCCATGACATGCTCATCTACGATTAATTTTACGTACAGTTTGCCTCATAATATCAAGGCCTATATCGCCATCAATCGAATTCTGCGTTTCATATGAATCAGAATTAATATCAGGGAATTCAGCAAGACATCCTGAACAAAGGGTTCCAAGAGTTGAAAGGTAGTGTTTAAAAAAATTGCAGAAATAGCGTGTACATCATGAAAACGAACACCAGCGGCATTGATTAAATCATCTGGCCCCTTTCTCGTGGTTTTGCCAGGGCCAGAAATACAGCAACCAAAAACAGAAAAATATGCACCAGGAAAATCATCCCTAGCTAGGCGATGTTCAATTGGAAGGTGAATAGACAAAACATCTTTTCCAATAGGTACATCCACATCTGATCAATCAACTGTGGGTAAATTGAAATCATTCAGATGAAGACACTGCTTAATGATTTCAACAGTGGGATACTTAAAGCAACATCAGGAAAATGGTTAGTTGCATATATTCCCTTCAGAGGAACTGTGGTATTCTGCTCAAGGCTTTCAACATTAACAGAAATCTACTCACCATGGCTATAACCTATGCATATGGCAGTTTTGATCTTACACGTAATGGGATCATCCTTTACACCCAATTGGTTAATTAAACGAATTGCGCACAGTCAAGTGCGCGTACCAGAATCAAGAAATACACGAGAAACGACAGATTTTTGTGTATTAGGACAGATTTTAATGACAGACAGCTGCACGGGACAGTTGGTGCTGGTTACATTTATTTCAAATACACTGATAATACTTTGCTCATGTTCAAATCATGCAACAAAGTGTGATGTGCCATGCCACACTTAGGCATTCGACACCGTTGTGTGGGAGGGCACAAGCGATATTGATGACTTAATTGGAGGCAATTGAAACACAAAGACTTTTCTTGAACAAACTTCTTGTGATCATCTGCAGTTTTCTTTCGGAAGGTTTCACTACGGTAGACAGGATGTTGACGTCATACAGGATACAGCAGACCGTTCTTCGATGCTTTGCAGAAATAAGTAGATTATTGGTATATACAAATGTATTCTGTGGTTCTTCAGACCGGATAATCACGATTGATGTTTGACTAAACACAGGCATTTCAGGAATTTGTTGTGTTTTAGCCAATGTGTTTGTAGACGAAAAAATAGCCGGCCCATAGGCAGCCCGTCTATAAGTGGTCGCTGTTACAGTGCCGTGGACAGGGTGATCCAATCTAAGAAGTGGCTATAAGAAAAAAAAATCAGGTGTTAATCTTTCAGACTTTATATGGAGAAGTAGAGAAGAAACTACACTTCGGGAGGTGACTAATATTGTAGCTTTCTTCAATTCAGCTCGAGCGCAGCAATTTTTAGGTTAAGCACTGCCTTCGTCTGTACGAGCTCAGTCTCAACTTTGGCTTATTCTATTTGTGTAGCATTACTATGAGTAGATGACTTTGATGTAATCCTACTGCCTATTTTAGAAAATGTAGGCAGCAAAACAGCAGCGGATTCCAGGTTTTCTTCTCTGTACTTCCCATATTCAGCGCCGACGATTATCTTTCGTCTCTGCCAGCGTCCTAGGGCCTCGCCTACCCTTGACTTTGAATCCATAAACTGTTTATTGTCATGGAATAACTGCAGCATAGCACTAAGTCTACATATTTCAGTGGTAGGCCGATTCACACACATACCGACCATTCCGACGTCATTCAATCGGTTTTATGAACAAATAAAGAATTCACGCACTGACCCCGAACGTGCCGGCGGGCGAAGTGTCGACAAAACGCTGCTGGAGATCGGCTAAGAAATGAGATAAACATGTGCAAATTTTTAAGCTTTACTCGTGGTTAAATGTATTTTCAATGCAGACTGGAATCACACTAGAATTACCTTTTTTAAGGACTTGACTCGACCGTCTAAGCTAATGAATTCGACTTGTACTCGACTTGACAAAGTGTCGTTGTCCATATAACCGATAGAACAGCAACGATCGGGGAATTCCCGATCCGACATTTTGTGGCCAATGGTGGTCGCATGCGGTTTCTGCGATTTTGATAAACACGTCCCTGATTATCACTGTCATCCTGGCAGAATTTCAGTGTTCCCATTCGAAAATAGGTTTTCGGGTTTTGAATTATGGAAAAATAGAAAATGACGAATTTCAAATCGGATTTTACAAGTGTTCCGGTCAGGAGGGCCCATATATCAACATCGATTTTTCGAACATGAGACTTGGCTTCTTTAAAAACACTTGTTTGACGTTTACGAATTTAACATTTCCAATCTTTGGAAAATTTTGTTCCCTAAAATTTCAATTTTACCAGATTCCAAATTACATCACCTTTCCATACACAAAATTAGGGTTTTTTTTACAAAATAAGGATTTTTCGAATATGCAACACCAATTTTTTAAAACATTTGTTCCCGATTTTTATTTGTCAAGTGCAAATTAACATTGAGAATTTCAGTAGTCCTGAGTCGTACCGTGGCAGCACGAAATTCAGCCGTGCTGATCGCACCGGCAAGCGAAAATCGGAGATGGATGTGTGAGAGAGAGGGAGACGAGAGAGGGTATCATTTTTATCCGGTGGGAGAGGAAAGCCGAGAATACAGCTTAACCATATGGCGAAACACAACCTCTCGAGCAGTTCCGAATCGGAGTTTTTTTTGGTTTACTGTATTTCTAATTTTTGCTGTGCATGAACCTAGTTGGTGGAGGAAGCCGTAAGCAGCTCTTACGTGAACCACCGTGCAATGGCGAGGCGTCCAGCAGACCTCTCGCATATAATCATCATCCCTGACGGGATTCGAACCTGCGTCATGACAATCAGAGATGCAGTAGGCGCCGATTGTACTATACTACGATCGCAGCATGCGCAGAGCCGGTAGTTTACACAGCTCCTATAAAAATAGAAGTAAGCGTCCATCAAATCTCACTACAAAATCCCTGTTCCTGATCCTGTCAATCAGAAATACAGCTTCAGTATAGATTGTTACATCAATCTACAGTTCCAGCTATGTTTGAACGATAGATGGATAGAGGTTAATATTGACGTGAGTTTATCTGACTTCCATTTTCTTATCTTAATGATATTTTTTATTTCTGTCAAAATATCACGGTGCTTGGCAAACATAGAGAATAAACAAAATGTGACAATCAAAAATTTAATTTCATCAAGCATGCGGCATAGATGGATCACGTCTCAGCAAAAGATCACAAAAGATGCGTGGACAGAAATTTAGGGAAATTCCAAAGCAATGATAAGGCTTCGTTTATGAGGTAATTTAAAATAAAACCTCATCAAATCGTTTCTTTACAACCAAGCAATACAATCTGAAATATTCTTTTATGATATGTTATTCGCGATTGCATTTATCACGCTGTTGAATTTTTGCACGGCGGGAATAAATATATGAAATTGAAACGTGGACGATGGCACGAAGCAACTGTATCAGGTGGTATGGTATCCTCTCCAAAAATATGGATCTAAGGAGTGGAAGACAAAGAGAACCTACACGCCTTGCCGGGGGACCCCGATGATAAGAAGAGAATCGGGATCCAGAGAATATGTTTTTCCACATATATGAGTTTATGAGAATGTCAAACAATTGAGCGGCATTCATTGATTTCGTGGTGTCGACACTGATAAGAATTTTAGTAAGGTGATGCTGAACTGATCTTTCCATTGCATTTACATTCTATACCACTAAAAGATTCATTACATTTTTGCACATTTGATCAAATACGAATGAATAAGAAAATAAGCCCAAATATTGCAAGTGTGGATTAGATGAAGTGCGTGAAATATAATGTAGAAATGTAAGTGGGTAGTGAAAAATGACGTGCGGAACAATGATAAGTTAAATCCACCAAGGAACAGTGTAAGTGAGTTGCACAAAAAGCATAGAAAATATCACGCCATCGTAACTTTTGTATATTGTCAATTTCTACGGCAAAAGAAGTAGTCACTACCTCATTTTACGAGTGCCTAGAAAGCTGCTCTGTTGCCTCAGTAATGTATATCGCAGCATTTTGAATCAGCTCAGTCCCTAAAATTTTCGTTGCATGGTAACCGCATCGACGCCAAATCGTCAACTTTTTTATGCCTATTGGGCGTGGCACATATGGCAATGCTTTTCGTCTTCTGAAGGTAAGTCTAGCATCCTTGTCTTCTTCGTCATCATCATTATTTTTCCTATTATGTTCATTGGTCAATTTCAACGAAAATAGATAAACACACATATACAATGTTAAGCGAAAATTTTCTCCCCGATTCGAACGAGTGCCTGCACGCGAGGTCGTGGTTTGCCATATGGTTAGACCACATTCTCGGCGTCATAAGAATGAAACCATATTATATAATCATACATTCTGGACACTTTGGCCCGATACACATCGTCCCGTTTTTCCGAGATCTCAGTTTTTTTATAATGTGGCATTTTGGGCAAAATTTCGCCGCTCTGTACCTGGAACACTAGCTTGATATAAAATGGATACTTATTTTGATAACTTCACGCACTCCATCACAACTAAATGCAGCTGAAAAATCATTAAATATGACGCGAAAATAATCTAAAATCTTGCAGAAAAGTGATATGAACAAGACGCTATGTTTGTTGCGCCACCATGCGGAAACCACGGGGCGAAAAAAATCTCACCGGTCAAAAAAATTCGAAATTTAGTGTTCTTCCTGAATATCCTTTATCTGCAACCATGTATTGGGAATCGACAGCCGCCGTGGCCTTGCGGCCTATTGTATATCACCGAATATGGTGTGCGAGGCGATGATACGGCATGGCGCAATACATTTTCATACTTCCAAATATGGAATGAAACATCGAATGTCGGATGTTGCCAGATATAACAATGAAAATATAATTTTGACGTACACAGGTAACACCTGACACAATAATGACATATCCAAAATGAAAAACAATATGAAAACACTGTTTAAGTGTAATCTGTTGGGTTGCCCACAACTTATGAACAGTTTAGCAAGGGAAGAAATGTTGTGGTATGAACACATACTGCATAGCTGATGTCTTTGATCATTCAATCATGTGCTAATTTAGAAAATATTCAATATAAATTCCGGGTCTAGTGAAGTTTAGTACCATATTCCCGAATATCATTAAAATAAAAACTGGCAGAATATTCTCATCCTAACTGGGGGCGCCCAATGCTGCAAGCATCTGGCATTGTCTCCCGGGTTAGGATGAGTCGCTTGCAACATGGGAAATTTTTATGATAATCGGATATATGGTACTAAACTTCATGAGACCCCTACTATCTTCAAACATCAAAATAAATAAGAATATAATTGGATTCCAAAATCGTTCAGGTCAAGAAGAAAAGTCCAAATGTTATGCAGATGTTGGTAACTCTGGCAGTTATGAACTTATTATCAATCGGAGAAAGTCTACGAATTCTAAGCAATTTTGAAAGAGGCACAGGCCTTAGTAAATAAAAGTAAAAGTACCATATTTTTATTCGAGAGTGCGGGAAAATAATAAGGGTAGTGAGAAACGATGAGATTAAGCATTTGGGAACTTACTTGGGCAACAATAATACTTTCAGAGACAAAAACTGAAATACAATACCGGTAAAAAGTCACCAACATGTGAAAATACAGAAATTTGGCAATGTTAGGAAAAAATCTTATTACTAAATCCTTAGATGTTGTCAAAACTATGGCATATTATAAATTTCCAATATATCCCGGAATCTACAACATCAGCCTCAGCTCTGCCGAATATCCCCAATCGAATGGAAGAGCCGAACTAGGGGTCAATCTGCCAAACGAATCATCATGGATAATGTTGCAGCTGATGGTACTCTGAACAATGATAGAGCCGCCCAGGCAATTCTACAGTACCGCAACACTCCACTGCTGCATGTAAACATCAGTCCTGCACAGATTCTCTTTGCCAGGAATCTCTGTGATCGCTTACCATCCCATCCAGAGCACTACCGCTTACACAAGAAGGGGCTTATTACATCTCTGGAAAGAGGAAAACTTCTTGCAGAAAGAAATGGCCATTTATTAGAGCGATACAATCAAACTGCAAAAGATCTTTCTAATCTGCTTCTATGAACCACAGTTATGATCATCAACAATCAAAATAATAAAAAAAGATGGGATAAGACTGGCATTATTGTTCAATGCCTACCTAAAAGACGATATCGCATCAAACTACATAGTTCTGGACGTACCGTACTCCGTAACCGCCGATTCCTTCGCCAATACATTGGCACCGCACCTTTGAAGGCTGCAACATATATACCGCCATATGCATGTACCCTAAACCCTACTAACCCATTGACACCAACTCTACCCACCTCACTATCCACATTACCAGAACCTACACCCAACCTCTCTCAATCACCTGAACCTCCTCCCTGCGCCCCTACACCAAGTCAAGACACATCGACTGTGACAACATCACCAGTTCCTCGAATGTTACAATGGCTTCAACCCTTCAACCACCCTGGTTGACTGGAGACTGTCCCCTTGGGGAGGAGAAGGAACACTGATCAAACTTGAACATTTTGTAAAAACAAAAGACTTTTATTTCATAAATCCTTTCCCAAACTATCGAAGGATTTATTCCCAGCGAGGGAGATGTAGACATATACATATTTCATTGTACTGTATTTCTTTATTTAACAGTTACTTAAATGCTAGTAACATTCATTCGTTAACTTTTAATACATCTTATAATGAAAAGATAGTATTTGTTCACGCCGTAGTACTGACTTTGACCAACTGAGGCCTACGCTGAACTCCTCTGTGTTAAAAATACTAGAACTTCAGTAATGGATGAGCCGGAACAAATGGACAACCTAACGGTGGTTCGCAATGTAAGTTTTTCAGACTTTCATTATTTGGGACTGATTTTCAGGGAGACTTCTGTTACCTATACTGACTGGATGCTTTACAATTCTGTTTCATATGCACAATTTCATTTTTAAATGTAGCAGTGTAGGTTAGGTTGAAGCCTGGGGCGTGCAAGTTTATTAGTGTGCCTAGCTCAATCGGCAAAGCGTTCAGAATACACTTCGAGCTAAGCATCTCTTATTGTCATAGCACAGGTTCTTGTGGGATGATGATTATATGCGAGAGGTCTGCTGGACGGCTCGCCAGCGCACAGTGGTTCACGTAAGCGCTGCGTACGGCTTCCTTCACCAACTAGGTCCATGCACAGGTAAATGAGAAATATGATAATCCCAAAACCTTCACTCCGATTTGAAAATGGTATCTGAACGAAAGGTTGTGGTTTGCCATTAATTAAGCCGTATTCTCGACTTTACTCTCTCGCAGGATAAAAATGATATCCTAATTTACTGCCCTTCTAGTTAGAACCGGTTTCTACACCGATGTATAATTCTAAATTGGATAGGTAGTTTGAAGCGAATATGAAAAAACCAATTATTTATATTCTTCCATATTTACAGCCTGTGGGAGATGACAGAGTTACTCCAGAGTGAGTATTGTTAGACTTTATACTCAGCTGGCGGTCAATTAGTACTCTGGTCAATTTGTACCAGTAAAAAACTATCAAGAACCATTGGTTGATTCATACCCTTGAATTTTGTTGTTGCAGGGCAAAGCGTCAAATAAAAATTCACGAACATAGCCATCATAAACACTGTAGTTATTCATTCCATCATTAATTTTTATTTTATTCAATGAGATAAATCAACGACCCCTGACTTTTCACAGACACCTGAAGAAAATGTGTTCCATCAAAAGGAAATTTACACAGAACGTAACCAAACTGTATAAAATGGGTATAAAATAGAAGTGTTGATGGTTTTGAATCTTTATTTCCAAACAAAGAAAATGGCATGAGGATTTCAGACACCCGAAGAAAAACAAGATTCTTCCACTGGTTTTGGATCTCCCTGCAAGCAATGTAATCTTATACAGGATACATCTCCTGGACTCTCCTCCTGGTCACACTGAAACTCAACATATGAAGAGGTATCTGGAAAGTATGTTTCGAAACATGACTGTACCGGTATATTTCCACACTTATCTTGAAGGACAACATGGCAATGAGTGTGGGTACGTATACACATTTTTGTTCAATTTCATGTTATTTACTTTGTAAGGTTGTATTAAGACCACAAGATTACCAATTATTATTTAATGAAATTATATTAAGACCAACCATAAGTCCTGTAAACATAATACACAATATTAGTATAAGATGAAACATAAGACAGGATATATATTCATCATCTCCCCTTCCCACAATAATGATCGTCCTTCAATAAATAATAACATTCACTGGTGTACCATGAACTTGGTAAGTTCGATTATTAACTCTTAACGAAATAATATCTTCAAACGAAATTTATAATATATTGTCTATCATCCCCTCCCCAATTCAACGACGGGGTTGGAATGGCAATTGTTCTTTTAATCCTGGTTTGTTGAAGTCTTGAAGATTCTTCAAAGCTCTTGGAAGGCGACTAGATGGATTGCTCACTGCTGTCACTGGTGGTTGATTGTGTGGTGGTTGGAGCGATTGATGATTTGCAAGCCCATCATCTCCATAAGTTTCAGCTGCTGTCATCTGAATCTCCTGCTCCGTAATGATACATGGAGATGGAGTAATGAACATCTTCTTTGAGTTATCTTGTCGTATGAAACGACGATTTCTCAAGGTTATTCTACCTGACCCATCCATGACGATTCTGTATTGCTTATAGGGAAGAACCTCAACAATTCGCCCAGTTCTATCCCAACAATTGTATCGTTTTTTTCCTTTGTTTTGAATTACAACAGGTGTACCGATTGACAATGGTTTCAGGGAGTGAGCCTTCAGATCATAATTTTGTTCAATTATCAAGTTTCTTTTTGAAATGAGTTGTTCACGTTGCTGTGCTAGTTCTAACCATTCCTTGTGCAGTTGGTAGTGAGTTGGATGGGCAGGTAAATGATCTCTCATCTGACGATGAAAGAGAATTTGTGCTGGGCTAAGATTTATATCTGGTAGAGGAGTGTTGCGGTATTGCATAATAGCTCTGGCAGCTTTATCGGTGTTAATGGAACCATCTGTAGCGACATTACCATATATAATGCGTTTTGCTGCTTTCACTCCGAGCTCAGCACGACCATTTGATTGTGGATATTCTGCTGAGGATAAGCGATGTTTTATTCCCCATGTAGAGAGTAATTGTTGAAATTGTATTGACGTGAATTGAGGCCCTCCGTCACTCGCAAACTCTTCCGGAGATCCATATGCAGCGAATAGAGTTCTGCATATTTTGATTAATTCAGTGCTATCCGCCATGTGTCTGAAATGATAGACACAAATCCAACCACTAAATCTATCCACAATGACTAAGTATGTCTGATTATGTACTTCAAAATAGTCGGCACAAAGTTTTTGAAAAGGCCATTGAGGAGGAGAAGTTATTATTATAGGTTCTTTTGGATGGCTTGGTGCATGTGTGGTGCATGTACGACAATCTGCCCGAAAGTTTAAAATGCTGGAATTCATGCCTGGCCAATATATAGTTGAATTGGCACGCAATTTCATACCAGTGCATCCTTGGTGAGCAGAGTGCAAGATATGCAATATTGCTTTTTGTAGACAAGCTGGGATGACAATTCTTTTGTCTAGAAGTACGACATTGCCAAAAGTTGAAAGTCTCTTTCTCACTTCCCAAAATTTACGAATTTGTGGATCAGTTTCATGTCTAGATTTAGGAAAGCCATCTTTGACCATGTCGAGCAAAAGTTGGTAGCATTTATCTGAAGCTGAGGCTTTCTCTATTTTCTCAAGAGTTATAGCCTGGTCAACCGCATCATGGTTTGGGTTCAAGGAATGAATTGCATCGACTGTGATGCAGTTTATCATATCTTCGCGTTGATCAGCTTCATCATTGTCCTCATCTAAGATGATTTGTGTGTGAATTGTAGCTGATTCAGCTCCAGCTGATGGATATCTTGAAAGGGCATCAGCACCCTTATGCCATTTGCCAGGGCAATGTTTGATTTTGAAACGAAATCGGAGAGTTTTTGACTTAAGCCGTTGAATTCTTGGGTTATCAATTGTGCTGATGTCTCTATCTCCAAGAATTCCTAATAATGGTTTATGATCAGTGATGATTATGAGGTCCGGACAGCCTAACACAAACATTCTCGCATGATTGAGACTCCATGCTACTGACAATGCTTCCCCCTCTGTTGGTGCATATCTACTTTCCGTAGAAGTTGTAAATCGGGAACCTGCATAAACAAGCTTCCAGCCATCAGTGCAGCAATTTGGTGCGCTATCAATAGAACATGTACAATGCTTTTGTAATAGCAAATAACCAATGCCATCTTTGCTCCAGTCGCATTGTATACATGTTGGAAGTTGAGTGTCAAATGTTCTGATGCCCTCCTGAACAGTTGATATGAGTTCAGACTTGGACTTCTCAAAGGTTTCTTGAAGTGATCGGGTCCATTCAAATTTAGACTTACTTTTGACTAATTCTCTGAATGGCAACATGATGTCGCTTATTGAATATGCCCATGCTGTTTGATTAACAAGACCCATCCATGAACGAGCTCCGGTTAGGTCTTTTGGTGGGGGAAAATCTTTGATTGCTGAAAGTATATCATCTGACGGGACTATTCCGTCTGGTGTGAGTTTGAGACCTGCGAATGATACAGTGTCCTGACAAAACTCAAATTTATCTGAATTGATAACAATGCCATTGGTGGCGCACAATGATAAGTAATCCCATGTGTGGAAAAATGATTGCTCAATCGAGCTGTCATAAAGCAAGGCATCGTCAACACATTTGACCTTGCGGGGTATATCTTTAATGAGCTCATCATATCTCCGTGTATATGCATCGCCTGATGCAAGAAACCCTTGAGGCATGCGAAGATACATATATCGACCCCCATTCAGTGATAAACGTAGTGAGATGTTGGCTCTCTTTGTCCAAAGCAATAGCATGATAGCCGTCCACTGCATCCAATATCGTTTTCTTTGTATTGGCAGGTACTTGGCATGCGAGTTGGAATGGGGATTGACAATGGTGAGTCTCACGGAGACACTGAGAATTAAGATGCTGGAGATCTACTGTTCTACGATAACATCCATTTTTCTTTGGTATAATCACCATAGTACTGCACCATTGTACAGGTGTTCCTATAGGAACTGGAGCTATTATACCCCTGGCAACATCATCATCGAGTGATTGCTTTATCTTTTCCTTTAGGTGATAAGGAACAGGGATCGGTGTATGCTTCGCATGAGGGTTGGCATCCGGTTTCAAGTGTATATGAGCCTCTGGACCAGACATCACTGGGAAAGGAACCGAACGACAGAATGCTGTGTTTGCAAATTTATTCAGAAGATATTGTTTGAGTTTGGGAATGTTCTTTTCTTCTGCGGAATATGGTAGCATTTCCGGACGTTGTGGGAGTACCAAATCATTCATGGAATCCACGGGATTATAAGTATCATCCTTTGCTGTTATTGCACCTAATTCATCATCCTGACGTTTTATTGGATATGGAAACTGTTTGGAAAGGATGTTGGTGGCCACACATCCCTCGCGACTGAAATATAGTCTGTCAACATTGTCACATATGTATAGTGGTTGTGTGGTGCAGTGTTGCCCAATTTCAAACTTGATCATGATGTATCCAATGCAATGTAGACGAAAACCCCCAACTGCAGTTATTCGTTTGCGGCAAACTGACAAATCTGGACGTTTCAGCCTTAACTTTTTCATGTGCTGTGGACCAGCAACACAAATACTTGCTCCACTGTCAGGATATATTGACAGTTTAACAGACCTGCTTTGAACACCCAGAGGAGACATGGGTGTTAAGGTCGCAACAATTTCCTCTGTATACATCATTGAGGTTGTTGTATATTTTCTTTTGCTTGATGTGTATACCACGTTAGCCATTAGTGCTTGAACTGATTCTTGGGAGCTAGGTTTGCGGCAGACAATTGCATAGTGATTTAGAATACTGCACTTGTCACATCTTTTTCCCCAGGCTGGGCATTTTTTCCGATCGTTCCCATGAACTATGCTGTAAACTGCCACATCCAGAACAAGGTTTACGTGCTTTATTTGGTGTTGATCTCTGTGGTTGAGGTGTTTGATTTCTTGACATCCCTCCAGAAATGCGAGCGACTGATGATTCGCTAACCAATTTGTTCTGATCTTTAACAGCAGCTTCAAATGCTTCAGCATATTTGATGATATCATCAAGGGTTTTCATATGGTTGGTCTTTGCAAGAATATCAGTTTGAAGTTGTTGATTGAATATGCCTCTAATCAGCTGATCTTTGATGTGAACTGATGACATATCAACTTCGCAGTTGGGACAAGAGTATTCACAGTCAACTGCTGATGAATTGAGCCTGACAACATAGTCCTGTATAGATTCTTGTTCATGTTGCAAGAGATTGCAGAAAGATAAACGATGAACCGTAGGATTTTAGAGTGTTGTGTGACAATTGGCTCGATAACTTTCCATATGTCTGTTTCATCAAGATCCAGAAATCCAGGGATTGAGTTTATGATGGAATTCTGTGTTGCTTCATCACATGCATTGTATATCATTGATGGTATCTGATTGGGAGGTATAGCCGTGATCTTCTTGAACACTCCCCAGTCCACTTGGAATTTTCTATACTGAGGTCGTGTCATCTTCAATGATAATTGAGGCAGTTTAGGTGATGGTGCATTTACTTTGCATCCTGTTGTTACTGCTTCATGCTGAGTTGTGCTTGTTGGGATGTCATGTGCCTGATATATTTCTTTTATTTTCTGCATAATACGTAATATGTGACCAAGTAATGTTACTCCCAGTTCTCTTAAATCTTGTTTTGTGATTTCGGAAAGTTGAGCTTCGGTCATGCCATTTTCATGGAAGGAGGTGGCATATTCCTTCGCTTTTCCGTCAGGTATGTCCAATGACATAAAGAATCCCTTCCATTCTTGTTCTGATCCTGCTCGCAGCGCCATATTAAGACCACAAGATTACCAATTATTATTTAATGAAATTATATTAAGACCAACCATAAGTCCTGTAAACATAATACACAATATTAGTATAAGATGAAACATAAGACAGGATATATATTCATCAGGTTGGACATGACATTCGGTGTACTCGGCCCGAGTCCCGAGACTACAAAGCGTCAGTTCCGGGACGAATTCTTGTATATTTCGTTCTCACTTTTCTTTTTTCGTTTATTGAACCTGTATCGAGGTGTCGTCGCTCATTAACCAGCATGTTGGTTCCTCACTACTCCCTCAACCAACTAATTGATTTTTCATCCTATTATTTAACGTAAAATGTCGGAGGTATATAAATAAATGAACTGAATGAACTTTTTTTTAGGTATATCTCAATCTGGGTTACTTTCATGTTGAGATTTATGCTGAAAACGTCGGTGTTTCAATTCGATAACCTGAACCCTCAGCAGTTTCGGAGAGACATGGTGAAATTATACAACAAAATTCGTGGAGGAGACCCAAACAATCTCGGTGTAGCAATAGAGCTTACTAAAGAGCAGATTGAAAAAATTGTTGTAACGCTCGATTGCCTTTATAATAAATTCCTCGTTAAAGAGAACGATCTGAAATCTACGAATGAACTATGTGAGTATATTATTGAGTACGTTACAAACTATTTGTCTTGAAATGTAGAATAGAATAACGCCAAATTATATTGCTTTCAATAAAATCTAATAAAGTCGATTGAACAAGCATGGACAGGAGATAAAACATTTACTGACTTTGATTGTGCTAACTTGTATATTATCTACCCTTGTCCAAGCGTGTTCACCTATTATTTGCGTTTGAATTTCACGCCCGGCCAAATAAAGCAGTCCTGATATCGTCATCGAAATATATTTTCGATGTTCAGGTGCAAACGATTAATTTCGACAGGTATGTGATCAAAAACATTAAATGTACGAAATATCAAAAAAGATGCCAATATTCCAGACACCCGGGAGAACAAGGTTGTGTCACCGCCCACACTACTATGTGACAATACAACTTCTCCAAAACAAATCTATAAATTTTATCCACTTTATTTCAAATTTCAGATGATGGTATAACAAACTTCAAACAGATGTTACGACGCGGTGATGGTGACCCAACTGAGATGATAGATGCATTTGAGGAAGGTTGGTAATGATTTTTTCTACTCAAGTAGTTCCTGGGAAGGACCAAATAACATTCACTGTATAGTAGATGGTAGAGCTATCTACTGCTTTTTGTTCAAGGCTTTTCACATAATCATAGTTTATTTCGACCTCTGTAGGCACAAAAGCTGATACAAATGAATATACACCTAAGAAAATGAAAATAGTGAACATTTCAGATGCAGAGGAAAAACAAGACACTGTGACCCTAGTTAACTCTGTAGGTTGATCTGAATTATTTATAACTTAGTGAAACAGAAAGCAGGACCAAGCCTAGAAGAGTTGATGGAGAACACTTCAACAATGCTAGCTGAAGGGAACCGGATATCTGCAATTAAAGATTTGTGTGAGATATTTTTTTAGATTTTGTATTTTTTGGGGTCTCTTAGGGCCGCGCGCATTTTATGCTAATGCAGTACTCTGCATGCATTTCCCTAAATTTTCCAATGAAACTGAACGGCTTGCTATGCAAGCTAACAGAGAGATTAGAGTGATGTTGAATGCGTTTGGGCTTTGTAGTCATGTGAAAACGATTAACGCAAAGCAATGTGGGTCTGTATTGTCATTCTTTTCTTGTTACGTGAATGGAACACAATGCATCGGTAAGACAACTTCACTTGTATTGTGGTCTCATACTGGCAGAATGCCTGCTACTCAGAAACCCCAAGAGAATGGGTGAAATCAGAAGAAAATTTAGCAAACTGGACAGAAAGTTTTAAACCATCAATACTGCTATGATATAGTAGTGTTGATTTTGAAACTTTTTGATTACCCGAAGATAATAACATACACGTTTCAAACACCCAAAGAAACACTGTAAAATTCTGTCAGCCTGCTTCAGATTTAGAATTGAATCTATGATTAAAGCGTTTCAAACCAAAGATTTCAAGTGGTCGATTATATCCCGCCCCAATCAGATTATGTTTTGTAAAAGTATGATGAATCAGTTATTGGAAATACTGTATAGCACACTGGTAGAAGGTCAGCTTCCATGTTAATCTGACACTTCTAGTATATGGTTTCATCATAAAAATAGCAATATGGCTATGTCGCATGTTATATCTCTCTCTAGAAGATTAAAATGTAACTTTCCAGTGCCTGGTAGCAATCAAATTGTTCATAAAAACTATTAAAAGTGGGGGTGATGGCCTAGTGGTTAAACATGTGAGCATTGCAGGTTGAAGATCTCTGGTTCGAGCCCCAGCGAGTCCGGCTCGCTTATCCATGCCCACTACTCAACCCGGGGTGTAATAACTTGGGTAGGCTAAGCTGAAAAGGAAAAGATCATATTTTTTCAGTAATTATAACCTTATCCGTCTATAAGTGGCTGCTGTTACAAGGCCTTGGCTATAAAAAAAATAAATTAAACAAAAAATCAGTGTTGATGGTTTTAAAGCTTGGTTTATGCAAAGAAAATGACACAAACATTTCTAACACCTGAAGAAAAACAAGATCTGTCGCATAAAAACTGTGGTACCATAAAGTGCAGTGTATGTCGTCGGATGCTCCCCCTTTTTCTTTCGGTGTCAGAGTAGTTGTCATTTTGGCAATCTGCCCCAGGCAACAGAGGAACCGGTTTGACCCATACTTAACTTGATCAATCCATTTAATACCTTTCTTTTTTAGGGGCTGTTATTCCAAGTCATTCGGAACCGAAGTGGTTTGAAGGGGTATTTGCCAAAGAAAAATTCAAACACCAAATATTAAAGAAATATTTTGATGGGATACCGGAAGGGATGAGGAACGCTATTGTTAATGTTATCAACTCACCACGCGAGAAGAATCCAGGGCATTGGTACGCCATGGCTGTCATCAAGTAAGTCCCGGACGCAGCATTCATTCACACTTCCAAAACATAAATGTTTTCTGTGTCCTATGAAGGAATTTGGTTAGTTTTACTTAGTGAAAAGTATTCTGTACAGAATGCGTTTTCTGGGCTCAGGCAGCTTGCACATCAAGCTGATGAGCGAGAAAAAAAGTAAATAACGCATCTTCACTAAATTTTCATGAAAATCCCTGATGGAAGATTACCTGGTCTGGATTAATGTCACGAAATCCTTTTTTTGGTGTTCAAAATGTACATGTCACTTTCTTCGAATGGATGAAAAGCTTCAGAACATGATATTTCGTAGCAGTATTGATGATTTTAAAACTTTTCGTTGATACCAGACGGTCAAAACGAGACAAGCAACTGTCATGTAAAAAAATTGCCCTTTTGTCAAATTTTCTTCTGATGAAATCCATTTTCTTCAGGTGTCTGAGTAGCAGAGTAGTACACATTCTGTGGTCATGGGCAGCTCTTAACCTAAAATGCCACCAGGGTGACAGAAATCTTGCTTGGTCTTTGAGCGCCCAAAATATATATATTTTCTTTTTCATTGAAATTCACTCTGAGCAAGGCTGGAAGCAGTGCCTAAAAGGAACCAACTAATGGTCACTTAATAGCAAAAACCTAGTAAAAGATGTAGTACCAGCAACTGCACTCTAAACGGAAAACATCCCAAACAGAACTCAACCACCATGGCAAAGTGCAGCGAGTGGTATCTGCCCTGGGTGATAGTAGTGCACTCTAAGTGGAAAACATCCCAAACATAACTGAACCACCATGGCAAAGTGCGGTGAGTGGTATCTGCCCTGGGTGATAGAACTATCCACCACTTCTTTGCTTTCTTTTAGTCGTCTTCTACGACACGCAGGATATACGTTCTGACTTTTCTAGAGCTCGTACCTACAGGGTTTAAAAACATTTTCTCAGATGGTCAGCAAGCTTCTACAGCAGTATTGATGATTTTAACTTTTTGGACAGTTAAGATTGCTATCAGACGCTCAAAAGGAGACATTTTTGTCTTTTAGCAAGAAATATATCATGGAATATGTATTCCATTTGCTCAATTTTCTCATCATTGAACCGTTTTTTTCAGGTGTCTTAGTTTGACCTTGATCTTGTCTGAAGAAGCTGGACCATGTTCTAACAAATGCTTACAATAAACTTATATTTTTGTTGAATGAGAACATGATATTTTTGTCTCGGTAGCTTAGCTAACATTCTGACAAATCTGAATGCCATCATGCTGACCACTAGGCCATTGCTCATACCAATAATATTGTACTACTTTTCCAGCACGCCTTCCAGATTACAAGACAGATCATTTGGTGGGGAGCCAGCAACAAACTAACAATGGCCGTGGTCGTATACATGGATTATGACTACTTTGTCAACTGTATCATCAAGTGACCTTACAGCGAGCAAGAAAACGTCAAAAATCCTTATAGGCGATGAAGATCATTCCTTTTATATTCCTGTTTCTCTGCAGTTTGCACAGTAGTGGTTTTTAGAGAAATCCATGTATATATGTCTCTCGCAACCTTGCCCAGTGAATTCAGATAAAAACAAACAATATTCATCTTATATGCTCACAGCCTTTCTTCTTCTGATATTAATTTATTTTTAATGTCTATTCAATAGATATATTTTTCATTTTTTGTGCTTTCCATTTATTTTTTGAATCTTGATGTAGATTTTTCTACATATTTTTTCACTTTGAACTTCTTCAATATTAATGTCTTTTTAAAGAAATAAGTTCCAAATTTTATTTTTAGTTTTTAAAAAACTATTCTTGCATAATATTTCTCTACCAATCCTTGTATTTTGCCAATTTTCCTGAGGATAACCAACTTGCCTGAAGGATTGCCAATTTTCCTGAAAGATAGAGCCCGATCGTTATATCGGCCTAAATTTGCTGTTTACCATTATATCGGCAGATCACAAAACCTGCTGATAATATCAGCCAACCAAAACCTACACATTGGCACGCGCAATTTTTTTAAACGGATGCGTTTTTTCAAATGGCGAAAATTGCTCAATATTTTTTACTATCGTCTAGACTTTAGAGAAATCCCAAGCAGATGTTTAAGATGGAATCTTTTTCCAACCTCCCCTCCATTTTATTGCTTTTCTTTGGGAGCTTTTTTCTCTGGAGACTTTCAACGAGTTACGCGTAAGATAAAATGTAGGTTATCGGTGGTTAAATATGTCAAAATATCAGTATCGATTGCAAAAAAGCACAATCGGTGGGCCTCAATTTGCCTGAATGCTGAAAGATAGTAACTTGACCAAGCTTGTCTAAATGGACATTTGAAACATTCCCGTTTCATATTTCACCAGTTGAGCGAACTTACCTCTTAAAACCACGAGTATACCTAGTGGCAACTACAAATTGCTGACCAGAAAGTTCACATTTCGTCCTGTACACACTTTTTTGTATGCCTGTTACATTCATATAAATATTTTGCACCAAATACTGCTTTTTTGTATACTTATAGAAGAAATTTTAAATGAAAAAAGCAACTAATTTTCAGATAGGATTTATCAGAATATTTAAATTCATGTCTGTTGCAATTCTATAAATCATTTGCACTAAATTATTGCTTTTTTATACTTTTAGATATAGAATTAATAAATTGTAAATGAAAAAATGTAACTAGTTTACAGATAGGATTTATCAGAATGTTTAAATCTAGTGGAATCATGCTGGTTCGATCATTGTTTCGGCCGTGTTACTGCATCTCACCGACTCGCTCCCTCAGCCTGACTTCCCACCATCGACAGAAGAATTTAAAAAAGACCGTTTTGCATGATTTTCACATCGAAAAGGGAGGAAAGATGGTCGACTTCGCAGGATGGTCAATGCCAGTGCAGTACAAAGACCTTGGTTTGATAGGATCTCATCACCATACAAGGGAAAAAGCTTCTCTTTTCGATGTGTCGCACATGCTACAAGTCAAAATATTCGGAAAAGATCGTGTTAAGTTTATAGAGTCTCTAGTTGTTGGTGATATTCAAGGTTTGGATGAAAATTCTGGAACTTTGAGTCTTTTTACTAACGATCAGGGAGGTATTCTTGATGATGTCATCGTTAACGTAACCGATAGTGACCATTTATATATAGTTTCTAACGCTGGTTGCGGAGATAAAATCACAAAATTATATAACGAAGCGTTGTCGAACTTTAATGGAGATGCTAATATAGAATATGTTGACAACGGGCTTGTCGCTTTGCAAGGTCCTTTGGCAGCAAAAATACTTCAAAATTTTGTCGATTTTGATTTGAATAAGATGTATTTCATGAAAGGTATTTATGGGAAACTTTTTGGAGTTGATAACTGTCGTATAACGCGGTGTGGATATACAGGAGAGGATGGTTTCGAAATATCTGTGCCGAGATCTGAAACTGTTACGATAACAGAAAAGTTACTTGAAAATGGTGATGTAAAATTAGCAGGATTAGGAGCAAGAGACAGTCTTCGGCTCGAAGCAGGTTTGTGTCTTTATGGAAGCGACATGGACGAAACTACGACTCCAGTTGAAGCTAGTTTAACATGGTGCATTGGAAAACGAAGACGTGCGGAAAAAAATTTCCCTGGTGCTGGAATAATTGTAAAACAAATCAAAGAGAAACCCCAAAATCGACGAGTCGGAATTGTAACTGAAGGTCCTACTGCGAGGTCTGGTGCTCCAATTTGTGATGAAAATGGGGTGGAAATTGGGCGTGTCACTAGTGGTTGCCCCTCTCCCACCTTGAAGAAAAATATTTCCATGGCATATGTTCCAACGAAGAATTCTAAAATTGGCACGTCTTTTTCTGTTCAAGTGAGGAAAAAGTACCATGCAGCAAAAATTGTGAAAATGCCTTTTACTCCTGCCAAATATTATTTCCCTTCTGAATAAGTTGTGATATATATTAACTGAAATTAATCTTTTGTACTTAGGGGTGCAAATACTCGCAAGGTTCTGTACTTACTCAGTGACTCACAAAAGCGCTTAAATAGCAAATTTTTTGCGAATGAGTATGGCTCTTCGCCTGTGTCAAATATGCTAATAAATCTAAATCACTATTTGAAACATACTTGTTGGCCACAAATGAAATGAGCCTATCAAGGAGTTTCTAATATTAAGTACAACTGTGTAATATGAAAATATATATTTTCAAAACAGCCAGAAATTATTATTACGTTATATTTAACTGTACTCCTGTGTTAACGTACAAGAATTCTTATTTGCACCCCTGATGATTAAAAATACTGAAGTGTTTGTCACGTTACTAAGAAAAGAGTGCTCGTTTTATAATGTTGTATACATCTTGGTGTTGATTAGGGTCATCAATTCAGGTACCTCAAATTTTCATATTTCATTGAATCTTTATCAATTATTTCAAACATAAATATTCGGCGTATTTTCCATGTTTCAAGTTCACCATTTTGCTGTTAGCATGGTCATGACAAAATATATTCTGGTTCCAGTTGATTATTTTCATTCAACCTTCATATTTTCGACTAACCGGCTGATACACAAAAAAAATATTTATATAAAATTTTGATGGTGAACTCAATATTTTCAGTGTAATTTGAAATATATGCAATTTGGAATTACCCCCAGTCCGGTTTACAATCGACGCATTTAGCTCGTCTTGCTATTTCTAGATCTTCCCAATTGATTTCGACTTGAAATTGTCAATGTAAAATCTCATTTATGTCTTGTAAACTCCCATCTTTTAAGATAAGATACTCGACATCTAAACTAGAGAAAAAAATGTTTCTGATTTGTTAGCAAGGTGTTATAGTAGCAATGTATGTTTTATATGAAAGATAGTTGATCGTTTGTGCAATGTTTTGATAGCAGAAATCTGTCAGTGTTCAGTGTCTACTCAAGATTGAAATAAAGATGTTTATTTGTGCCTTTGATCATATTTTTGTAAATTTGTTTAGCCTGAAAATTGAAGCCAGTGGTTGATGTAGAGGGGACTTTGTTCGGGTGAACTGGGCTTCCCAGACTATGTGGAGTGGAAAAATCCCTACCGCGTTTATATTGGTTATTCCAGTGTAGTGGATTTAAAAACAGTGAGGGTTCTGAAAATTGAATAACATTTTTAAAAACACAGAAATGCGCCACATTTGAGTTATGACGCCACTTTTAGATTCAATATTGAAATATATGTCTGAGCATATACTTTTCTGTGATTCTTATACTTCTGTGATTCAATAATCTATGAGTTTTAGGGATTGAAAAACTTTCTCTGGACTCTTTGTTGATTGCGAACCCAGGAAGACGAATTTCACAATTTTTAAGCTATTTGAGACAAGTAATGTACCAATCAGGAACTCTCATTGTCCACAAGGTATACCTTGATCATCTAATGTTATGACAGCCCATTGAATTGTAAATCAACAGTCTTGGGTTCAAATCTATTCAAGTCCGACTCTAAATTCTATGCCCTCCATTGACCGAACATCCAGACCTCTCGCATATATTCATCATCCCTCACGGGATTCGAACCTGCGTCACGACGATCAGAGATGCGTAGCTGGAAGCGTATTCCCAAACGCTTTACCGATTGACCTAACCATGCGGCTAAGGTTGACAGTATTGTATAAAAGACCATCTACTTAAAATTGCCTGCATAGCCCTTCACAAAACCTCTAAGAGTGTACCAAGATGCCCAGGGTCTGAACTTACACCTAAACTCACTAAAAACCAAGCATTCATGGAACAGCACTTGTGAAAACACAGCATTATGTTACAATCTTGCTTTACCTCGAGTGCCTCGGACGTTCACATTACTGTCTTCACATGGGCGAAATGGCATCAGAACTGCTGCTATTCCGTAGCAGTATTGATGATTTTGAACTTTTTTGCAATTTGGCAACAGCTAGACGAGAAAGAGAGACATTTCAATCTAATAGCAAAAGGCTATTATGGAATATTACCCATTCGCTAAATTTTCTTCTGCTGAGAGCACATTTTTATCAGGTATCAAGAGTGTCTGGTATTCTGACAGTCTCCGATAACTATCTCGAACGCTGAGTTTATGCCTATGGCTTGACCAAAACTTGAACACCATATACAAAGCTGGGAACAAAGCTTATCTCTGACCATTTTTGTCCTAGAGTCGCGTGAAAAATGATTATTCGAGAGACATCTGCTGCACTTCTATCAGACATACTTACTGCTCTTACGGCTTGCTCTATCCATCATGTCCACGCACACCAAAAATGTTGGCCAAAACCTTTACCCCGGATTTGAAGCTGCATGGGAAGTCATCATTGGCTAAATGGATACGATGTCATTTTATCCTACGGGAGAGGAAAGCCGAGAATTCAGCCTAATCATATGGCAAACCATGGCCTCTCATACAGATACCAGTTACGTATCGGAATGAAGGTTTTGGGATCATCACATTCCTCATTTTTCCTGTGCATGGCCCTGGTTGAAGGAGGAAGTCGTAAGCAGTGCTTACGTGAACCGGCCAGATGTCCAGCAGACCTGTCGCATATTATCATCATCCTTCAAAGGATTCAGAGCTGCGCCACGACGATCAGAGATGCATAACTTTAAGCGTATTCCCAATGCTTCACCGATTGAGCTAACCAGGCAGAAAAAATTGTCCTCATACATTTACTGTCGAGTATGTGTCACTGAAGAAACGTGCTGCTTGGCGTGGGCCATTAGTGGCAAAGTAGCAGTGGGCAAAACCGAATCATTAGGAATTAGAATCTTGATTCGAATAATTATTTTGAATCAAATTACTAATTCTTTGTAAATAAGAAATATTCTATTTTTACTATTATAACTTGTCCCATTGTGAAAATAAAGAAATTCATAGTTTAGTGTATTTTCAATTCATACTAAGAACATCATATTTTTTAGTAGATTAATCAATTTTAATTCAATCAATTCGAATAAATCGTGAATTGTTCATAGGAATAAAAACCTGTTAGGTGAACTAGGATTTTCATTTTCAACGACGAAATGCAATCGATTTTGGTAAATTTGACCAGGCCAAAATCCTAGTTTACCTAACGAGTTTTTATTCCTATGAACTTTTCACTATGATTGATTTGAATTAATCGTGCTTTGAATCGCAGAATCGAATCACCCAGGCCTGGGCACAAGCTTGACAAGATAACCTTTCTAATTGGGTATGCCACCCATTAAGAATCACAAAAAATGCTTTAATGTTACTTATTTATTTCAGATTCATTATTCATTTTGGTCCTTTTCATATCCCTATAAGCTTGAATAACCCTCTCTCTTTCGTCATTTAAAGCTTTAGTCCTCGCAAGAGACATGTTCGATTTTTTTGAAGTCCCAAAACCCTTTTTCAAAAATAGAAGATCACGCTGTCCTGGCTTTTTCACTTCGCCGGCTTTTCGTGGCTTGGCAGTTATTGTAGGAGGCCTCATGACAACTTCACCGAATTCTACATGGTCAGTCCATCGTTCCTTTTCATTCAATTCTTCCAATTTTTTCAGCTTTATTTGTTTTCGTTTTTCTTTTAATTTTTGTAATCGTTCTTTTGTTTTTACTTTTTTTGGTGGGGGTGGTTTTTCTTTCTTGTCCAATTCCTTCTCAGGGCACTCCTGTGCCTCTTGTTTTGCCTTCTGTATTGACATATCCACAGCTGTGCTCAGACGTTGCATATGCCTGAAAAGTATATATTGTTATTGATGGAGCTGGGCAACATGGGGTATTTTTTCTCACTGGCGTATATCGGCGTCAAGATACTGGTATTCGCGGTATATAACACTATTTTTTGCCCAAAATGAATTTTTAGTACATTATGTCCCAATTAAAAAACCCCGCTGTGCACCTTTTTACAACACCAACAACTCGCACCAGATATCGGGCTCCAAATGAGATATTGTGCTTTAAATTTTCACTGCCTTATTTGTCGCTGGTAGGCCGAGGCAGCCACATCCGTGCGATTGTTGTTTCATCACAATGCCTAGTTAAGACGAGGCAGGTAAGCATGCATGAGTGTGAGAGACGCTGTGAATTGTAGCAATCGTCGAGGTGCCAATCAACCAAGGTTTATGTTGTCAATACAGGCTCCGCGATTATTGAGGCGCCACTGTATTTTAAAAAGCAAGATGCCAGTATTTACTGTCCTACCGGTATGTCGTCCAGCTCTAGGTATTGATCACGAGCGAGAAAAAATTGAAAAAGATTAGAAATACTGTAGTTAACATGGAATATTCAGTAATGCATAATCTGTGACGAGAAACATACAAATAATATTGGTAAGAAAAGACTCCAGATTGCGAAAAAATTTTAAAGAACTATTAAAATTCTGAGATGAATTGCTTGAAGACCACAATTAAAGCTTCAGAACAGTTTTAGTTTTCAATTTAGATTTGGCCTCACCTAAAAAGTTTTTGCAAGGTAAGCTAAAATTTTTGCAAGGTGAGTTTACTTATTATAAAGGTTTAATAAACATCCTGTGAATAACTGAGCTAATATATATATCACTTCTTCATATTCGAATTTCGAAAATAAATTTACTTCCATCCGACCTTAAAATAGATAAAATCACAACTTGGACCAGCCAAGTCCCACCTGAATTTAGATTCTCCACGTTTCCTTTTCGCATCATCCCTTCGTTGCTTTTCTTCACGAAATTCAGCGTTCTGTGTTCTTTCTTTCAATTTCTTTCTGATTTGACTGTTAGTTCCTTTGTAGAGTTCCTTTTGAAAGTTCATTAAACTTGACTATCATAAGCTTTGGACAGTGCGGATATAATCTCGATTTCAAGGATGACAGAATCATGTTTTTCTTCGGGTGTCCAAAATTCCCATGTTATTTTCTTCTGATGGACAGATATTTCTTCTGATATTTCATAGTAGTATAGATGATTTTGAACCCCTTTTGCTACAGTTTGGTTGCATATAGGGCTGGGCAAAACCGAATCATTTGAATTTTCGAATTACGAATTCCATGTGAATAACAAATATCCCATTTTACTGTTACAATTTGTCTTCATTGTGAAAATCGAGAAATTTATAGTGTATATTCAATTCACACTCCTAAGAGCAACAATTTTAATATTTTAGCAACAAAATTCAATTGCATTTTATCGTTAAAAATAAAAAATTTCATTTCATTTGGGAAGTTTTTGTTCCCATGAACGATTCGCGATTGATTCGAATGATAATGTGTGCTCCGAATCACCGAATCGAATTGCCCAGCCCTAGTTGCATACCAAGCACTCGAAATATAAAGTTTTTATCTTCTAGCGTGACATATTGCCCATTTGCCATATTTTTCTTCTGCTAAAACCCCTTTCTTTGGGTGTCTGAGTAGCCGGCACTTTGCCAGTAGGGGTGACTGGTTACTGAACCTTTTGTTTCTTTCTTCGGTGTTTGTTTCCGCCTGCCTCATAAGTATGTTCTTTTCAGGCAATGGCATGAAGCAAATTTCAACAAGAAAAGCACATTTAAGGCAACATTATCATTTACGGATCTAAAGTCGGGACCAAGAGCCAACAAAGCTTTTATAGGAAATTGAGAATATAATCAAATTAAAGAGACATTCAGATAATACTATCCATCCTTGCCAGAAAAAGTACTTTGAACTGAAGATTCGTTTGAAAGTTGAATCCAATTTTATGAATTATGATTTTATACCAGGATAAAACAAGTGTATTAGCTCAGGTAGCAGGGAAATTTTTAGTCCGGTCCGCTGATCTAACTGGTTCAAAAAAACTGATATCTACATGATCTTGCAAGTTATCAGACGTCATTGATAAATATTAAGCTATTGATTTGATCTCTCAAATTTTAAACAAACCTTCATGTCCATCATTTCAGTGAACGTCCTTGGAACTCTTTGTTTCATGTTCACGGCATCTTTTCTATTAGGCTTCTTGTCACGGCTGAACTTTGAATCGGGCCCAACTGCTTTTTGTTTCCTGAACCGATGCCCTTTACCCATTATTTAAGTCTATACTAGAATAATATACTGGAAAAATAAAAGAATCGTTTGTGAAATTCTGCCATTCTGTTGAACAATATCTCATCCCTCATGAACATTTATTATGAGGTCGTTAGGGCCTGATCTAGATTTATCAAATGAGTAATAACTGTAACAATTGAATGAACCAAGATATATGTGATAAGCCAAAAACCATTTGAACTGGTCTCTGCATGAAAGGTCATGATTAAACACACGATTAAGCCGTATTCTCGGCTTTCCCCAAAACACGCCTTGTCGAGTTTGAGTCACGGATGGATCACTCTGTTGAGGCACGGGTAATCTGTGGCTCATGCCCGACTAAATAAAATTTCTGATTGGGGAGATTCCAAATATTTTTTTCTCCTTGTACTTCATTTTGAGCAAGGTCGGAAGCAGTGCGGAAAAAGAACCAACTAACTTAATAGCAGAGAGCTACTAGAAGATGTAGTACCAGCAACTCCAAACGGAAAACATCCCAAACAGAACTGAACCATAAAGTGCAGTGAGTGGTATCTGCCCTGGGCGATGGTGAACGATTGCCTTTTTCTTCAACAATAGACATTTTCATTGAATGTCAAATAAACTTCTGTCAGCTATCACCAAGGGTTACAATGACCTTCAAATCTAGCACCAAATGATCAATGTGCGGGGCATAAGACTTCACTTTTTCAATGTGCAAAATTTCAGTTTCAACCTTCGCATACAAGTGTTTATCTTTATGGACGTTTAGCATAGTTTCTTTGACTATTTTGGCTGTTTCTTTGGCAAAGATTATCCATTCTGGTAAAACAAGGGCTTTATTGCAGGAAATGTCCTTTTCCTCAATATTTTCGAAAGAGATTGTGTTAATTTCTGAACCAATTTTAGAGTCAACGTTGTGGTGTATGTGCATTATTCCTCCCTGGTCGATCTTTAATGCTTTGCATGCGGCCTCCATGCTGGCCATAGGTGTGGGAATAAGACCCATTATTACTCTGTCAGCTATGTTTTCAGGACAGATCTAAAATAGGAAAATAATATCTAGTAAAATAACACTGGAAAATTGAAATTGAAAAGTTTTCTATATTTTTGTTCAATGAATTTCACTCTTTATGGCCTTTCTTTAAATACCGTTGACTAAAGACAAGACAGGGCACCAAAGGTCTTGTATGTGTCTGACACAATTGCCTAGTGGTTATCATCTCAACAGGTTGAAGGTCTTGATCTGGAACACCAGCCAGTCTGGTGCGTCAATCCGAGCCTGGTGCCTGGTTGGCTCAATCGTTGAAGCGTTGGGAATATGCTTCAAGCTACGACTAACGTCCTGGGTTCGAATCTCATTGAGAAATGTTTATATGCGATAGGTCCGCTGGACGTCTCACCGGTGCACGGTGGGTAACCAACCACCAACCATGTCCATGCACAGGAAAAACGATTAAAAATGTTAAGCCAAACGTCACCCACCCCTGATTCGAAACTGGTGTCTGGATGAGGGGTCATGGTTCGCCATATGGTTAAGCTGTATTATTAAATTCTCTCCTAAGTCTACCGCTCAACCACATGTGTAATAACTTGAGTAACTTAATTTAACTCGAGTAATTTGATTTAAAATGGGTAGCTATAAAAAAGAAATAGCACTAGTGTATAACTAGTCCCATTACTAAATTCTCCGTCATTTCTCGATAATCCAATAAATCAACCTACTTTTCTGTTGTCTCCTTCATATACACTGCATCTATCGTTGACTTTATTATTGACAAGATTCTTCTTGAGAGCTAGAACAGCATCATAGTTCCATTCACAAGCATGTACATATCTTGCTTTCCCATGGACAAGCAAAGGAAGTGTGAAATATCCGATGCCTAAAAGATGAAGAATGTTTTTACACTCTCACTCACTTTTATCTCAAAAATTAAATCACTAATACAGTTCTTGTTGTGGGTGCCCGGTTAGCTCAATCAGTAAAGCGTTGGGAATACGCTTCGAGCTACGCATCTCTGATCGTCATTACGCAGGTTCGAATCCCGTCAGGAATGACGAATATATGCAAGAGGTCTGCTGGACGCCTCGCCGGTGCATGCTGGTTCACGTAAGCGCTGCTTACGGCTTCCTCCACCAACCAGGTCCATGCACAGGAAAAAATGAGAAATACGATAACCAAAAAAAACCTCCACCCCGATTCGGAACCGGTATCTGCACAAGAGGTCGTGGTTCGCCATATGGTTAAGCTGTATTCTCGGATTTCCTCTCAAGCAGGATAAAAATGATATCCTATCCTATCCATGTGTGATTCTGAATAGAAATGACTTAATTCGTAGCAACAAAACAAGGCCGAAATCGCTCCCTAACGAAACGACCACTAAGTGCAAGAACTACAACAAAATGTAGTCCCATTGCACTCTAAGAGGGAAACTAGAGCTCAATTTCTATAATAAAGTGCAGTGAGTGGCAGAATATTGGTTTTCTTTGGGGGGTCTTAAATTTTCATACCATTTCCTTCGGACGGATAAAAAGCTTCAAAATCATCAAAACTGCTATTTCATAGCAGTATTGATGATTTTTAACCTTTTTATACAATATGGTAAGAGAGATACTCAAATCTTCCAGCCACTAATGAATCATAAAATATTGCCCTTTTGCTGAATTTTCTTCTCCATATTCTTCGGGTGTTTGAGTAGCAGATGGCTGGCATTTTGTCAGTCTGGCGAGTGGCATCTGTCTTAGGCTTGAAAATTTGCGAGATTACTGGTTTCTAGCATCTCACAAAGACTCTCGTAAAACTATTATGAAGTCGTGATGAAATTTAAAAATATTCATTTTTTAGGATGAGTGATTGGATTCTGTGTAACCCAGCATTAAATATATCTAATCTGCTATATTACCGTATTTCTGGGAACATAAAAAAATTGGAATCTCGCAAATTGTATCGAATTTGGAAGCCTGGAGGCGATAATACAGCATTCAACTGCAAGATTGAACACTCAGTAGAATACGTTATCAATTTTCAAATTTAAAATCTAAATCAAAATTGGACGAATGGATACTGCAAAATAATCAAATTTGAAATTATCAAAAATATACTGGTATATAAAAGTTCATCGGAACTAAAGAATATCCAACTACCATATTCAAACAGGGACATGAGCGATTTTCTTTTAAATTCGCTCATAGCAAGGACGCAAAAGACTTGCAAGGAAAGTTATTACTATATCAAGGTACGGAGTTTTGAATAGTCCTAACGTATGTCCCGTGTGTTGTAAGAGGCGACTAAAAGGAAGCAAAGTGGTAAGTGGTTTTACCATTGCCTAGGGCAGATACCCTCCACTGCACTTTACCATGACCGGTTCAGTCCCATTTGGGATGTTTTCCGTTTAAAGTTAAAGTTTCTTTTAATAGCTCTTTGTTATTGAGTGGCTGCTAGTTGGTTCACTTTGGGAGCTGCTTCCGGCCTTGCTTAGGGTGAATTTCAATAAAAAAAAGTTCCTGAAACTATGAATGTGCGAAAAGCAAAAAATAATTACAGAATCAAGACTGTGTTATCTCAATAACACCTACCAGCAAACATGTCCACAATAACCTCATCTTCGCAATCTAGTTTCGCCATTCGTATTTTCTCAGTTATATTCCCGATCGAAAACATACATTTTGTGACATCATAAGAATATCTGCAAGTTAATAAAAATCAGTGCCTAATTTTTACCTCATAATCCCTGATGCCAAAACAAGAATGAATTGCTTCATACGAATGATAAGTTCAGTTCATTAGAGCCCTTCAAACAGGGTGACAGAATCTTGTTTCTCTTTGGGTTTCCAAACTATTCATGTCATTTTCTTCAGGAGACCAAAAAGCATATGCATAGCAGTATTGATGATTTTTAACCCCTTTATACAGTTTGGCTGCCACCAGACACTCAAAACGGGCCATTTAGATCTCCTGTCACATATATATCATGAAATACCCATGAAATGCCCTTTTACCAAATTATCTTCTTGTGAGACCCATTCGGGTGTCTGAGTAGCAGAGTAGCTAAATTCTGCCATTAAGTATGTTCCAAACGTTAATATACAAAAATTCTCAACACTTTTTGGGTGGTTTTGGTTTTTGAGTTCTTCGTAAGTGTCATTGTAAGTATATAGACTTGGATGACACTTTGGGCAGATACCACTCACTGCAATTTACAATGTTCAATTTTGCTTGGGATGTTTTCCTGCTTCAATTGCAGTTGCTGGTACTGCATTTTGTAGCTGCTCTCTGCAGTTGAGTGGTCGTTAGTTGGCCTTTTTTGGGCGTTGGTTCTAAGAGCTATTTTCCTTACTTTATTTTATTATCAACATGGCAAACCCATGGATCTTCTCCCCTGAGTAACGTTACTTGAGGCGTTCGATGGCCATCGTCACAAATTCTTCCCTTCTTTGCGACTCGTTCAACATTGAAATGTTTTGCAACAACTGTCCAAAGACTTTGTTGATCTGTGAATGGAAATGCATGAATGATGCCATTTCAAACAATCAGTGGGTAACTGGGGCTCGGCCAATAACATGTGCCTCGTCGCAATCATAGAATAGGATATCATTTTTATCCTACGGGAGAGGAAAGTCGAGAATACAACTTAACCATATGGCGAACCATGACCTCTCGTACAGGTACCAGTTCCGAATCGGGGTAAAGGTTTTTTCTTGGATTCTCGTATTTATATAGTATTTCTCAATTTTCTTTTTCATCGACCTCGTTAGTGGAGGAGGCCGTAAACAATACGTACGTGAAACAATGTGCACCGACGAGACGTCCAGCAGCCCTCTCGCATATAATCATCATCCCCCACGGAATTTAACGGGAGCTAACCGGGCACCCTCATATTCATCATAAAAAACATTGGTTTTGAAAAAAAAACACTAGAACACTTGTTACAAGGGACCAAGCCATATGCTCAGGAACCTATCAAAACATTAAAATGATATACATAGTTTCACATTAGTAAAATAAATCCTCTTTCAAATTCCAGAAATAACTGAACAATCCAACCAAGCATTTTTAAAGAACCTGATCGTCAGGTTCTTTAAAAATCCTTTGGTTAGATTGTTCAATTATTTCTGGAATAGAGTTGCTCTACTCCATGATTTGGGCAGCAAGCTATTGGATCGAAAAATGCCAAATCAGAATTGAAGATTTTATATGACAAGATAAATTAAAAGTTTGAATTTTTGATGTAGCAAAAGCAAAGATCTTCTAAAAAATATTATGCTCACCAATCAGGAATTTTATTTTTCAAGCATGAGCCACAGATGGACCGCGTCTTTTCAGCACGATCCATCAGTTATACATACTTAACAAAAGATAAAATAATATGGTCATATAACTGATTTTACTGCAGCATTGAATTTTGAATACTGTGAATTTAATTATTATGAAGCATTTATGACAATCATGAGACCCATAAAACCTACCAATATCTTTCCACTCTGTCCTAGCGAAACAGTTCTGAGGCAACAGAATCAGGTCTCCATGTTTCTCCCATTTCTTTGGTAAGTCTTGTTCAAGGTCATTCTGTCCTTGTAGATTTGGAAACTTGGTTGTTATGGAGTCCCAGATCTGAGGATGGTGGATGATAGTTTAAAATGTAAGTTTTTTTTTAAATATGAACCAATAATTTTAATTTAATTATAGCTAAAAAATGAGATCGAAACCTTCTTAGAGTGGACCACTCTGGCCAAGGCTCAGTACCAGCTGTCGACTTATAGTAGTTGGAAAAATATGATCCCTCTTCGGCTCAGCCTACCCAAGTCATTTGACCCTTGGTGGGCATAGATTGTCGAACAGGACTCGCCGGGACTCGAACCTGTGATATTTAACCCGCGATGCCAAAATGTCAACCTCTAGATCATCGCACTCGCAGCAAGTCCAGGAGCAAAGCCCTAATAGAACCAACTACAAACTAAATAGATTTTATTAATATCCAAATATATATACCCCTAAAAGTTTGCTTCATGCTCCGTGGAAAGGTATAGTGCGGAATAGTAAAAGATTTACCAATGGTTTTTGTATCTTTTTCCTTGGTTTCTTTTGAAATTCAGGAATACTCATTTCATTTTTAGGCGATGGACAGTTCGTTGATCATTTTCCAGAAAAATATGTCAAAAAGATACTCGATAAGTACAACAGTACAATGTAAAAGGACTTTATAAAGAACAAGCGTTAAACAAAATTTTTTTCACTGATGACATACAAAAATACAGTGTGTTAGAAATATGCAATAAGATACAGCTTTAGAAAATACAAATGATTAGTCAACACGGCAGAATGTCAGGGGTGCTACTTTTAGATTCGAAATGATATGGAATATGTGCGATTGAATCTTCGTATTTCCTGGACTATTTGACATTACTTTTTTTTCAGAAATTTTCCCTTCCTAATCTTATAGTTTGCTACGACCTATGATTTGCTTTGTTCTCTATCCACGGCGAATGGTGTAGAGAGTTTTTTTTTATATATTGACATTCACTAAATGCTGAGTACTTATAAGCTACACCAAATCATAGATAAACAACAGTTACTCTTGACGCGTCATATCTGTGTACAAAATACCAAAATTTTGGAAAAATGGTCGTTGGCGACCATTACTAAAGGGTTATGTGAAATGTGCAAAATACGGTAGTCGTTTCCATGATTCGACAAATGTTTTGGGTAAATTTCCTGTTAAATTAGTAGCGATTTTACATTACATTGATTAATATTTCAACTTCGATCATAAATTTTATTTTATCAAGCATGAGCCACTGATGAATCAGAAGCTTATGCTTAACAAAATATAAGTTCAGGTCAGGCACAAAAAGCTGACGAATTTTCAAATTTTGTGCCACATACAGATCTAATCAGAATCCGGACAGATTCGATTCAAAATGTTCGATCACGCCTCGATAACAAACCTGGATGTGGTAAAACTATATACAGGCTCTTGATATTACATGATATATATAATATTACTTACAAGAAAATCATGGCACAGTTAGTCCCTGATACAACGAAATTGCATGAAGAAATTGTGCAAAAATAACTTTAATATGATTGTTATTCTATTAGTATTGTGTTTGAATCTTGTGTTGGGAATTAGTATTGTGTTGAAAATACTGGTACTGGGATTATATTCCGCCAGGATAATTATACATCTGGATCAGGGGTTCTTAACCAAAGGTGCGTGTGCCCCTTGAGGGTACGAAGCACCAAAGCAGGGGGTACGACATGCAGAGTGAAATTATAGGCTATTTAGGCATATACACAGAGTTTAATTCCTATTAGTACAATTTTATTTATTTTCGTTGGCAATTGTAGTCTAGGGTACGAGAAAACTTCATGGAAGCTTCATTTCCGTAATAGAGCAGCATTGCCCACATCATACAAACTCTTACAGCTCATGAAAATCCCACTTACACACAGGAAAAACGGCAAATTTGTCCCGCGATTTGTACTTATTGTTTGCCAAAACCCATGCTTTGGCTAAAATATAGACAAACTTAAAAATTAATGGGATTCTTAGAAACCATTTACGGCAAATTTTAATCAGAGATGAATGGCTATAAAAAGTACATTCAGCAAGAAAAATTAGCCAAAACCGTCTTTCCTGTCCAGCATGAGACTAATATTTCAGTTATGTAAAGAATGTTTCCTGCTATAGTGCAGTTGCTGGTTTTACGCTACTGAAGTTACACCTTCTGAGGCTTGCTTCCCATCTCGGGAGTAAATTAAGTAAAAAAAATTATCAAGTGGAATAAACTTTATACACAACCCTACTTATGGCAATACCAAGGTTTCTCTCTGTCAAACCAAACTTTATTTTACTTAATAGTTCTTCCTTTTCTTTTTCTGTACTCAAATTACGATATTTTTCAACCAATTGATTTGGTGTTTCATAAAGGACTGTTATAGCAGCCGCTTTATCATACGACATACCATGGATTTGCATAAGTTGTCGAATGAACATCTCATTGATAGTCAATTTCTTTCGTTTGGAACCCATTTCGTTAAACGCAGAAAATGGGGTTAATTTTTTTGTCTTGGACTGGGAAGAATCACTTTGCGAATCTGAAATCTCCCCTGCCTCTAGTGTACAAGATGAATATAATCGTTGCAATCGTTTCGTCATTAAATCTAAATAACGAACTGTTGCTCTTGCGTTTTTTGTGTACTTCACGCAAATGTTGTCAACAATTTGTGTGTTATATATTGCCTGCCTCAACGTCTGTTCAGGCAGACTCTGGTTCTCAATATCACCCATGTTCTCGATTAAATAAATTATATTTCCAATCCCTGATTGTTTTAAACGAATTTTCTGTTCCCGAAAACGACCATCTTTGATCGACATTGAAAGATCAGATAAAATTTTTCTTTCAATGACATAGTCTAAAACCAGTTCTCTTGGTTTTCGTCCGGTACACAACGATGGTTTTTCTTGTGCAATCCATAAAAAGTCTCCGATATGTAGGGTGCGTTGTTCATAACAAACATTCTGTTTATTCAATTCTACCCCCATTTCTTTGCGTCTAGATTCACCCATAGTTTCTCTTGTGTCGACACACAGAACGACATCAAATTGCCCAGGCAAAAGTCTGAACTCAGGTACTGAAGTCGACAACCTTTCGTCTTTGCTAGGCGAGGTTGGGACTCCAAAATTTGTACTTGCGAGGGTTAAGTTATCAGAAATACACACAATATCATTATCAAGTTTTTGTGCAACGCTTGTACCATTTTCCACAACTTGCAGAGCCTTTTCTTTATCAACTTGTACACCCAGCATATCTGCAATATTTTTAGATTTCAAGGCTTTCTTTTTAGGTGGCGGTTTGTCTTCAGCCTTCTTCTTTCTTTTCGCAGGCTTTTTCACTGCAACTGGTGCTTCTTTATTCACCTTGTTCCACCAAGAAGTTGGAACCTTTCTCGAATTTTCCAGAAATTCAGTTGGCGTTAGATCATCATTTTCTGCGTCTTTAGCAAGTCTATCATCCAGCATTTTACAAATTTTATCACCAAAATTTTCAAGGATTTTTGCCTCAGCACCGCATTGCAAAGGAAGAGGATATTTCTTCAAACTTTTAAAAGCTTTATTGTAAGTGAACGAACTCTTATCTCCTCTGTCTTTAGCTTCATCTCTCCATTCCGCCAAATATTTTAAGAAAAGTCTATTTGGAAACTCATCAACGACCAATTTCCGAGCCATTCGTTTCTCCATATTGCCCTACTCAGAACTACATTTAAAACTATGTAATCTGTGCAAAAATCCAATTATAATATTAGCAATGAAAAAAATGAGTTAGAGAAATTCCAGTCTCATAGCAAAATAGCATCTTAATAATGCAGAAGCTTGCAGAATATTGTCATCCTACCCAGAAGGTAGTCAGTCTATAGATGTCAATTTTTTTCTTTTTTAAGCCACTTCTTAGAGTGGATCACTCTGTCCAAGGCCCTGTAACAGCAGCCACTTATAGACAGACAGGGTTACAAGTGCTGGAAAGATATCTTTTCCTGTTCGGCTTAGCCTACCCAAGTTATTACACCCTGGGTTTGATAAGCTTGGTAAGTTTGATAAGCAAGCCGGACTCGAACCCCAGATCTTTAACCCGTGATGCCAACATGTTTAACGACTAGGCCATCGAGTCCTTATCTGAAGAGTCAGATATCAAAGAAGGTCGAATAAAAGCATTTCATTCGATCGTTCATTTCTGAATTCATTTTACAGCAAAATTATATAAATACCAAATTTTTATGTCATAAAATTCGACATAAATCATAACTTTGCCGAATAATGAACGAATTCTTGTCTAATTTCATCAATTCAGTTTGTCTGAAATGTAAAACACTGGAGGAAAAAGATAGCAACCTAGCTGCCTCTGAAACTCGGGTTCAAATGAGAATATTCTGCAACTTTCTTTTCCATAATATTCAGAAATAAATCAATGTCAAATAATGTTCTTGTGTACAGATTAATCAAAGTAATAAATAAATAAGAAAAGAAGAAATCACAAAATAAAATATGGGAACTCTATTCGTTGATTCATTTATTTTAGAAATAGAAACGGCACGATATCTTTCCACAAAATTACAAGTACATTTGTGAGCATCCGTTAAGTCATAGTCCTAACCACTTCAGACAAAAAAAATTTTACAAAAGAGATCGAGCTACTTTTTTTTCACTTTTTTACGATCTCGTTCACGCATCCTCGTCGCAACAGCCACCACATACGGATCTAAAGTCAGCAGTAAATAGAGGATTTACAGTTCAATGAACGATACTTTGGAATCTCATTTCTTTATCCAAAAAACCACGAGTTTGTTCGACTAATAAAATGTTGAAAATAGTATTAAAATCTGTCGAATTATTCAGTTCATCGAAAACAGATCTGCCGGTAAACGAACAGCCTTTTTAGGAGGCTTGTAAAGCATTAGCCACTTATGGACCATGCCTAGACGGCACGGTCCATAATTGGCTCATACTTGACAAGACAATCAAAGTATAATGAGCAACATAGGCAAAACTTTACGACAAATCAACTTAAAAAAAAGCGTGAACAGTACATGAAATTGCTAGTACCAAAATGGAAAAATTTCGAGATTCCAGGTTTGTCATATGTTCCTTTTGCGTTCAGTGAGGGAGCACCATTCACCCTTCTTTACATAAGTGGATAACTGGGTATCCAAACACGAATAATTTTACAATATGAACATTTAAAATTGATGATTTAATGTGCAACAAAATCATGATACCAATTTAGAGCTGTAAATTTGGCACTTGCTGTTATTTTTAACAGGGTTGATATAGTATTCGTCATTTTTAAATTCGACATATATTTCAAATCTAATTTTTTCGGATCGGACTTAATAATATGTACCCTGGCTCAAATTGAACAAAATATTGAAGTCGCCTACTGTAAAAAATTTGTGAAATTTGGCAAATACAATCTTCGAATCACTCGTAAATTTAGAAAAAATAAGTATGGAAATATTAGTGATAGCACAACAATTATTTCGAAGTGTTTCATTTACACAATAAATTTCTAAATAAACACAAATATGGTGCGAAAAAAATTCAGGTAATATGACAACTTTTTAGTACACTTCAAGAAAAATCATATCACACATTAAAGAAATGAAAACATGTACAAAAGCGGCCGACAAAATTTCTTGACAAATCGAATTCGTTTACAAATGAAACTGTACAAAATGCTTTGAGACAAAGAAAAAATTAAATGTATTTTAGTTATGTATAGGGCTGGGCACTTTGATGCGTATTTTAAATCCAAATGCTTGCTAAAAAATAGAACAAGTGCACAGATGTTATTACAGAGCGCTGGACTATTGAACTAGTTAAACTGATGGAATGCGCTTATACAAATAGGTGCCAAAATTATTAAAAATTCTGATTAATATAATTCAGTCTTTTTCAACTTCGCTTATTTCACAGAAAAATCAAGATGTACCGGTATGTCAAATTAAATACCATATAAACATCTTTTAAATGTGTTTAACGCACAACTGGCATTTCTCTTCTGTTCAACTAAATGCCCAGCCCTACTTGTCTATCTTGCACAATTGCAATGAAGAGCAAAAATAAGAAAGAAGTTGAAATAAATAAATATTACTAATCACAAAAAAGGGAAAAAATGGAGTATTGAGAACTTGTGTGATGAAATTTTTATTTACCGTATAATATCAGCCATTTGCATTTATCATTTAAAAAACTATGAACTTCATTTTTAGGAGGTATTTTTTAGGTTTAAATAAAATGGTCGAAATAATGCTAGAGCACAGAAGTGCCAGAAAACTTTTTTTCTTTGAGTTTCCCAAACCGTTCATGAACAAAAAGTCTTCAAAATCGCCATTACTGCTTTTGAGAGTCAAAACTTCAATATTTGGGGCGTAAATAAACTCTAACATATTACCAAATGGACACAATTTCTTACATAAAATGGGGAATTTAGAATGTTCTACATAAACAAAATACCGTTTTTTTACATATTCGGATTAGATATTCGGTTAAAAAATGCTATGTCAAATTTTGCAGAGCTGAAATTCAACATATGCACCATGGGTTCACTGCTGCAAACGAATCAACTTTGAGAAAGCATAATTCATGTGAAACCAAATTCCAGATTTGTCAACTATTCGGTAAAAAATACCGATTAGAGGTCCATTAATCAAGACAGAAAGAAATCAAAAAAAAATCATATTTTTTCAGGGTTAGGTTAGTTGAGTGTACAACTCTTACTTTCTCTGATCTGATAATTCAAGTTTTAATTGTCAAGAAATTTTCCATCTTACTTATATTTAGTCTAAGGTTATAAATAATATTGTTCATTTGTTATTCATGAGCACAACAAAATTGCACTTGATATCTGGGGGGGGCCACTTTGATGACCCTATTATAATCGCATCTTTCCCTCCTGATCAATACTGAAATATTCTGACTTTGATGACCCTATTTTAAGTCATAGTTCCCTGCTGATCAATACTGAAATATTGTGCATTGTGTATATTTTTACTATGCACCATACATTTGAGTCCATAGTGTCGGCAATTGCATAATTTTGTGTATCATGTATTTAAATAAACCGCACCGTTCATTGAAAATGCAACTCAACAGATTTTTCGCGAAATAAATGGTGTACATACAGTAGAGCCTGACCGATATATCGCAAACCGGTATATCAGCCTAATTTTGCCGTTTACAGATATATCGGCAGATCACAAAGCCAGTCGATAGTATCGGCCAAACGAAATACACTTGTGGATATGCACAAATCTCTTGAAATGACACGTTTTTGTTCAAATGACAAAACTGAACAATATTTTCCGCTTTCATCTAGAAAAAACCCCAGCAATACAGGTTGTAATTTTGATGGATAGTTATTTTTTTGAAGTACTGAAAATTTCTTTCTTATTCATTTGTCTTTCTTTTGCAATAGACATTGTTTTAGATTCATTGCCTTTTCTTTAGGAGTTTCGCATAAGATAAAATATCAGTTATAGTTGATAAAAAACGTCATGATATCAGTTGCAAAAATAAGATATCAGTCTGGCTCTAACATACAGGTGAAGGGCATTCAGAAGACAATTAAAAGTTGTGACAGGATGTAAGCCAGTAATAAATCGCATCAGCCAGACGCAAAAGATCTGAGGCCGATAGCATTTTGCATAGTTTTCTTACCGTCTAACAACTTGATCTTGAAAGCGGTCAGCAGAGTGACTAATCTTGTTTTCTCTGAATAGATACATCATCATAGTCTTTCTGCAACTCATATAATAATTTTTTGAGACACTCATCTTTATTTTCAAACATATTAATATATCATGGAATATTGCTAAACCAAGATAAGTTTTATTCTGATGGAAAAAGGGCTTTTTTGGTTAACTAAGTAGCAGACATTCTGCCTCAGAACATGGTCATCCATGATCAATTTTCGAGTCAAGTTGCAAAGTATTAGACATTTAAACGACCATAATAATTGAAAACTTCCTAATAAGGTTATGACTTAGTAAGCATAGTCATTCAGCTGTTCTGATAGCTTAAGCAATATCTTCTTCGGCACAGAGAAAGGATCTCTCAGATGATTTGTTCTTTTGTGAGAGTTCCTTCCTTTTCTTCACTATCCTTCTTCAATTCCACCAATTCTTCTTCTTTTCCTTCTTCCTGGTTCCCAGTTTTACATCCAACAATAGAATGAATCGGATCGTTCCATGAATCTGGGAAAAGCATGATTGCGAATCCAGCGAAGACAAGAACCGCTGCAATTAAACGCAGAGAACTGAATGTTCCATGACGAACAACAACATCAACTCCAGCATTCAGCGGGATTCCAATCATCATAGCAATCGAAATAAATAAGGGATAAGTATATGCAATTCCGAAATTCACCAAAAAAGTTGAAGACCAAGCTTAAAATTGCGGATAAAATGAGCGCCAGCCATGGGATGTCCAAAAATCCAAAATTTTCAACTTCTGCGACGTGGAGACATACATTAATCGTCCACATTATACATATGTTGCTGATGCCTAATAATGACAGAAACAAAGACACTTGACCGAGCGAGGCATTTCCCATGATTTTTTTGAAGACAACTTTGTACACTGCAGCTCCAAATGCAGACGCTATGATCATCAAGACGCCTTGTAGCATATGTTCACTTTCCTGGAACCCTTTAGCGTATGCAAAGAGTACGACTCCGCTAATGCATAGGACAGATGCGACAATGCGTATCGCATACAGTTTTTCATGCAGCAGACACAGTGACAGAATATACACAAATGCTACATTTGATGCCATTATTGCAGATGCATCAGTCGCGTATATGAATTTCAAACCAAATATATAAAGGTAATTCACAGCTAACCAAACCGCGTTTAAAGTCCAAATCATTTTGAAGAATTCCGCAATAGTGACTCTACTGGGGCCGAAGAGGTGCGTTGATTTTTCCATTGCATCAGCTATTTTTTTTCTATCCCTTTCGGATATTACGACAAAAAGTGCATAACCAGGAAAACATAGGGACATCCAGCATGTGCTGAACCATGTGGTGAAGAAAGGGGGCTTTGAAATTGCTCCACTGAACTGCCGTTTGAGCGAATTGTTGTGCGCCTACCCATGATATGGCTAGAAGCACCACAATGACAAGGTCCAATTATAGTCTTTCTTGTAGTTTCTGATACACATTTCGGTTTTTCGTAGCTTTTTGACCAAGTGTCTTGGTCTGTTTTAGTAGATTTCTCGTTGTCATCAGTTTCACATAGGTCAATGATTTCAGAATTGGCGCCTCTATCTCCCATAGTGATAATCACGTGATGATAAGATATCACAATATTTAAAAACCAGCGACAGAGAGTTTTCAGGTTCGGAAAACGACCTTCCCCGACCAGCTACATGCAGCGGAATGATAAAAATTCGGTCGATGCGTTCTATTTCTGATTTGTCCTTATACGAAATAACTCGCAATTTAACTCCCTGTAATGCGGTTAAATCATAAGCGAGAATCGTGCGACACTTCCATGGCGCAACCGGGCAAAGGTCGATAACACAGAGTAGCCGAGGTAGGCGTGTTGAGAAAACGCCGGTGCGGGTGGTCAAAAACACTTCGTCACGGTGGAGTAGTTATATTGCGCAATGCTGAGCACATCGGCGTCGCCTCGCGGATTGGCCTCGCAGATTTGTTGGCATGTGGTCGCCTCCTTGTTTTTGCGTTTCCTGTTCGCACCAGAGGGTGTTTGTTTACTTTGCGGCGCCGGTGGTTCACTATGATGGACTGCGTTGCTCAAGAAGGTGCCAAGAGCAAAGGCGCAAAAAGAAGAGAGCAACGAAAAGCAGCTAAACGACGCCAAATCGGAGAAAACGCACTTCAAGAAGTCAACCAAAATTTAGGAGGCAACGTCGCTCACACGGCGCAGAATGTTTTGCAAAAGTTGAAGGCAGAATTTGAAGAAGCGAAAGCGAGTGGTGATGTTGCAAGAACACGTTTGCTTCGTCAGCAAATTTGGATTTCACAAGACGCCGCTGCAGGAGTAAAATCTGCCATTTCGAGTGCTGAACTTGAGCATATCATGTCTCCTAAAACGAAAAAGATGCCGGAAAACGAAACTAATGGCACGGATAGTTCTAAACAGGATATTGAAATATTAAAAGCCAATCAAGAGCGTGCGAATGCTGCTTCCCTCACGGAGAAGATTGAATATCTTTCTAAACAGCTCAAAAAACTGCAAAAGAAACAGGCTCAAATCGCAAAGCTGAAAGAACGGCTTCAAAATGGAGAAAAGCTTGAAAAAACTCAAATCGAAAAAGTCAACGGCGAGAAAGCACTAGAAGACCAAATCGATGACATCGAGGAAGAACTATATAAATTGAAAAGAATGTAATTCAAATCCTTCTTTTGGACAAAAGCCCTTTCTGTATTTTGCACCATTTTGATGATCCTTTTTCTGAGTGAATTCTTCCGCTTTTTTTTGTTTTGCATCCATTCCCATTATAACGTCATCACTATCTTTCTATTGTTTACTCACAAATCGCATACTATGAATTTTCGTAATGATTTGATTACTTCGCTCGCAAGGTGTAGTAAGCCCGAGACTGGTTTGCGTGTAAGAGCAAAAATGGCCCGGCTTGGTGGCTCAGTCGGTCAAGCGCGATCGTATTGTCCGGATGGCCAATGGTTCGATGCTTGACCGTTTCACCACCGAGCGTGCCCTTCAGCAAGGCACTTCGCGGGTAGCTTTAACATAGAACAGATAGTCACTTCAAAGCTTCGCGCCTTACGGTTGTTGGGTATAATTCCTGGGGTAGGTTCACGGACAGGCCATAGCAAATAATTCGGAAAACCTAAAAAAAATGTTTGACCGATCTTGTTTCTGACTGGCATTTCCTTGACATGTTGGGTCTAGTGAAGTTTAGTACCATATTCCCGAATGTCATCAAAATAAAAACTGGCAGAATATTCTCATCCTAACTAAGGGGCGCCAATGCCTCAAGCATCTGGCACTGTCTCCCGGGTTAGGGTGAGTCGCTTGCAACATGGGAAATTTTTTATTAATCGGATATATGGTACTAAACTTCATGAGACCCGACATGTTTTCCAGTTATTACCAGGGTCATGATTTATATCTCGTTTTCTAGTGGTAAAGCTCTTAAACGGTTATTACCAGTAGTTTTCCTCGAACCTCCATTAAGACCCCGTTATACGTTAATCTATCAAACAGAACCTTTGACATATTAAATGTAGCTCGTCTTCGTTACCATAGTCTGCTTGATTGAAAGTTTTACTTGCGTCAAGTGTGGAGCGTGTTATGCCGTGTATGTACGTATGAGATTCAATTCTCTTGGCCTATGTGCGCCGCGATGGCGTAATGAAATCTCATATACCAATATTTGTATCTAAAATGTAACTGCCAAATGTAACTCCTAATAAATGGTGCAGGTTGGAACCCCGACAAATACGGTCAAGGTCGATGAATGAAAAGTCTATATTTTTGGTGGTGCTCCTGCATGGGCGAGGCAGTGCAACCCGCCTTCGGGCGATGCTCGATAATCTGCCTAAGTAACCTAGAGGTTGTAAAAAGGTCATTCCATTTCCCCACTTGTCGAAAAAGGCGACTAAAACGAATAAAAATGTGGTTGAGGGTTACTTAGGCAGATATCATTCACTGAATATATCGGTTCTGTTCTGTGTAAAATGTTTTCATATATTAGTTGCTGGTTTTATAACTTGCGTTGTCGTTAGTTGGTTATTCAGAAGTCTAATGTTCCTTCGGCAATTTACTAGAATATCGTTGGAAGTTTCAACATTGCAGTTAGAATTGAGAGAAAAATATCTAATCAAAGACTTGGGGAATGTGGAATTTCATTTCTGTCCTACCGGAGAGGAAAGCGAGAAATACGGTTTAACCTTATGGCGAACGCGCAGGCAGACACCAAAAGTTCGACACGGGTGAAGATTTTGGCCGAACTTGAAACCCATTTTTTCGTCAATTGACATGGTTGGTGGAGCTAAGCAATGCCAGCGTGATCCACTGTGTGCCGACAAGGTCTTATTGTTCCTTCAGAAGTTTCATCGTTGCAAGCTAGGATTGAGAGAAAAATATTTAAACGAAAACTTGGGAAGGTGGAATTTCATTTCTGTCCTACCGGAGGGGAAAGCGAGAAATACGGCTTAACCTTATGGCGAACGTGCAGGCAGGCACCAAAAGTTCGACACGGGGTGAAGGTTTTGGCCGAACTTGAAACCCATTTTCCTGTCAATGGACATGGTTGGTAGAGATAAGCAACGCCTGCATGAAGCACTGTGTGTCGACGAGGTCTTCAGCAAACCTCTCTTACGTAATCTAAACAATTCCTTACTGGATTCGAGCCTTCGCCAGGACGATCGGAGATGCGTAGCTCTAAGCGTATTCACAACGCCTTAACCGATCGAGCTCATCGAGTGCAAATAACGGAGATGTTGATGATATCATTCAAACGAATACTGCAAATGAACACTCGGCATATGTCGCCGCGGAGCTATGCCTAATATTGTCGAAATGCTGATAGAAGTTGTGTCCCGGAGGACAGGGCCTATCTGGCTATGTCGACTTCAAAAATATCTTTGAAGGACGACTCGCTAGATAACTTCGTCAATGCTTTGTTATATTTTAGAAAATTGTTTGCCAGCAATGTTTTGCGTCGTGATGGTGAGCAAAACGAATTTGTTACGCGGGTCGAATTGTGACCCATTATTATTATTTCATGAACACCTGACTCTGGTCCCAATCATAAAATTGATTCTGGACCATATTTTAAACCCACTCATGGATCGAGGCGCGGTCTATCTGTGACGTATGCTTGGCACCGGAGTTTGGGGTCTGAAATTCGACGTCACCGTGCTAATTACGTCAGTTCTTTATTTTACGCCCCAAGCCACGGTATTGCAAGAATGTACGAAATTGCAATATCGCACGTACTTATTTCACATTCCACGTTCCAGTCGCATTCCACGTTTTCCACATTTAACAATCCCCCTCGTTTCTGGTAACACAAAATGTATCAATCGCGCTGATGATGCGATGGTTGCAGTCCAATGTCACCAGATGTTCCACTTATATTATGGGAGGCGTGATCAGTAGCCAAAGCTCAACAATGCAAAACCCAGAAACTTTCACGGAGATTCGAACTTATGTCCTCGAATAGTTCTCTGTGCCATCTAACCCAGTCAGATTTTTTTGATAAACTAGCTTTTGTTGAGTATGAGTCACTGATGGATCGCGCCGAGAAGGCGCGGTCCATCTGTGGCTCGTGCTTAGCTAAATAAAATTTGTGTCTGGGAACAACTCACCGTCTCACAAGGGAATGAAAACATAATCGTGTTTGATCAGGCATTTGTTACTGCTGGATGGAGTCGCCCAAACACGGTAAACTGGGTGACGCATACTCGATAACAAATTTATTACCAGAGGAATATTTTTCTTTTTTCAAAACAATTTGATAATTAAACGTGCAATGGATTAAATCATTCAAAGGCAATAGGAAATTGTTCAATCGGCAAAATTGATTTCCTAAGACTCGATTTGCCGTTTTCGTCGAGGCGGGCGGTGGTGGAAAATCTCCGACATCGCGGTGCTCCGTAATTTTAACATATTTTACTGATATAGTGAGCTCAGACCCACGCTCAATATTCATCAGGGGTCGAAACTGCCTCGGCGATTTTCAGACCCTCCACCTAGGGATCACACACCTGAGATAAATTTTTCTTAAACTGGGTAAAGTAATAAAATTTACCCCTAAAGTTAGCAAAGTATTACTAGGTAATCTAGTTTTACTTACAAAACTAGGTTCTACGTTGTTTAAAACTGGGTAAACTAGTCGAAATTTTGCTACATTTAATACACTGTAAGGTGAAAATTTTCGTATAGTCTATTTTGAAGTTGTTGTTTTTTTCTGTCGAAAATATAATTTACTTAGTTTTTTTTATACCGGGTAATTAGTTTTGTGAACTAAGTACTTAGTTGAAAATCATGTAAATTTACCTCATTTTACCTAGTAATTTACTAGGTAAAGCTTGAAATGGGAAACTCCGTAAAAGTAAAAAGTAGGTAAATCAGATATCAGTGAAACTTGGTAAAAGTTTTTTCAAAATGGACTCGGTAAACTAAGTACTTTTATCTCCAATTGCCAACACCAACCTGAGGTTCCTACAACAGCGACTTGAATGTTTAAATAACGAACTTCCTGGGTCATCCTAGCTCACCCAAGTAACCTGGGCCGAAAGGTGGGCATAGATTAATGGGTCGGTATCGGACTCAACGGTATTCGAATTTGGAGTTGAGTTGTTGGGTATAAATTAACGATACCGACTCACCGGGACTCAAACCCGAGATCTTCCTGGGTCAGCCTAGCTTACCCAAGTTAGCTGGGCCGAAGGGTGGGCATAGATTAAAGGTTCCGTATCAGACTCAACAGTATTCGAATTTGGAGTTGAGTTGTCACTGGGACTCAAACTCGAGACCTTCAACGTTCAATGCTTAAATGGTTTCTACTAATTCATACCGCGTTGCCATATGCTGTCTTATTGTGTGTGGACAGGATGTCTATGGAGTCCCCTTGTATAAATATTGAAGCAACAGCTTTTACATCGGGCTGACAGGTGTAAAAATTTATTTATCGTTTTACAACGTAATGAATATTTAACATGACGCATACCGAATGACATAAGTAAATATTGGTCAAACCATAATATTTCGATTTTTGAAATATTTCATGATGTCATATTTTCAAGATACTAAATTAGACGCCCGTAGTTCCGCGTAAATTTTATACTCTTGTATGGTCATTTTATACTTTGATTCGTCCCTGAAATAACAAAGTGTATTGCTTTAAGGCCGCAATACACGCCCGCGTTTTTCCAGGTTTGTTTTATTTTAACCTTGCGTTTTACGTACGCAGTAATAGCAGTAATTCTATTGGCCGATACCGAAACAAAACTGTGAAAACGACTACTTATGCTAAGTACGGTAAAAATGAACTCCCATCCTATGTTTCCCGCTAAGAGTGCTGTTGCTGACGCTTTATATTGCAGTAACTCTTTGACATTTGAGGGTCTTTGACATTTCACGGGGCCTTGGACATTGATCGTTAGTTAGCTCCTTCAAGGCGCTGCTTTCGACCTTGCTCAGAGAGAACGTAGATAAAAAAACTGCTGATATTAAATAAATAAATAATATTTGGCATAAACAACCCAGTTCCAAACTTTTGCAAACAAACGTTTTCCAGAGTTACTCCTTGGAGTGGATCACCTGATCAAGGCCATGTTGGGGGATAACGTTGGAGTTGTTGAAAAATATGATATTTCTGGTTCGGCTGAACTTACCCAAGTTATTACACCCTGGATGAGTGGCGGGCCTGGATTAACGAGCCGGACTCGAAGCCTTCGCGGGTTGAAGATCTCGAGTTCGACTCCCGGCGAGTCCGACCCGTTAATCCATGCCCACCACACAGGGTGTGATAACTTGGGTAAGCTCCGCAAAAGCTGCTATAACATATTATATAAGGGACGATTTGCGTCTCGGTGGTAATTTCACTATTTGTTAAGCGTGATCCACGCATTAACCGAGCCTATACGCTGTGAGAATCGGTACACAAGAGGGACCAAGCTATTGGTCAGGGGATTCGTGGACTAACTACTTATCCTTCATCTGGGCCTTTGTGTTTGCGGATCGGTATGCAGTGAATGTAAGGATACAGTAGCAAGAGTAATCATGACTAACTAGAGAGGTTTAAAGTCTTGCTTCACACTTTTGGAAGTTCGAAGCAAGACTTTGCACCTCTCAAGGGGGGCCATGTGCACTTTAATACGATCGCAAATTTGAATTTTGGTAAGCATGAGCCGCAGATGGAACGAACCTATGCTGTGCTGATTGGTGAAAAGTATAACATGCTCTAAATTCTGATCGTGAATTTGATGGGTTAGATGGGTCGTTCATATATGCTGCGCTAATTGGTAAACAAGGGACGATATGCGCTTCATCTCAGTGAAAAAAGTATTATTTGTTAAGCCTGAGCCATAGATGGTTCGGGCCTATTAGGTGTGATAATTGGCAAATAAGGAACGATATGCACTTCACATCAGTGAGAGTTTTATTTTCCTTATTAAGCATGCGCCACAGATGGACCGCGTCGAAGCGGCGCGATCCATCAGTACCTCATGCTAAATCAAACATATCTGGACAAAAAGGTTTGGCTAGTGGGTTCCATTCTTTCATCCACGTGAGTTTATTATCAGCCAAGTCTTTGCCAGCGATAAACTGTCTTCAAGGAGCAAAATCCATCGTTGTTCTAATCTTGAGCGCGCATAAGCGGAGGCGATCCCTCAGTGACTAGATAAAATATATTTTAAGGCCACAATACACGTAAAGTTGTCATACCGATGCATTGTCTTTCAGGTAACAAAAAAAAACCGATTCACGTCTGCACTGCTTTGCGTTAATTGAAGTCATTTGCGTACGAAGCACAAACGTAATCGACGAACGAGTACTCTCCGTTAGCTTTCACTGTTCAGAGAAAACCGTTGGGTTGCGTAGGAAATTGTAAACAAACGCATGTGTAGCGTTGCGCTATCAAAAAAAACGAAAGGTTAAAACAAACCTAGGAAAAACGCAACCTACGCACGCGGATATTACGGCCTCGTATATGGAAATGAAAACCTGATGCTTGACAAAAGTTTTTAAAAAATTTTAATCGCGGTAAAGCGTCCCTCATTTACCAATTATCGCAGCATTATACACTCAAAGCTCTTCAGACAGAACAAGAGCCGGAAAGTGTAATTTGTTAATTTAATTTCGCCTCATTGAGAATTCACAAAAGGAAACTAGTGTTCCCTGTAGCTTCTTCGTTGTTATCCCAGTCGGTCTTTGTAAAGAGTGTGTCATTGAAGTCCGCAATACACGCTTGCGTAGGTTGCGTTTTTTCTAAATTTATTATGCGTGCGTTTTTTGCGCAGACGTTGGTTTACATTTTTCTACGCAACCGAACAGTTTGCTATGCAAGCTAACGGAAAGTGCTCGTTTCGTTACGTACGTTTGCGCTCTGTAGGCTTTTGAATACAATTAACGTGAAGCTATGCGCGTACTTTCGTTAATGTTTTGTTAACTTAAACGCAACGAAATGCATCGGTAAGATAACTTTACGTGCATTGCGGCCTTGACATTGGCGGTTGGACATCGTAGTCGCGGTCCAACTGTGCTTGACAAAATAATATTTTTGGTTTGGGGCCGTCTGATTCGATGAGATAATCAATCTCAAGCTGGGTGTTGTTGATCCGATGACGTTTTTCGTCCTTCGCAGTTTCCGCTACAGTACTAACTATATTATTTATGCTCTGTTACGTTCACTTGTACAAAAATGCAGAATGGGCCTATTGGTAATTGAAAGCGGGGTAAATCCAAACGTTTTGCGCGCTTTCAGTAGGCAGTAATAATTACGCTTATTTAGCCCATATTCGGCCCGGAAATCCCATTTTTCACGTCGCGAGCGCGATTATTTCATTCCGTTCAACAATAAAAACGTTAATCTTTATAATGTTTTTCGCTGACTGCGCTCATTATGACGCCACAATTTATCATGTCATCTCCTTTCAAGGTTCTAAATACGGCGATATGTGGTAAATACGGCGAAATAAACTACTTGAGGTTATGATTGTGCGTCCGAGGGGAACACTGAAATCAGCGAATGGCTATTCACTTTTTATGAAGCTCTTGGACAAACAGAAATGTTTTGATATTACCGCGTTGATAATTTACTACAAACGAGGACTTTGAGACAGGAGCGGACATTGATTGGAATAATTATTTTAAACATTTTCATGAACTGATATGAAGATCAAAAATGTAAATAATAATATAGCAGTATAAATATTCCATGACGCACGTTCGAATGGACACCTGAACCTCAAGGGTTACTCCTGATTTTTAATCACAAAATTCAGTACGAGCAATGGTTTATTGTTTATTTAACTTCAACGAATGATGTTAAATTACAATGTATAAGCAAGATGTCTCGAGACGTCATGGGGAGGCAGAAGTATGAAAAATAAAATCATAAAAAATTATCAGCATTAAGATACTAAATATCCATTCACATGAGGTACTCCGAGTATAATTTAAAAAAAATACCCAGCGCTTTCCATGGGTCGTTTATGAACTTGAAAACAAAATAATAAGATCCCCGGTAGGTTCACGGACAGGCCATGGCAAATAATTCGAAAAAACCCTCTCATGCAGACACCACATCCGGATCGAGTAACTGTTTATGCTTGTTTATACATATATGTTCTTATGCATTGGCATGGGAAGACGCGAGCAAGAACATACGTGAACCTCCGCACGTCGGCTAATCCTTGGCGGGATTAGAACCTTCGGCAAGATGATCAGAGATGCGTAGCTCGTAACGTAATTCCTGGCGCTTTTACCGATTGAGCTGAACGGGCAACGGCAAAGACAGAAGATATTATTTTCATCCCGTGGGAGATGACGAAACACGGCCTCGCGTACAATTTGCAGTTCGAAGTCTTAAATAAAGTTCTTGTATTCAAAGTTTTCGCTTGTATTTCTTACCCATGGGCATGGTGGACTAGAGAGCCGTAACAAGCGGTTACGTGAGCCGCTCTGTGTGTGGAGTATTGACTATTGCGCAGGCAAGATATTTACAATTGTCCATTACAAGCTACACTCCTCTCATGTTTCGTTGGGCCCAAACGCAACAAAATTAATATTCTGACCAAGTCAGCACTTGTCCGATAACGCAAACAAATAATTCTAATCAACAGGCACCACATAAAACAAATAGGATGGGGTTATTAATTAATTCGCCGATGTGGCTTTAAAGGACTCTCCGCTTCATAACAACAAATAAGGAATATTTCTTCCACAGCCACTCAGGCCCGTTCACCAGCGCTCACTTTCAAACAAACGGGGTAAGTGTAACTGGAAGAATGTGAGCTTTCCGGCCTTCGCAGGTTTTTTACACTCTTGATTGAGTGTCGTATAGGGTCTCACAAGCTCGACTTAACGAGACTCGAACCCGATATCTTCAACTTGCGATACCAACAGGACATCAATCGCAATGCACACTTAATTTCTTTGTGCTATGCCAAGCATGAGTCATTGATGGACCAGGGATGTAAGAATGACCAAAAAGGCATTTCCTACCTCGTATTATATCGACCCATGTTGTGTTCAAACTGCCCAATTCAAGCGGTGATCGGGCTGTGTGATTTCGCTAGGAAATGATTAAAACTAACTATGAAAAGGATAGACTTGTTACGCTACTTAATACCACGTAGATACGTATATAATCGATAAGAAAAAAAAAAATTGCGTCACCATCCCTTCGTTTTTTACACGTCTTTTTTAACAGTGTACCCGGCGTGTGTTGAAATAACAATCGAGCAATACTCGAGCATTATGACGAATAATACACACCTGTCATGTTTAGTTTGCGAACAATGAATAAATATTGATTGTACTCGAAACGTACCGGAGTGTTTACTATGGTGGCTAAGGCTAAAGTCTTGGGATTAGATCGTTGCGCCACGATGAATCAACGAAATTTGACAAAAAAAAAAAAAATCAGTGACTGATTGCATAGTTGTGTGCTCGATGGCCTAGTGGTTATCATGTTGACATCGCAGGTTGAAAGTCTCAGCCTCGGTTTTGAGTCCCGGCAAGTCCGATTCGTTAATCCATGCCCTTCACTTAACCCGGGATGTAATAACCTGGGTGGGCCTGACCCCACCGGAAAATTCATATCTTTCCAACAACTCTAACCCTCAGAAGAACTCGTGGTTATAAAAAAGCAGCACGACCGGTATCATAACAAACGATAAAATTGATTTGTCAAAGTTTCGAACTCCCATACGGACACACTTAATTGGGGCGGTTAGCGAAATTCCAAGGTGTCCAGAAATTACCTTCTCGCATTCAATCATCCTACCAGTAGGGCTGGGCAAAACCGAATCATTTTTTCCGAAATGGATCGAATCATTAATTCTATGTACATACCAAATATTCCACTCGTACTATTATAGCTTGTCGCCATTGTCAAAATGAAGAAATTTACAGTTTATAGTGTATTCACACTAAGTGTATTCAGCGTATTCACACTAAGGGCAACAATTTTATTATTTTAGCGACGAAATATAATCGATTTTGGTCGAATTTGACAAAAATCGATTGTATTTCGTCGTTAAAAATAAAAATTCCAGTTATTTAGCATGTTTTCGTCCCCATGAACGATTTACGATTTATTCGAATGAATTGTGCTTCGAACCACCGAATCGAATTGCCCAGCCCTTCCTACAAGGGATTCGAACCCATGACCATTAGCTCGTAGACACGTAGCGCCTGGCGTGTGCCTGCTGAGTCGTTGGGTCATGCCTTGTTCAGCTCGAGTCACTGATAGATTGTGCCGACGAGGCGCAAATAAATAAACAAAATTTTATGATATGTCTTTGCTAAAAGGCAATAACGTGTTTTTTGAGTGTCTGGTAGCAACAAAATCGTAGGAAATAAGGGTGCAAAACCAGCAATACTGCTATGAAATAGAAGTGTTGATGACTTTGAAGCCATTTTGTTTATAAAAAAAATGGCATGAATGTTTCGGACACTCGAAGAACACACAAGATGCAGTGACTCTACTTTCTAGAAATATTTCATCACCCACTCGGTGGTATTATCGTTAATCAACAATGAGCATGCGAAATATAGACCGCAATCTCCAAAGTAACACGATTACAAATTTGATGTCAAGCCGCACTCAGTCTACGCGGACGTGTGTGGGGGGTTCGATTTCTGCTTAACCATGATCTATTAAACATGAGTGACTGATGGATCGCGTCGGCACAACGCAACCCATTCGTCACTCATGCTTGACAAAAATACATTTCATTATTAATTTATAACAGAGCCAGGGAAGTTAAATGAAGAATAAACCATCGGCCATACTGAATTATGTTAAAAAAATTAAGGTTGGCCTTTGGGGTTCAAGTGCCTCTTCTTCAACGCGCGACGCGGAATATCTATATCGTTTTTAATTATCCTATCAATTGGGCCATGCCACACTCAGAATCAGGAATACTAATTTTTATAATTCGGGCTGATTCGGTAAACGTTTTCAACAAGATATTTTTTTATTAAAATTCACTCAAAGCAAGACCGGAAGCAGTATCTGAAAGGAACCAACTAACAGTCACTTTATAACAAAAGATCTACTACAAAACAAATCGCCGGCAACTGCAAGTAAAAAACATCCCAAATGGAACTGAACAACTATGCTAAAGTGCAGTCAGTTGTTCATCATTATTATATTTTAGTTGATGCGATCCACTACTAGTGTTGGCGTTGTAGGTTGCAGATCTCGGGTTCGAGTCCCGGCAAGTCCATATCGTTAACCATGCCCATCCCTCAACCCTGGGCTTAGTGACTTGGGTAGACTTGGCCAGACTGAAAAGATCACATCTCCCACTCAGCAACACTGTTCGTCTGCAGGTGTCCGCTTGTTCAGGGTGATCCCAATATGACTAACAAAATCGATTTGTTTGAAACGACATAAAGCCGTTTCTTTTTTAAAAATTCATCATTCAAACTTGGGAATAATTTAAACTTATAACTTCATTTTGCCGAGCGTTGGCCACAGACAGAGCGCGATACATCACCGTCCCATACTAAATAATGTATGAGATTTGTCGTGTTTGGGCGGACGACAGCCCTACCAAAAATATAATTTTATCGAGTATAAGCCACAAATGGACAGAGCCTCAGTGATATGATCCATCAATGACTCATACTCAACGAAAGACGTTTGGATATTTTGACTTGGGAAGAGAAGCAGCTCGTGCATTACACGTAAGTGTCCGAAGGATGTTCGCAAACTGCAACTCACGCAACTCAAGTTGTAAAAAATCAATATCCGTTTCAATTTGGTGATGATGGCACCTATGCTTTTCATAATTTATATCCACCAACTGGATAACCCCAGAACGGTCGAGGATAATACAAGTGAAATCGCATAAAAAATTCCTCGTGCTACCCTGGATGGTAATAAGTTTTATCACAACAATAGTAGGTTCCAAATCAGAAATTTGACTTACCAAGTGTGCTAAGCAAACATGTTTGGAAAGAAATTTTTGACCGAGTTGAACCCTGGTAAAATACTTCGGATGGAGATGTGTTTATGTTCATATTTTATTTTACAGATCGATCGATATTTTGTAGTTCCATTGAGCAGCAACACGAACGTAGCATACACACTCAAATAGAAAAATTTTCTCAAAAAATCTTTTGTTGAGTATGAGTCACCGATGGATCGCGCCGTTGGGGAAATAATTTGAATAAAGGCCTTGTGTATGTCCACAATCATTCACAGATCGATAGATATTTCAGCATTGTTCTTAACAGTCACACGAACGTAACATACACGCCCTGTCTTGTTGTTAAGTATGAATCACCGTTGTATCGCGCCGCTGGTGGAATAATTTGGATGAAGATGCGTGTTTGTGTTTATCCACTCAAAGACAGATAGATATGATGCAACTCCGCTTGAACGGTAACACGAACGAAACATACAACCCTGTCAGAAAAAAATTCTCAAAGAATCTTATGTTAAGTATGGGTCACTGCTGTTCATCTGTGGCTTATGCCTGACAAAATTGAAGACCAACTCTATGTGTGGTCCGTGAATCGCGAAACTCCAAGTCTCCCCAAATATGGAAAGGTTGATGAATAATAGAAAATGTGGTCAAAATTCCAACGTTTTTAAGGATCGATCGACAGCTTGTCACTACTTTAGGGAATTGACATCGTAAATTTACGTCTGGAACGGTTTGAAAAAGATTTTTACGTCATAAGCGATTGATTTTCTTGTTCGGATATACGCTACTTGATGCTATTTTTTTATTGATACCCACTCTGAGCGAGGCCAGAAGCAGTGCCTAAATAGAACCAACTAACGGCCACTTAATAGCAAAGAGCTACCAAAAGATGTAGTACCAGCAACTGCACTATTAGTGACATCCCAGATCGGACTGAACCTTTATGATGCAGTGTAGTGGTATCTGCAGTGGGCTATGGTAAAACCATTCACCACCCGGCAAGGAAAAATAAAGCTGATAAGAAGCATAGCTCCTTTATTTATAAAAAGCCAACTAACGCGAGTTATACCACAAAAAGTTACATATATGAAAAACAGCATCCCACGCTAAAAGCATTCTATATAGATTTCACCCAGATACTATAGTAGAGTGCAATGAGTTATCGCAGAATTCATCCACCACAACTTTAGCCACTCAAAATAATCGTATTGTACATGCCTCCGTCCCCCCCCCCCCCCCCCACAATCCGCCAACAAGGCGTGGTGGCCTAGTAGGTATTTTATTGGCATCGCACTTTGAAGATCTCGAATTTTGAATCTTGGCTCGTTTGTCCATGACGACCACTCAACCAAGGTTGTGATAACTCGGGTAGTCTAGACATTTAGCGATTTCATAACTACGCAATATAACTAACCCTGATCACCAACGGATATGGCAGAATAAACTTGACCTATAATTATTTATGTCCTGCCCGTACGGATTTCTGAATAGTCCTAACTTATTACCTGCGTGTCGTGAGAGGCGACTAGAAGGAAGGAAAGAATGGTAGATTGTTTCACCATCGCCCAGAACAGATACCACTCATTCACTGCACTTTACCATGGCGGTTCAGTTTTATTTGAGATGTTTTCTGTTTGGAGTGCAGGTACTGGTTCTACATCTTTTAGTAGCTCTTTGCTATTTAGTGGCCATTAGTTGGTTCCTTTCATATTAAGTGGTTGTCCGTACAAGGCCTTACTTGGTGTAATTCACTGAGATGACTAACTGTACAACAAATATTCTCACAGAGGTGAAACAACACAAAACATGAAATTATAAAAAACTCAGCTAAAATATTTTATTGGTGAATTTGAAAAATGAATCTAAAATAGTGTTCAAACTCAGTCTAAAACAAAACGAAAAGCAACAGAAATGTATGTACAATTTCTTACCTATGTTTAGTTGGAATAACTGGGCCGTTAAAATTCAAAGAATTAGAAAAAAAATTAAAAGAAATTTCAGTGCTGCCGCTCATTGGCTTGGTCAAAAGTTTTAAAAGGATTCAAATTTTTTTGAGAATATCTGGCTGACTTTACCGTAAAATCTTAAAAAACGGAAGTAATTTCAAATCAAAATTCTAGTCATACTAAACCACTAGAATGTGGACACACAGGCCTCGACATTAACGGTTTCATCAGTGCCTCACACTTCACAAAATGTTGTCATAATTTTCGAATACCGATTGACTGCCAAAACTGAATATATTTTGATTTCAGAATCGAATCGGACAATTTACCAAATCGAATATTCAAAGTGGAAATCATATAATAAACAAACAAAGAAATCTTTTTCAGCTTATAATTTTAATGAAAATTCACACTTATTTATGAAAAATATGCTAAATTATAAATTTGTTGAATACGAATCGCTGCAGAAATTAAATCAAATATTTTGTAAAGCCCTTTCGACTACCATCATAGAACAACTTAATTCAAATATCTTTTGCCGAGTATGAGCCACAGATGGATCGCACCATGGTGGTGCGGTCCATCTGTGGCTCATACTCAACAAAACAAGTTTCCCGTTTGAGTGAGAGCTAGTGTTGTACAAAAATATTCGCTTCGTGAATCATAAATTATCCGATTCCATTTTCTCAGTGATTCGAAAACAAACCATTCAAAAAGTATAGATTTTAAGAGAAAAGTCGTAAATTACGGTGTTTTCAACAAATTTCTAAAGAAATATCTTTTTTGCTTACTATACCCCATTCCAATATTCGGTTCGGTTCTGACTTCATACCTGGTTTTGGCCGCATCTAGTACGAGCGCAATTTATCAGTCACACACACCTAACAATTAGTGTTTTTGACTGATGCCTTTAGAGCACAATCCCTTTCAGATGCCTTTTCAATGAACAATTAACATTCTTTACAAGACAAGTTAAATTGTAAAAAAACACAGCGGACCAACATTAATAAATTTGACATGAAATAAATATTGAACCCCTCTCATCCTTTTTTTTTTAAATTGATATAAAATCTTTAAAGAGCTCGGCACTATCTATGACCAACCCTAATCTGAAATATCTCTTAAAAAACATATTTTCTTCAAATATAGGTCACTGATGGATCGCACCATTAAGGAGACCCAGAAAGTTAAATCCTGCCATTAAAGGCCACCACTCAGCCAGAGGTGTTAGAACTTGGGTACGCTTAGTCCAAACTGGAAAGCCTACTCCTTTCCATCAACATCAAATATTTTTTATACTAATTGTCATGGATCATTCGCTGTACAATCAGCCGAATCGAAACAGTAATTTGAATTATCAAGAATTTTGAAAATATACTTCAAACACTTTGGCGCATATTGCAGATTCCGTTTTTTAAAATTTAAATTTAAACACATTTGTCTTATTCTTTTCAACATCTAAACATTTTAAAAAATTTCAGAGAAACAATAATATTAATACATCCAATTATTTTCAGTTCACCTGCAAATTCGCCCCAATAACAAAAAAAAACTAGAAATAAAAATGAAGAAATAAAATGATATTTTGACACAGTGACAAGAATCTATTTTGATAAAAAATAGGTTGATATCACAAAAATGAGAAAATAAAATTTTGGTGCAAAAAACTATAATATGAACATTTTTTTTCTGTTAAATTACACTTAATCAAAAATAAGGGAGTGTTTATACCATGCAAATCGTGCAACGAGAAACATCCCTAAAAAAAATTGAGGGTGAATATTAAGGGTACGTACGAAACACAGAATATCTCCACTGGAAGACTCCATGCTTTGCATAGACCCATAATATGTGATTTATAAAAATTTGTGCCTGGTACAGCTCTTGAGTTAGACCGGACATTTTTCAACCTAAATTTTATCTAACATAATGGAGGGTGAAATAGCAAAATTATTTGACAAAAAGCAATGAAAACTTGTTCAAATCCTTATAATTTTGAAAAATATAAGTAAGACTTTCAGGTAAAATGACAGAGTTCGAAATTAATCAAATGTTTTAGATGAAAAATGACTAGAAAAACATGAGTATATGAATGTACTATTATAAAACATGAAGCATAAGCGGCTTTATAACACAGTAATGAACATTCTTCAAATGGGATAAAAGTGGGATTAACTATATTACATACCAGTACCAAAGCATATTTACCGATTAATGACTCTCTACTCTCTCATCTCCCTATAAACCCATTCAATTTTAAATTGAAGGACAGAGAACCCTTCAAGACAAATCCACTGATTCGTGAAGTGGAATTTCTAGCAATATATGACCTTTCAACAATATTTATCAGTTATAAAAATCAAAAGTGGGGAATTTTTTCACAACAAAATAACACTGCTCACAAGTTAGGCAACCAATGCATAAGTAATTGGGAACATAAAAGTGGCCTACCGGCTTGACCAATAACCATATTCAACCCAATTTTAGGATTTTTGCTTTAATTGTCAGGAGCAAGAAGGTGAAACATATATACAGCGATCGACTCAAGCACCGAAAAAATGAAATTAGTGTTCGACTTAGCACTTTGAAAATGATTTCTATGGTGAGATGTGTTCGAGACAGCAGAGTTCCCACATGTTTAGCAGTTTAGAAGATTGGGTTTTTTGCTTGACGTGCGGCTCTTTCTTCTGGGGTTTCGGGGATGTTCCTTTTGCGCTCCCATACTGACATATTATCAGTGTGAAACGGGGCGCCGCCACTTGTATATTTTTCTTTTATTCTGCTGCCTTCTGCGCGGGCTGACTGGCCGGTAGGTTTGCTTTCTTGCGCATCGTGAACTTTCTTGTCTTCAACTTGATTACTGGTTCTGGGAAAATTGAAATGAACCTAATTAAACTATTCAACAGTATGGAATTGAGAGTTTACGAGTGTATCTGATCATGGGACTTATTTTGCTTCTTATCATTCCATCCAGTGTGAAACCGGTAAGGTTACAGAGCTTAGTTACAGAGCTTGCTTCAAGGCTATGGGTTACAGTGTTACCTTCTGGGTTACCTTGCCCAGAAGCAACCTGTATGTATAGCTAAACAAAGCCCTTTTGGAGTCGTCAATTTTAATTGTACTTTGCCCTGGTTCAAACTCGCGTCATTAATTAGGTATTATATTTGGCGGCAATTTTTGCTTTCTAATAAAAATTTCATATGGTCAATGTGGATGTAGATTTCAGAATACAGATCGGGAGATATTCGAAACTGCTCCTAATTCGAAGTTAAAAAAATAATATACCTGAAGATACAAATACTTATTACTGGGAATCAATGAGTATTTGAGAAAGTCAAAAAGTTGAAATTTGACATAAATTTGGAGTAAACCTCCCATAAATAGGATGGAATTTAATTTCCATCCGACGAGAGAGGAAAGCTGAGACAACAGCTTAATCGTATAGCGAACCATGACCTCTTTTGCTGACACCATTTCCAAATCAGGTTAAGGTTTTAGCCTTGTACTATTTCTCACTTTCCTATGCATGGGCCTGGGTTGCAGCCGTAAGCAGTGCTTACAGTGTACTGGCGAGGTGTCCAGCAGACCTCTCGCATATAATCATCATCCCTAATGGAATTCTGAAGATCAAAAAGGGCAACGTTAGCTAAAATGAAAACTTGCAAAAATTGCTATATTGCTTAAACATGAATCCAATAACCACCTGCGATTCCTGGCATCTTCCGCATCGTTATGAATATGATCAAACCAATCGCACTTGGTATACGGTTTTGCTTCATTAGACTTCACGATCTCTTGCGTAACTAATAAATCTCTATCGCCACCTTGCTTAGCGAGTTTCACATAATCAGAATCTGTGGGCTTGATGTACATTCTTGTTTTGACTCCGTGATCTTCCATTGCAATTTTGAGATGAATATTTGTTATAACAAAAAATATATTCTACAAAATAATTGCAACATTTTGTTTAAAGTTCGATCAAATAGACCTAATCTGAGGATTTTCAATAAAAAGATCTGGGTGGATATACTGATAATTCTTGAGATATTAAACAAACTGAAAACAAAGCTCGGCCATATTTTATCTTCACTAATTCAATTTGATTTTTTTATAATCAGCTCTTGGAGTGGATCACCCTGTTCCAGAGCCCGTAACTGCGGCCACCTATATACGGACAGGGTTACAATTACTAGAAAGATATTATCTTTTCCCATTCGACTTGGCCTACCCACCCAAGTTATTACACTTTGGGTGGTGGGCATGGAAAAGCGAATCAGACTCGAACCTGAGATCTTCAACCTGCAATGCCAACATGTTTAACCACTAGGCCATCGCGCTCACTTAATACATTGATAGCACGAAAATAAGACAGAACTTCAGTTCTATCCCGCATGAGAGGAAAGCCAATAATACAGATCAATCATATGGCTAACGACGGCTCTCTCGTGCAGATACCAGTTCCAACCGAGGTGGAATATTGGCTTATTATATTCCTCATTTTCCTGAACGTGGACTTGGTTGGTGGAGGAAGTCGTAAGCTTTCATGAACCAACGTACACCGGTGAGGCGTTCAGCAGACCTCGCGTGTATAATCATCATCCCCTGCGGGATTGTGACGATCATAGATACACAACTTGAAGCATTTCCAAAAACTTTACCTATCGAGCTAACCGGTGCCACAAACAAAAATATCAGTCAATCTTGATACATTGCATAATGTATAGTTTAAATGATATCCAAGATTCACTTTTTAAGTATACTAATTATTCAAGTTTCAATGTTTCGGACAAGTAAAATATTTCACCATGTTTTGCCCGTTTTGGAGCAGAGCCACAAACTAACGGCAAACCAGACTTGACTTCGGTAAAAATATTCAATATTAGTGGTTTTCGTGCTTCGACTCTTCTTACGTAAATATATTTTTAATTTGCCAACCTTGGCTAAAAATGCGTTTTTGCATATTCGGTGACGTTTGACCTCATTATTGGTCCTTATAACATTGTCTAATCAAATTTTCATCATCATTTTGGGGATTTCAGGCCAAATTCGATCAGAAAAAGTTCGTCCACATAGATTATGAAAAATATTCAAAATCTATGTCGGCCTAATGCTGAATGGTTAGTTCAGAGTTGGACAAGGATGGTCTCAAGACCAATGTCCCTACACAGTTTTACTGAAAATTGTTGGAAGTTAAGCGAATGTTTGGTTTGCCAGATTGCTGTGGTTTGATATGGCAATCTGCGGCTGGCAGTTCGATACCACTATTGAATTGCAAACTTTCATGTCCAGGAGCATGCATATTACAAACAAAAACGATAGTAAGCAGGCAAAATCTAAAACTAGTACCGTACAGTGTAGACTATACAATACACCGGTACTGCACAGAAACACGAATACCGTACCTACCAGTTGACAGTTCTGAGTTATTCGGACATAATTTTAAAAACGATTTTGAATTACAAATGCGAAATCATGAGAAAACATGACCGCCTAGTCTTAAGGTCATTGTGTGATAAACCCCATCGGAATATTATTCAAAATATCTGACTGCACAACACAAGCGAAATTATCATTTATTGCAGGCAGGAGATTTTGTCGAATGCAACACCGGTACTGCCATCTTCTCCAGATACGATAAATATGAAACAACTTTACTGTTTATTTCAAAGTATGCTATTCAGTAATTTAGAATTAACGATATTTACAAATATATCTGGTTACGAGATTTATCTCGGCGTCTTGTCATTCCATCAAACGAGGGAACTACGGAACCGATTAGGAACGGGTACCGGTACCGGTAACGTAAAGAGCCGGAACTGAAACCTTATCCTAAAAATTATTTTTTTTTCGAGATCAACTCCAAACTTTGTCAGTCTATCATTACCAGTATCTTACCGTGCATGCTTCCAAATTAAGCTGGATCGCTGTATCCTATTAACCATATTTGCAACACACAAAATATCGCTTCAAAATTATCTAACCCACGAGGAACCCAGCGTTAGAACGAAAGAAAGTCGAATACAGAAAACGGCGACATCGCTTGCTGTTGCGACGGTTTGTGACGTCACGTTCAAATAGCAACCGCGTTTTGCTCGCTTTCGCGATCAAGTGGTGATTGTATTAAATGGACGAGGAGTTTATTTCAAATGTTTATATTTATTTCGAAAAATTTTAAACGAAAATAATAAACAAATAGAGCATAATATAAACAATAATAACAAATAAAAACTATAATTCTTCTGATTATGATGTCAATGCGAGACCTATAAAAGAATGTAAAACTACAATGGAAAAAAAGATCCGGATTTTCAAAATGGGGACAAAAACTTTTGGGGTCTTCAGAAGTATTAATCATTTCGGGGCAAAATATAAAAAATTAAATTTGTGGACAAAAATGCTTTGCTTATTTTATCAAAATTGGGAGAAAACTTGTTGGTTAAGCTTAGGAAATTAGAGGGAGACCTTCTTTCTTGAAACTACGGAAGCATGACCATTGTACACAGCCATTGTATAAGATAGGACCACTGTTCAAATACGTTTAACCCAACGGTAAACGTGTCAAAGACTATAAAATTTTATATTCTAATAAAATTAAGATGAATAATTACATCATACGTGAGCCAGAAATGTATGTGGCTGCCGTGTAATACCTTGGATAGGCTAAGCCAAACAGGAAAAGATCTTATATTTCCAGCAACTGTAGAAACCCTGTCCATGTATAAATAGCCGCTAGAAAAAGGCCTTGGTCAGGGTGATCCACTCCAAGAACTGACTATTAAAAAATCATCCTAACATGCGCGAGTCTCAGATGCACCGTGTCGTTCAGATGCAGTTGCAAGCGATAGTTCTGCAAATAGAATATACGGAATATAGAACTACCTTTTCGGAAATGACACCCTGAGAGGGCATATTTTTATCAGAATTAAACGTAGGAAAAAAGGAATTTTCTGAGTATACAATTTTGCAAAAGCCTTATAGGTCGTAATAACATACACATATACACAATAATATCGTCACCGCTTATCAGACCATTTTGAATCAAGTAACATAAATTCTCCTTGCAATGATGATTGCTCTTCAGTTTAGCCGTCAACGCGTAATTTGTCCCCTTTCGATACTGCTTTAAAATTTCCTTAAAATGAGTTTCAGTAGAGATGTATAAAAATTATAAATATAACAAAATATAACTTTTTACCACATTTTCTGTTCTGATCTTGATTTTATATGACAAAAAGCCACGCCAAAACTTTGTACCAACAACTGCACTCTACTCTAATTTTTTTCAACCCAACCCAACCCACTAATGTGTGTAACTGTGTGTAATTCCACTGTGCTCAATATTGTCGTCTGCAATTCCACAATGTACATTTCCATTGTGTGTAGTCCCAATGAAACCTCTCTTACATCATGTAGTCGTCTGTCCGTATATAATATTATTAACAGTCAGAGGTGCTGGTTCCTCCCCAACACGATCTGCAAGAACAGTCGTCTCGTAGACAGCGTTGTCTTTTACAATCCTCCCAGTATTGTTGCTAGATCTGCGCTCTTTCGACACCCCGTCTAATCTTTCCCCTTTTCTGTACGAAAAGTTAAAAGTACTTTTTGGATAGTTGATTGGACAAGAATCGGTTGAAATTGCAAAAAAGTCGAGTGGCATTAACTTTGGAATTTCTTCTGTTGGCGTGGGGATTGCAGCAATACTTGAACTATATTTGACAATATATCGGTACTGGCACTGGCGCATTTGGAACAGCTCTAGTGGGCCAAATTAAAATAAAAATTCCGAACAAAATTTGAAATAACGTACAGAGTTTACGCGGGAATCGGGGGTGGAACTCGGGTTTTTATTTTTCGTAGCCGTGTAGATGCATCAGTTTGGTCCAATCACTGCACCTTTGTCACTGGTATTGCTATATATAAGGCTATTTGTTTGTTCGCAGTGTGCTTCTTGAAAAGATAAAGTCGTTCCGACTTATAATAGAGTCAGTTAAAAAAGATTCCTTGTTCATGTTTTGTTAAGTAGGGGTCACTGTAACGGGCTGGCCAAAACGAATCGTTTGGAATTCGAATCTGATTCGGATGATTTTTTGAATCGGATCGAGGCGATAATTTAATAAAAATTATCGCCGTTTGTCCCTTTGCCTCGAATATCGAAATAAAGAAATCGATAACAACGAATGTCAAACTGAAACAGGCGATGTAGCCTGCTTTGAATACACACATCACCTCTTTGCACGTAGGGCTGGGCAATTCGATTCGGTGATTCGAAGCATGATTTATTCGAATCAATCGTGAATCGTTTATAGAAACAATACTTTGTTACATGAGCTAGGATTTTGATTTTTAATGACGAAATGCAATTGATTTTGATCAAAATTTAACCAAAATCGATTATATTTCGTCGTTAAAATATGCAAATCGTTGCTCTTGATGTGAATTGAAAATACACTTTCACACTTTCATTCATTATCACGATGGAGACAGGTCATAATTGTATAAATGGGGTATTTGTTAGATACATAGAAATAGTGATTCGATGCGATTCGAATTCCGTATGATTCGGTTTTGCCCAGTACTATTTGTAGATAGACATAAATTTGACCAAAATCCAGAATATTTTTTGTGCATTTTGGGGTAAAATAAGAAAATTCCCCCTCATTTTGCAAGTTTTTGTTCTTATGAGCGATGTACAGCTGATTCGAATCAATTTGCTTCGAATTGAATTGCCCAGACTTAATCACTGAGTATCGCGTCGATGGGACCGCGGTCCATCTGCGACTCATTCATGCCAAATTAAAATTTCTGATAGAGACTTAACAAATGCCTTTTGCTTAATTTCCGTCAGGAAAAAGTCCATTTTATAATTCAGCTTACCTGTAGCGCCAACACGCGATCACAATCCCAATCAAGATTGCAATGGAACAAACTGCAGGGATGACAATCGCCAAAAGCCTATTCGTTCTGTTTTTCCCTTTTTTATCATCTCTTGTCGAAACCACCCATTCCTGTGTAACAGTTGTTTCGTACTTCGCTCCTTGACTTGACTTAGTACTTTCCTGTTTCTGTTTCCTTGAAGGACTTGCATTTGTCGTCGTAAGGGTTTTACCGATATTGTAGACAGCTACAGTACGATAGAATCCATTTTTGGCAAAGAATTGGATATAAGAATTAATTAAAAATTAGAAATTTTTTAAATTTTGTGGAGTGCTGCTCCAAACATCCTTTTACCAAACCTGATCGCGTATGGAAACATTGATGACAAGAATTGCCCACCTACAATGCGCGAAAAAAAAAAAATTGTTCTCTTCTCTACGAAGAAGTCATCATTGGGGTACAAAAAAGCATACAAAAACCAATATCGTGCCGAAGACACGCGAAAATTTTTCCTATCATAGTGAAATTCTAAGATAATAACCAAAATCTTGAATGGGTCAGAAGAACTGCCCCATGAAAACTTGAGGGAGTATTGCTGAGCGTTGGTAAAGTGGCGAAATGAAACACGCGAAATTGCTCGTCATAAAGTATCGCATGGGAAGCGAGGGGAAACTTTGCTATTTTGTGTGATGTCGCCTAAATAATCGATCACAATTGGCATTTTTCTTTCATCATACTAAGATCTTTAAGCATGTAAAGGATTGCTCACTTGTTTCCAAGCATTCGTCATAATAGTAAAATATTGTTTCAATAGGATGAAACTCCTCTTTCGTCAAGTTGAATCGAGTCGGCAAACTGTCCACAGTAAAGATACGCTTTATCTTCTCGTCGCGATCTTTGAAATTTTGAGCGCATTGCAGTTGTTTTTTAGTTGCAAATAAGTAACAATTTGTCGGACCTAGTTGGCAATCTGGATCGACATCTAAAGATACGAATTTTGCATCGTATAATAATTTTTGGTTTAAAATTCAAATAAATATATTTTATTTTTGCTATAGAAGGGGCTGTCAACCCATTCTCAACTATTGGAGCGACATGATTCCTCCTACCCGACCAAACATTTTGCATCGAATCAGGCATAACCAACTTATCTTTGAGCACAGATTCTACGATTCGTAAAACCCACAACCAAACAGGCTCTCATCTCAGTCGGTTAGACGCTAGCAGCCGAAGGCTCGATGCTTGACCGTATATTGCTTCTCACCGACGTAATTTGGGGGCATCTGTAATTAACACTGGGCAATTCGATTCGCTGATTCGAAGCGCAATATATTGGAATCAATCGTTCATAGGAACAAATAATTACTGAATGGACTAAAATTTTCATTTTTAACGACAAAATGCAATCGATTTTGGCCATATTTGACCAAAATCGATTATATTTTTCTAGTTAAAATATGAAAAATGTTGCTTTTAGTCATGGGGTGTGAATTGAATATACACTATAAACTATTTCTTGATTTTCATAATGAAGACAAGTTGTAATAGTAAAACTGGGATATTTATTATTTACCTGGAATCCCTGATTCAATCCGATTCGAAAAAAATTATTCAAATCAAATATGAATTTCAAATGATTCGGTTTTGGCCATCAGTCCTCTCTGTAATATGCACAGACCTACAAAAGTTGGGGGGTATAAAACCTGTTGGAGGGTATAAGCCCTTGGTATGGTTCACAGACAGGTCATAGCAGATAATCCTCCCCCCTCCACAAAAATCTAATTATAGTTTAACCAGTTGCACTTTTCTATGATCCAATGATGGACCACAATACCATCTTTACAACAACAATCTAGAATTACCGTATAGTGGCAGTTATTTTACTAGTGATGTTCAAACAAACTTCAAAACCGACTTGATTCAATATAGGCTTTTTATTGTAACGCACCGTCAGAGATGCGGCTTTTCAACAGTCCATCCTTGTACTTAGGGATGGGCAAAACAGAATCATTTGATTCGAATATTTTTTTCGAATCTGATCGAATCATAAATTCCATGTAAATAGCGAATATTCAATTTTTACTATTACGACTTGTCTTTGTTGTGATTATCAAGATATTTAAATTTTGGAATACTAATATTAGCATAAATAGACTTGAAGGTAATGTAATTTCAATTTAAATCCGCTGCCTAGGACCAACAATTTTCGAAATATCAGCAAGGCGGTTTTCAGATTTTGAAAGTATAGTTGGTGAAAAATTGATTATACTTTTATCACAGTGCATTAAGTAGAGAACGTTTGTAGCGTTTTTTAACAATTAAGCAGTTTCAAGGCCTAATATGCAATCGGTGGCGTATTCACAACCATGAGAAGGAGGAGCGTGAAAATTTCAGAATCAAATTATTGCCGTCATAATGGGCGATACAAAAAAAGGACCTTCTTAAAATAACGTTTTTATCGCTGAAAGTGCGAGAGATATAGGATTTCAGGGTATGAAATGGGCATAATAGGTGTGTTTAGCGCCAAAATTTTTGGGGTTTCTAATGTTTTAAAGCACTTAGAAGGCAAATTCTGCTTTTTTTTTGGTCAGCGAGGAGGGTGGGGACATGACGCCATTGTATACGATAAATAAATACCAAAGAGAGAGTTTTACTGTACAATCTCTGGCAGTCTTGACGTAGCTTCCAATCCCACGAGGAAGACTATTATCTACTAGGGGTGCCTGCACGAGAGATCGTGGTTCTTTGTATGGTTAAGCCGTATACTCGGCTTTCCTCTTCCTCAAGATTGAAAATAATTTCCTATTGTTGTTGCAGTGAAATAGGCGGGTGCTTATTGTTTCTTGCAAACACTGTTTGTTTATAATTAATTAATTTTAATGAAAAAATAGTTTTTTAGTATACCGCTTCTCGCTGTTGGTATGATTTCGCAGTCCTGTCCGACGCAATTTATTTCATTCATACATTTGCTGCAGATTACGAGAACATTGCTGCTGGAATAGTCAAAGGATAGTTCCCACTTGCACTGCTTTGGAAAACCTCCCGTTACGGGAATTCTGAAAGATCCTTGTTTCTCTTTGAGTACTTTTTCATCAGAAGAGAGGTAACAATTAGTCTTTACTGTTCCCGAAGCACCTGTACAAAAACATCTCAATGTAGTAAATAGGCGTCATCGTTCAGTTAATCATGCAGGTGCTGATTAAGGCCTCCGGTACCCTTGTACTGGTGTATAAACGTTGGTTATGAAAAACTAGATTGTGAAATCGTATTTGAACTTGGACTCTGCGATTTTCCGTGAAGTCGAACTCGGAAGAAACATGAGGATTGGATTTCAATATTATGCGTAACTATGACGTCATACTTGTCATCTTAAATTTTATAATGTGCAATAATTTTTTTTGCTTCGGTATATATTTGGCGCAAGTTTAAGAGTATGTGCAAAATCATAACGAATTCGACCGAATATTTGTTGCAAAATCATTGTCAAATTATTCTGTGCGCAATGCTGGCCATTGCATATTGAAGTTCTCGAGTTCGAGTCCCGGCAAGTCCCACTCGTTCATCCATGACTATCACTCAAACTGGAGTGTAATGCCCGGCGAACTGTTAAGTTTATATCTTTCAAACAACACTAACTTTGTCCTTCTATAAGTAGCCGGTGTAACAGGAGCTTTTTCACGGTGATCAACTCCAATGAGTGACTACAAAAACAAATCGTATCACAATAGCGTGCGATGATCATACAGATCAGGCAAGCATTTACATCGATTCAAACTTTTACTCAAAAATACATAGTCTCGTCATCAATCCCAATCAGAAATTTCGTTTTGTCGAACATGGCCAAAATCGAATATTTGTTGAGTTCAGAATCTAATCAAATAATTTTCTGAAAATCAAATTAAATAATTGAATCATAAGTAATATAATGAGAAAAACAAAGGCGTTCTTTCAGAAAATTGTTAAAGACACCAAAATTGGGATATATTTTATAGAAATGTGCACATTTTTGGATCTGTTGATTTCGAATCACTGGGAAAATCGAATCGAAGCGTGTATATTCGGCAAACCACGGACCAAATCATATATTTTCGACAGCCCTATCGAACATGTGCCACACATGGACCGCGCCCAAGCTGCGCGTTCCATCAGTGAGCCATACGTAACAAAGCATGTTTGAAGAAAAATATTTTAACTAGGACTTAGGGCTGGGCAAAACCGAATCATTTGGAATTCGGATCTGCTTCTAATGATTTTTTCGAATCGGATCGAATCAATAATCCTTTGTAAATAACAAATGTCCCGTTTTTACTGTTATAACTTGTCTCCATTGTGAAAATCAAGAAATTTATTGTTTATGGTGTATTTTCAATTCACACTAAGAGCAACAATTTTCATATTTTAACGACGAAATATAATCCATTTTGGCCAAATTTGACCAAAATCGATTGCTTTTCGTCGTTAAAAATGAAAACCTTGGTTCATTTAACAGGTTTTTGTTCCTATTAACAATTCATGTTTTGATTCGAATTAATAATGCTTCGAACCGATTCGAATCACCGAATCGAATTGCCCATCCCTACTAGGATGCCACCATTTCTGTATGTGTTTTTTTTAAACTCGGGTCGGGTCCGGTTTATTATATTTCATTCCCTTTGCCATCGCACCAAAAGCATATCTACCTCATAATGACACCGACCGGAAGTTTTATTTTGTCAAACATGTGCCACAGATGGAGCGCGCCTCAGCGGCGCATTCCGTCAGTTTCCATACTCACCAAAACGTGCTACGGCAGAATTTTTTGACTGTGGATGTACGTACCTTGCACAAAACAGAAAATCAGAATTTGCAGAAAAATTGTTCGGAATCGTCTCATCGTCGACATCGAAAAATGCCAAATTATTGCCCAATATTCACTAAACCTGAGATAAAATTTAAAGAAATGAATATTCTGATGAAAGTCTGCGTTTCAGGATTGGTTCAACAATGACAAAGTGTTATTTTTTAATTATTCGAAGTACTCTTTACTATATCCTGCCTCTTACTGACACTGTTAACCAGTATAGACGGGAAATCAAGAATCTGAGGAGGGGGGGACAAAGCTTCCGAAATAGAATATTTGAAGAATTTAATCTTCAAAATCTATTAAAAATGCCTTAAATGTAGCCGAACTACTATTAAATAGTTTGCCTGCTGGTTTCAATCCAGGTACCACCCAGTTTTGAAAGTGAAACTAGATTACCTAGGGCTACTTCACCTAGTTCTGTGGTAATTTTGTTTTACTTTACCTGGTTCAGGAAATAACTGGTTTGCCATCACTAACCCTAACCTTCCTATCAGGTTTGTTCAGACCGATTCTTTTGTCTCGTTGAAATTGGGCGTTAGCTCAATCGGTAAAGCGTTGGGAATACGCTTCGAGCTAGGCATCCCTAAACGTCATGACGCAGGTTCGAATCCCGCCAGGAATGATCATTATTTGTGAGAGGTCTGCTTCACGGTTCACATAAGCGCTCCTTACGGCTTCCTCCACCAACCGGGTCCATGTACGAGGAAAATGAGAAAAACGATAATCCAAAAAATCCTTCCCTCCGATTCGGAACTGGTATCAATATGGTTTGCCATATAGTTAAGCTGTATTCTCGGCTTTCCTCTCCCGCTTGGTAAAAATGATATCCTGTCCTATCCTAAATACCGACTTTTCTGTCTGTGATTCTTAACAACGTTGCTAACGTACTAGAAGTAAGTAAGCTACCAGAAGTTTGAGCGAAACGCATTTGGATTTTTTTATTGTATTCTCTCAAGCATGAGCCACGGTGACTCATGCTTTACAAACCCTGATACCTTCTAATGAGTAAGTGAAAAAAATTCGAGCAAATAAAAGAAGGAAATGACGTCACTCACATTTGAATTTTTGACTTTGTCATCATTGGTATGTGAAAGCTTTGGGAATCCGCTTCGAGCTACGCATAGGGCTGGGCAAAATCGAATCCTTTGGAATTCGAATCTCATTTGAATATTATTTCAAATCGGATCGAATCACTAGACGCAGGTTCGAATCCCGTGAAACACTGCTTACGGCCTCCTCCGCCAACCAAGTCCATGCACAGGAAAAAACAGAAACGCCCGAAGGTGCGGTCCATCAACAGCCCATAATTGGCCTAAATCTCATCAATTACTGCAAATGACCAGTAAATTTACTATACTTTTGTTACAGTGTTGGTATTGGCTACTTACTGCACAGATGACTAAAGTCCATTATTAACGAAAAGTCGATTTTTAAAATTGTAATGTGTTTGGCTATAAAAGTAGATCGTATAATTCAATTTCAATATCACCAAGAACGTTTACTGTCAAAAAACGTCGATTTTACTGTATTTTTAATAGTGTGGTATTGATCGATAACGATGACGTCATTGATAATATGTCATCCCAACAAGTTTTATTAATATATCGATTTATATATATTTTTAACCCTGTACGAACGGGTTTTAGAATAGTCCTAACGTATTTCCTGCGTGTCGTACGAGGCGACTAAAAAGAAAACAAAGAAGTGATAGGTGGGTGTACCATCGCCCAGGGCAGATACCACTCAATGCACTTTAACGTGGCAATTCAGTTCCATCTGGAATGTTTTCCTTGTAGGCGCGGGCTTTAATTTTATCGACCTGTTGCTAGGGCTGGGCAAAACCGAATCATTTGAAATTCGGATCTGATTCGGACAATTTTTTCGAATCGGATCGAATCGCTGATTCCAGAAAAATAACAAATTGTCTCCATTATATAAAAATAAGAAGTTTATAGTTACGAATTACAAATATTAGCATAAACAGACTTGAAAGTAATATATTTTAAATTACACTTAATGCCCACGAGCAAAAGTTTAGGTCGTTGGTGCCCCTTTATCCGCTAGTGTCTGTGACTCGTGAATGACAAAATGTGATTTTTGATTGGGGCACAGCTAGGGCTGGGCAAAAACGAATCATTTGGTATTCCGATTTGATTCGAATATATTTTCCGAATCGGATCGAATCACTAATTCTATGTAAATAATGAGTATTCCACTTGTACTATTATAATTGTTTCCATCGTCAAAATAAAGAAATTTACAGTTTAGAGTGTATTTTCAATTCACACTGAAAGCAACAATTTTAATATTTTAGCGACGAGAAAAAAACGATTTTGGTCAAAAGATCGATTGCATTTCGTCGTTAAAAATGAAAATTCCAGTTAATTTTGCAAGTTGTTGTTCCTACAAACGATTTCCTTCGAATAAATTATGCTTCTAATAGATTCTAATCACCGAATCGAATTGCCCAGCCCTAGGCACAGCCCTAACATCTACGTGTCGCAAGAGACGAATAAAAAGAAACAAGTAATGGCCGATGTTTTTTACATTGTCCAGGGCGGATACCAGTGATTATACCTTGTTATAGTGATCCAATCATTTCTGGAGGATTTTTCACAAGTGCTGAGTTCGGTACTAGATTTCCACAGTCTAAGTAACCTTGCCTGGTTTCTTTTGGACGCTGCTAAGGATAGGATTTCTCATTTATCCTACGGGAGAAGAAAGATGAGAATACGGTTTAACCATATGGCGAACCACGACCTCTCGTGCAGGCACCAGTTCCTAATTAGGGTTGAAGGTTTTGCCTGTACATTTCACTAATTTTTCATGAGTACGTGGTTGGCGGAGGAAGTCGTAAGCAGCGCTTCAAGAACCGCCTTGCAGACCTCTCGATTATGATCATCCCTCGCGGGATTCGAACCCAGTACGTTAGTGATGCGGAGTACGAAGCGTATTCCCAATGCTTTACCGATTGTTAAACGGGCACTCCATACCGATTGAGCTAGACGAGGCTTAGAAGAGCCAATTTCGGCGCGAAAATAATTCAGATTAGATTTACGTGTCCAATAAGACTATAAATAACAACGATCAAAATGTCATATTATGCAACAAATCCATTGATTTATTTATATTTCGTCTTAAAATTTGCATCTTTATGAAGGTTTTAATCTTGTGTTAAATATTTATAAATTAAATTTGGAAATACGAGATTAATGCTGACACTCCATGCCATTTTCGAATCGAATTTTTCGAACCTGATTCTATTTTGAAAATTGTTGAGAAATTTGTTTTGAGGCCATGGCCCTATATCAACTAGGACTGGGAAATTCGATTCGGTGATTCGAATCTACTCGATGCACAATATATTCGAATCAATGGTGAATTGTACATAGAAACAAATATTTACTAAAAGGACTAGAATTTTCGTTTTTAACGACAAAATGCAATCGTTTTTGTTCAAATTTGACCAAAATCGATTATATTTTGTCGATAAAATATGATTTTGTTGCTCTTAGACATGGATTGTGAATTGAATTTACACAATAAACTATAAATTTGTTGATTTTTACAATGAAGATGAATTTTCATAGTAAATAAAAATGGTATATTTTTTATTGACATCGATTTCGTGATTCGATCCAACTCGAATAAAATTCGAATTCCAAATGATTCGGTTTTGCCCAGCCCTAATGCCAACCTAGAAAATGCGAATAAACACAATGGTTTCCCAAATGCTTTATAAGCGTATAAATATTCAAAAAAATTTCACGCGCAAAGTTGGGTTCCAATATTCGGCTAGTTTTTCAATTGTTTTACCGAGATTTAGAAGAAACCAAAAAAATTGGATTATCGTCGCATTTTTTGTTTGAAATTCCTAATTAACTGTAAGAGTGTGCGATCGAGAAAAGAATTTTGCTCTGCTGCGCAAAATATGGCGTTATATATAGACCGCAGATTTTTTTCAAAATCCATACTTCTCCCTTTCAAACTTCTAGTACGTCATAATTAAAATTAAAATATTCTTAGCATCTATAACCTAAACACACAATACATAGAAATTCTAGTATATTTTCTGCACGTTTTTAACAGCTTAGTGGAAATCTCGTTACCTTGTGAGACGTGATATATGAATAGATCTCACGTACGTAATCGATCACAGCGATATATTCTGGGAAATATAAAAATGATATATGGAACAACTTAGTGCAACTGTACCGTGGATTCTTTCAATATGAAAAGTTGGGCAGTGAGGATAGGTTGCAGCATCATGTAGTAGCATATTCAGAACCTTAAACGGGGGGGTTGGGGGTGGGCTGGCATAACTTTGGAGAAAAGGAATCCTTAGGAAAGTTATGGCGTCATAATGTGTGCCGTAGTCAAAATAAATAACGTTTTTATCTTTTTATCACGTTAAAACTATCCAAAAATTGCGCCGAAGGCAGGAAAAAATAAAAATAAATCCATCTGTAACTCATGCATACGGGGAGGGTAACCTGCTGTAACATGTTCCATTAAGTACACCGTTAGTTAGTTCCTATGAGGTACTGCTTCCAACATTGCCTGGAATAGGTTTTATTAAAACAAAATCTTATTTGTGGATCTATTTAATAGGAAAAGTTGCAGAGTCTAGATAGGTTGTATGTAGAGACATATTTAGAACTCTGAAAAGGGAGAGGGGGGTTTGCGAAAATCCCAGATCAACTTAAAACGTCATAATGTGAGCCGCTGGAAAAAAATTACCCAAAAAGAGCGTTTTTTGCATGTTACGAAAAGTTTGACATGCGTTTACGTTTAAAGAACATGCTGCGATTTTTTCGATTTGAGAGGGGTGCATGCTCCATGCATGGCTCATGCTTGACAATTTTTTTTGATTGCACAGGGACGAGATACGTCCTAATCAAAACACTCAATACTAAAACTGCGGATCAGTTCTCTGTGTGTATGGTTTCTGCTTTCAAGTTTCTGGTTTTCAATACAGGGTGTAACCACCTTTCAATTGAAGTTGCGGGCGAGGTATGTGGGCCGCAGTGGCGTGATGAAAGCGACGATAGCTGCCAAACTTAACGCCTGATGAATCGCGGGTACGAAGCCCAGTAAGCGTGGTTTACTAGGACACGCGTTTGCGTATAGTATGATGAAATGGGGCTTCGACTACTGATGGTCTCTTATGAGAATCAAATCCAGCCCCGCAAAAGAACAGCAATCATCACTTCGTTTGTTCCGGCGTCATGCTGCGTGTCTCTTAAAATAACCACAGTGTCAAATGACGCAATAAACTAATTATTAATGATTTGTGCCCAACATTAAAGTGTTAATTCATTTGCCATCACACGAGGAAGGCTTTCGGTCAGTTTTGCCACTTTTACTTAGACGTAGACTTTTTAAATGGTATTAAGTATGGATCGCGTCGCGAAAAACGCGGCCTACCTCTGGCCAATGTTTGGCATAACAGGGGTAGAGCTGGCCAAAACCGAATCATTTGGAATTCGAATCTTATTCGGATACTTTTCCGAATCGGATCGAATCGCTGACTCCATAAAAATAACGAGTGTCCCATTTTTGCTATTACTAATATTCTCTCCATTATGAAAAGCGAGTCTTAAAAACGATGTATTTTCAATTACACTCAATTTCATAAGCGAAATTTTCATTTTAGCTACAAGATACAATCGATTTTGGTCAAATTTGACCAAAATCGATTGTATTTTGTCGTTAAAAATGAAAAATTCCATATCATTTAGCAAGTTGTTGTTTCTATGAACGATTCAAGATTGATTCGAATAATCTGTACTTCGAATCGAATTAAATAACCGAATCGAATTGCCCAGCCCTAAACAGGGACCCGAGACCTAACCTTCTGTATAATATAAATATAAAATGCTTCTGTATATGCTACGATATTTAATGTTAAGTTTTGAATATTATTCTAAATAGGCACTTATTCCCTATCACAGCAGAAACCGTGTAATGCCAGAAAGAGTTTTAGTTCATGTAGTGAAGAATTATTTGGAGTTTTTCTTTTCAGTCAGAAAATGTTGGTTGCAATATGCTTTGTTAAGTATGAATCACTGATGGATCGTGCTCAGGGCTGGGGAATTCGATTCGATGATTCGAAGCACGATTTATTCGAATCAATCGTGAATCGTTCATAGAAACAAAAATTTGTTGAATGAAACAGGATTTTCATTTTTAACGACGAAATGCAATCGATTTTGATCAAATTTGACCAAAATCGAATATATTTTGACGTTAAAATATGAAAATTATTACTCTCAGCGCGGGGTGAAAATACACTACAAACTATAAATTCTTAATTTTCACGAAAAGGACAAGTTATAATAGTAAAAATGGGTATGTATTTGTTATATACACAGAATCAGTAATTCGAATTAGTGATCGTTAGCTGGTTTCTTTCAAGCATTGCTTCCGGCCTTGCGTAGAGTGAATTTCAATAAAAAAATCTAGAATTTTTTCCTCCATTTAGTTGATTCATTTACATCTGCATGTTATTTTTTGGTCGACAAATAATAGAATCTTTCTTTCTCTTTAATAAGCGGACCCGAGCTTATCGAATCATTTGGAATTCGAATCTGATTCGAATATTTTTTTCGAATCGGATCGAATTACTAATTCCATGTAAGATACAAATATCCTGTTATTACTATTAAAACTTGTCTCCATTGCGAAAAACAAAAAAATTATGGTTTATGGTGTATTTCCAATTTACACTAAATATCTAGGAGTAATAATTTTCCTATTTTAACGACAAAATTTAATCGATTTTGGTCAAATTTGACCACAATCGATCGCTTTTTGTCGTTAAAAAATAGCTAGTCTTTGTGCCGATTCAACGATTCACAGTTGATTCGAATAAATTGTGCTTTGGATCATCCAATCGAATTGCCTGGTCCTAGCTGCAATACTATCATTTGAAAAAAAAAATATTTTTGTTTCATTTTTATATTTTAACTCCCTATATTTGATTTTTTTTAGTTGGGATATTAAAATTACAAAACAACGGATTATATCAGATATTATGGAATGGATATATGTTTGCACTTTATCAGCCAGTGAGTAATTTACCATTATTTTCATTAGGAACACGTGAAAGACTAACCAAATATTCTCATTATTCATAACCACTTTTTTGAGCAGATCACACTGTCCAAGGCCCTGTAACAGCGGTCACTTATAAACGGACAGGGTTACAATAACTGAAACCTTTCGGCTTAGCCTACCCAAGTTATAGTAGGCCTTAGGTTGTGGTGGGCATGGTCGTCAACCTGCGATGCCAACATGTTTAACCACTAGGCCACAGAGCCCGCAAAGCTAATGGTGTTTAAAGTCTTGCTTCACACTTGCACAAATTTATTTCTGTAACGCTTCCTCTGACTGCTCATTTTCGCCAGCCATATTCACCAATCATGAGAATTGGAAGGTAATTTTGCCACCGCCCGGGGCAGATAACACTCACTACACTCAACTCCAATGGCTCAGTTTTGTCCGAGGTGTCTTCCGCTTAGAACTTATTTAATGGGTTAGTCGAGATGTTCAACGTCCCGTTGGTGAAAAATGGACGCTAAAATGTTAATGTAAAAGACTTTGCTCCAGGTGAGGCTCGAACCCACAACCTCCGCATCACTCCGTATCTGTCATATAAGTACGGCGCGCTAACCGATTGCGCCACTGGAGCAGGTGCCCGAGAAATCACTTCAACACATAATATTTGCTTAGCAAATAAAAGCTTTCCGGTCTAATAAATTACTTCCGCAATCTTATTAAAAGAAGTATGTTACTTTTTAACGCAATGTGCTGATCTGTATAGATCTATTGCTGATATCCATTCAGTTACCGACAGCGAATAAAACGATCATCATCGCCATGGACGTCTGTCACGGCGGTCGGCGAGTGATTTATCAGAAATTATGTTTCGACAATATCTTTGTGGATAATTATCGAGGTTTAGCTTTATTTAAAATTAATATGTGAGGCTTATCTCAATACAACCTAATACCCCCACAGATGGGTCCCTTACGGAAACATGGCGGATTACGGTAACATTTGTTTGATAATTAAATATCATGTGCTGAACATTGCTGCTGCGTGCGTGGATGGCTGTTTGCGCAGGTTACGAGTTCGATCCTGACTTGAACGATGATTTCGTGTTAACGTTTGAGCTGGCTCCAATTAAACAGAAATGGAAGAGATCGGGACGTGCCGAATAACTAACTCTAACACCATTAAATGGGTAAACATAAGTTAGATTGCAAAAAATTTACGGCTTTTAGGTATGATATGTCAAAACTCAATAAAATATCATCTCAAGATATATGCTTGAGTCTGATTTAAATGATTATTTTTTATGGGAATATTTTCCACAAAATCGCATGTTGTGCGTTCATCCAGCGTGATCAAGTAATTTATTACGTTATGTACGGATTACAGATGGCCCACGCGGAGACAAAACCTGTAAAAAAAAATTTTTGGATTGATAGAACATTTGTTTGATGAGTAAATATTATGAGTTGATCAGATTTGTGTAACAAAGGTGTTTCCACCAGCTCCAGTGGCGCAATCGGTTAGCGCGCCGTACTTATATGACAGATACGGAGTTATGCGGAGGTTGTGAGTTCGAGCCTCACCTGGAGCAGTGTATTTGCTTTAAACCTTTAATCCCATCCAGTTACTCGGACAGAAATAGGAGATTTGGGTGCATTATATTATTAATGAAACAACTTGTTCATGCATCACTTTTAGGGGGATGTAGGATCGCTTGTATTTAAAAAGGTTATGGGTCATTAATAACTCACATTATCAAGCATAAATCATAGATGGACCGTGCTTATGTGCCGCGATCTATCAGTGACCGGTACCTCACAAGACATCTTGCCAAAAATTGCTTGATCGGAGATGTTTCATGTGGAAATATTAGGAGTTGAACACATTTGTGTGTCGAATACAAAGGCTGTATGGTCGGGCTTCACCTGGAGCAAACCCCACGTAGTTACGTAGACGGTATCGGTAGTAACGCAAATCAAGGCCACGCTTAACACTACGTCTTTAAAAGACCTTTGGAGCTAAAAAAACAGTGTGATTCTTGAGTAAATATTATGGGTTTAACAGATTTATGTGACAGGTTGGCAGCGGCTCCAGTGGCGCAATCGGTTAGCGCGCCGTACTTATATGGCAGATACGGAGTGATGCGGAGGTTGTGAGTTCGAGCCTCACCTGGAGCAAAGCTTTATATTAGTCGTCGCTATATTGTCTGCCCAGTAAATAACACGGACGGAAATGGGAAGTCGAGAACCTCTTATGCAACATCTCTAAAATATGAAGGCAAGCCGCTTTTCCGTTTAATGAATGAACTCCTTATAAACCGTAAACATATGGGACCAATTGAAAACGCTATTTAATACGTTTGAAGGTTCTGTGGTGTTTTTTTTTGGATTTATTAATTTTTTCGGAAAACAAGGAGTAGGGTTAGTTCATTGCAAGATATCAACGAAACGCGTATAATATTTTTTATCAAACTGTTTGCCTCGTGTTCAAGAAAATTATTCTGTTTTGTATGGATCACAGGTCGGCCACGTGTAGACAAAGCTTGTAAAAAAAGGTTTTTGGATTGACAAAACTTTGTTTGATAAGTAAATATTATGAGTTTGAACAGATTTGTGTAACCTCCTTGCTATCGCCAGCTCCAGTGGCGCAATCGGTTAGCGCGCCGTACTTATAAAACAGATACGGAGTGATGCGGAGGTTGTGAGTTCGAGCCTCACCTGGAGCAGTTTTTTTTATTATGTACTTATTCTATTTCATCTTCTCATTCCAGTCCGCATAATTATTTTCATCTAAAATGAACCAACAGAATACCCAATTATGAAATAGGTCTCATGTAAGCCATGCGTGCATACTTGATACATGAGAATGACTGCAAGTCACAGAACCCCCCAAACGCGAATGTTTCCCTCTGAGGGTGGTGTTGTTGGTTTTATATTTTATGGTACTCAATAATATATAAATGATCATTAATTTTATTTAAGAACTCTAACCCCGAAAATATAAAAATGAAATATAACCTATCGAATCGTAGATTTTCCGAGGGAGGGACTTAGTAGCCCATATGCAACTCCAGTGGCGCAATCGGTTAGCGCGCCGTACTTATATAACAGATGCGGGGGTTGTGAGTTCGAGCCTCACCTGGAGCGAGTCCTTTTCATTAATTAAAAAATATTATGCGGACAACATGATGTGCTACACTGACAATACCACGTGCCCATACCCAGACAAAGGCATACCGATCTAGGCGACGTAAGTTTGATCCTCACCTAGTCCAGAGTTCTGTATTATTCTATGCCTTCAATTCCACATAATTGAATATTTCGCTTTTCACGATCATTACCACTATTTGTGCATGAAGACAAGAAACTCTCAATTGATCTGCTAATAATAAAAAATAAAATGAAATGTTGAAAAAACGTGCGCTCAGTCGTTGTAACCCACCACCCATGCTTAATAGAACATGTGGCAAAAAATCAAAAACTTCTGTTTGATAAGCAAATATTATGAGTTGATCAAATTTGTTTGATCCTCTAGGAGCGGCTCCTTTGACGCGATCGGTTAGTGCGCCCTTCTTATATGACTGCTACGGGAGTTGTGAGTTCGAGCATCACCTGGAGCAACTGTTTCATGTAGAATTTGATTGGCCAATAAATAACGGAAGCAGATGCTAGCGACGATCGCCACGGAAGGTCGCAATCCTTCAATATACATAGTTCTGATCTGATATTCACAGTCAGTGAGAGTAAACAAAATAATTAGCCGACGTTTCAAAATTTCCGTAACCATGCGCTTTTCAATAATCATGTTTTTCCAATTCCGTCCTTTGTCACCAATCTATGTGACGGCCGCTCTCAGAAAATTCAGCATATTGTAAAAAGACCGTCGGATCGGAAAACATTTGTTTGATAAGCATCATTTGTCGACCAGATTTGTTTGTGTAGACCACAAGCAGTTAGCACATGCTCCAGTGGCGCAATCGGTTAGCGCGCCGTACTTATATGACAGTTACGGAGTTATGCGGAGGTTGTGAGTTCGAGCCTCACCTGGAGCAACTTTTCATGTCGATTTAGATTGTCCAGCAACACAACAGAGAGGGGCGTGAGGTCGCGATCCTCTAACTTTGAATATCACCGAGGGCTTAACACCCTGAATACGCAGAACAAAAAGGTATAACTTGGCTCGCTGTCTCATTCTAATAGCGTTAGGAATGAATATGCTTCGCGCCTCTGATCGTCGCGACGTTTGTCACGAATCCCGTGAGGCTCCCAAGAAAAATATTAAGCGAAAACCTTCATCCTGAATTCGGAACTGCTGTGTGCACGAAAGGTCACGGTTCGCCATGATGTTAAGACGTGTTCTCGGCTTTCATCTCCCACAGCATAAAAACGAAATCCTTACTAAATCAGAAATATTTGCTGAGCACACTCTTTTGTCAAGCTTGAGATGTCAATCGGTCGCGCCGTTGAGGTCCATTTGTATCCCATGCTTAACAAAATAGAATTTCTGATCGGAAGTACTTTCCAGACAAAACCTATTATAAACGATACTGCACTTGCACAGGGGAAATGAGTACAAATGTATAAACAAAACTTTCGCCTCCGATTCGGAATTGGTGTCTGCACGAGAGGTAGTGGTTCGTCATATGCTTAAGCCGTATTTTCGGCTTTCCTCTCCCGCAGGATGAAAATAAATTCATCTATCCCATAAACTATGGACCTTACATTCATGAAAACAAAAATAAGCTAATACGAATCATCATTCATGTGAGTTCGAGTCTCGCCTAGAATAGTGATCACTTTTAAAGACTTCAACGTTTCAGAGCCAAGTCGGTATTGTCCCATTTTCGAGCATCTGTATCGACATTATAAACTGGTATTTGTGCGTCCCCACAATATATTCCCAATTAGAAAAGTTTGGTCAAAGCATCTTATAAGTAAGTAAATATTATGAGTTTTAAACATTTGTGTAATTCCGCCGCCTCAACCGGCTCCAGTGGCGCAATCGGTTAGCGCGCCGTACTTATATGACAGATACGGAGTAATGCGGAGGTTGTGAGTTCGAGCCTCACCTGGAGCAACGTTTTTGGTTTTCCAATGGTTGTCCAATAACCCAACAGAGGCGTGATGCCGCGAACCTTCGAATACCACCGAGGAATTGAACACCCCTAATACGCAGAACAAACAGTACAGCCAGACGTCGAGTGCCCGTTAGGCTAGCTGGCTCATTCGGAAAAGCGATAGGAATATGCTTCAACCTTGTTGAGTGTGTTTCGCTGATGGAACACGACGATGAAATGAAATTCATGTGTGACAGGTCTGACAAGTTGAACAGCTTTGGACATATCCGTTTCAGCACCTGCCCTAGTGGCGCAATCGGTTAGCGCGCGCCAGATATATATATTATAGATACGGGGTTATACGGATGTTGAGAGTTAGGGCCTAGCCTGAAACAAGGTTTTTCCGGGCGATATCTCGACTAAGCTATAAACTAAGCCGTTAGAGTGCAATGAGTGTTATCCGCCCTGAGCGGTGAAAAAAACTCACCTACCAGTTTCATATGATTGGTGAAAGAGAACGCTAAAGCTTGCTCAAGATGAGGATCGAACTCACATGCTCCGCACCACTCCCTATCTGTTATATAAATAAGGACTGAATGCGTCACTGGAGCAGATGAGCCCATCTCTATCACGTAACTTGTTATCCCATGCAATACAACAAAAATTTTCAAGATTAATAAAAAATAAATGTCGACGTTTCAAAGCTGAATCCCCTTGTTTCGTTTATTGTCGATTGATCGCCGCTCTTGCTAGCAACCACGAAATATTGATTTCTGTCAGAACAGACTCTTGCGCAAAAATTCTGATTATTTTTAATGGTATAATCGATATTTTATTATTTCAGTTTTCTTCAAATCTACGTTGGCCGGTTTCTACTCCACCGCGCGCCCACTTCATCAAATCACATTGACAGAACTCGAGGACGACATAAGTTATTATGGATTCCAAGCGAATGATACTAGACAATGGCAATTGCCCATAAAATCAAGCAAATATTTTGTAACTGTGCTTCACATAAAATCACTGGGAATGTCGTACGATACTCCCTATGGAAAGGAGTGTAGTGGAAAGCTGCATCTACCAGGTATATTTAAAAAAATATAATCAATAAATTAGGCGAATACTTTTTAAACAAGGTCTAATAGACTAAAAAGGTTAATCCAGCTAACAATAATTGCCTGGGTCAGTCGTCTCTACCCGCGTGAATAGTGGCGGACATGGATGAAAAGTGGGACTGGACTAGACTTGAACCCAAGATCCCCAACATATGATACCGACCTGGTTATACTCGTATGGTTATTGTGATAATCTATAAACATCTCAAACTAACTTATGTAGGCGGCGAATGCTTGTATATTTATATCAACCAACTATTCAAATATTTGCCTAAGTCTAGGGCTGGGCAAAACCGAATCATTAGGAATTCGGTTCGAATCACTAATTCCACGTAAATAACAAATATCCCATTTTTAATATTACAACTTGTCTTCATTGTGAAAATCAATAAATTTATTGTTTACAGTATATATTCAATCCACAATGCATTTCTGAGATCAACAATTTCCATATTTTAACGTCAAAATATAATCGATTTTGGTCAAATTTGACCAAAATCGATTATATTTGTCGTAGAAAATAAAAATTTTAGTTTATTCAGCAAATTTTGTTCCTATGAACGAATCACGATTGATTCGAATCACCGAATCGCATTGCCAAGCCCTATGCCCAACATAACATCCTGGACCACTAGGAGATAACACAGTTCAGTCGTTACCGTGTCTTTCATTAGCTAATATATAATATGTTCCTGTTGACAGACAGAGTTACATGCAAACACCAGCCACCGTTTTGTCACATCTACGCATCGCGTGATTTATCCTGCAATTTAAAGTTCATCAACCAGGAGTTATTTAACCACTTCAGTCATTGTGACGGAAAAATTACCTTTATCGATGTTGACGAACTTCCCAGAAGAATAGATGTGACGTCACATAGGGACGAGCCAAAAGTTTTCACCATGAAATATAAGTTTATACAATGTGGTTTTCCGGAACCGGGTAAGCTTTTCAATGGTGTTTATGATGTAAAGAATATTTTGTTATTCCGAATCATATTATTTGGAATGCGATCATTTCAAATCTGGATTAGTTTAAAAACGACACATAGGGAAGCGTCGTTCGCGATCAAAAGTTATAGTGAGTGTTTGGGACCAGGTAATTACATAGTATTTACAAGAATAACACCGCCTGTGCATTTATTGTTGTACATGAATCGTTATATCATTTTTTTTATTGAAATTCACTCTGAGTAAGGCCGGAAGCAGTGCCTAAATGGAACCAACCAGCGACCAATTAATAACAAAGAGCTACTAAAGGATGTAGTACCAGCAACTGCACTTAAAAGCAATGAGTGACATCTGCCCTGGGCGATGGTAAAACCATCTACCACTCTTTTGCTTCCTTTTAGTCGCCTCTTACGACACACAGGAAATACGTTAGGGCTATTCTAAATCCTATACTTACAGGATTATCCAATTGCACGAGCTGCTTCTAAATTTCCTAATTGCTTCATAAATATTTCCGGAATCAATCATGTTTTCCTAATATGGGAATCATCAATACATGCTATTTTTAATAAATAAGTAATAACAACGCTCTTAGCGTAGTAATACTGACACGCACAAAACTATTTATCAATCTCGAAACCAATAAAATAAAACGCGAAGGCGATATTACGACTTTTTGTTAGTCGTTGAATACTTGTTTTGTAACGATTTTGTCGGGAAAGAGTCCTTAACTCCCCAAAACTAGCTCGATTAATTAAGTTTTGTGCATCCGCATTTTGTTAAGTATGAGTCACTGATGGATCGCGACGAAGGCGCGGTCCATCTGTGACTTATGCTTGACAGAATAAAATGTCTGATTACGATATTCACTGGGGCTCAAACAGGACGAACTAGAATCCTTATTGTAACGATGCATACTAAAGTGAGTGCTCAGGTATATCTAAATAATGCTGAGTGAATGCTTCATAAGAAATGACCGATGTTGTCATTGACGCGTATTTAGTAGTGAAGATTGGACGAAGCTACGCTGTTCACGCCGACATTAGCCGTGTATGTGCAGGGACCACTTTTTGCATTCGAGATTCGAATCCGCCTAGAGGTTATCATGTCGTTAATCCCTACCCACCACTCAATACGGGGTTCAATAACTTACGTAAGATAAGTCGAACCGGAATGATAAAAATTTTCAACAACTCTAACCCCGTTAGTCTATAAGTGGGTTCTGGTACAGGGCCTTGGTCAGGGTGATCCACTCCAAAGAGTGGATACTGTAATTCGGTATTATACAACACGAATTCAGAAAAAAATTTGATTTCTTATGTTGCGATTTGACTTTAATTTGCTGAAATGTTCTAGATATTATAGTTACTTAGTTCCATTTACCAAGGCACGTAATCGAGAGAGAAAAGGGAATTAAAAAAGGTGTCGTGCGCTTCGAATGATGTCGAAATTACTACCTTTCAAAATTTACTACTAAGCAAACGCGTCAGTGGCTAAATAGTAAAATTAATGCAAAACAAATCGATCGGAATCCCGGAAAGATTGATCATCGTTGAAGCCAAAATGTCGCGATATTTAACATTCTTGATACCTCCGATTTTTCCAGAAACTACAGTCCCAACGCCCTCTGATGAACCTACTACGGAGAACAAGATCACAGGTAATAAAAATATGAAGTAGAAATAAATTAGTTTGAACAATATTTGAAATTCAACTTATTTAGGAACATTTTTAATTTCATGTTTCAGAAATTTTGTGTAATAAAATTTCGTATATTTTATGATAATAAAGCATATTTCACGCTTGCTAACCACTCGGGGACGTCATATACATGGCTTAATTTACAAATTTTATCAGGAATCACCGTTTCACGGTCGAGCGCGATCGCCATGTTCTAATGACTAAATTTTATCTATCTTCTATAGTGATATTAAGCAGAATATTCATGATATATAGGAATTTGTATTGTTGTGCGTAACATGTTAACTGCTTTTCGTGCATCCACTGTTGTTCGGTGTTACAGGGCAGTAATCCTCTTTGTAACAGACCATACTCACCGCGGCTTCATTTTGACAGTTTTTGAGCGTTTTTGACAGTGATTGGGGGATGGAATTGACAGTTTTCTGGTGTATTTGCTGGTTTTTCACTACCTTGATACCTTGTTCCCACGCACACAAAAAGTATAGTTGCACTTCAATAATCAATGTTAACGGAGAATATATTGAATGATTTGTTTAGAAACTCAAAAAAGTCGCAGATTTCTTGGAGGACTACACGAGATCCATGTTCTGATTATATTCGTTACATTGGGAGCCATATTGTTCATTTGTATTGTTGTTATAATTGCGATGTCACTGCGGTAAGTTTGTATGTATAACTGATGAACTTTTATTTACTGGAATTTACTTTAAAGAATGTTGAAATAGAATAAATAATGACCTTTGATCCGATAAAAAGTAGGTATATAAAACCAGCTACTGCATCTCGTGTGGAAATGGTTTTCAAAGAATATTAGGCTGATCCAACCCAAAATATATCACCCGGGGTTGAATGTTAGGCATGAACCAGTGGTGCCCGCATCTTCTACTTCAGCCACAGGATATTTTGTCAAGCATGGGTCATTGATGGATCGCGCCGCTGAGGCGCGGTCAATCTATGTCTCGTATTTGACAAAATGAGATTTCTGATAGGGACTCCGCGAACGTGTTTTCAACACTGTGCCATTGCTCCCGATTAATTGTCATCTACAATTTTATCACAATATAATACATCTTTTTATGTAGCAGATCAAGAAAAGAATCAGATAAAGAATCAGGAAAACCCAGGTCATCGCTTTCAGAAAGTGCTGGAAAATACACGCCAAAACAAGTGGACATAAACGGCGGGAGAGCTAACGGAAGCAGATTCCAAAACGGACAAAACAGGTCTGATAGACCTCCTCCCACTTACGAAACTGTGGACGATGATTTTAATCTTCCAGGCCCCGCTATTGATCGTAACAGGATGGTTGAAAACGTCTTGTACGACACGATAAAGCGCGATGAACAATCACTGAAAATGTGAGTTGGTCAAAAATAGGGATTTCACTTTTAGATTAAATTTTTCGAATTGATTCGGATGGTTCGAATATTAAATTATGCAATTCGATACAATTTGACTCTGATTTAAATGAAGATGTTGAAATTTTACGACTATTTCAAAAAAAATTTTTTATGATAAAAAAATGACCACTTTAAATTTTTTCGTAATTTTGCTAAATTGAAATATTCTCGGTTTAAAGGATCCGAAAATATATGTATCTAAAAGTGACAACCCTAGTCAAAAGTGCGTTGAATAATACTGAATATTAATGCGTCTGGCGAGACCGCAGTCCACATTATGGCGCTGTTATTCACTGTCGGACGTTGCGGTCCCGAGACGTTGAACACTTTCGAGGCATCAAGCTGGTTTGACAGAAGCCTTCAGATTTTCTGAAGAACAAAAAGAACATTTTCAGCATTCAGCAACCGAAACGAAAAGTTTAACAATGTTGATGTTGAGACCATTTATGGCCCAATAAACATATTCCTTAATAAAAGGTTCATCTACTAAAAGACGATGATACCTTAGTGACATCACTGAAATTCAACCAAGTAAAGGCAAACTTGGACAATGTTGATATTGACATAATTATTCTTCTTATTTTCGAGAGATTGTTTATCAGGGACAAAACTGAAAATCGATCCTACAGTTTAACAAGTGGACCCAAAAGTTACGTTATTGATACTCACGCGATATAAAGACGGTCATACAAGACTCGTGTTTTTCGTTTTAGAACAGTCGCCAATGACCTGAAATTATTAGCAAGGGATACCACTTTCAGCATCTATTTTTGAATACATGGCTGATTGGGATGATTACTACTACGTGATTCGTTATGAATTAACAACAGCTTTGATCAAAAATTGTATCGGATATGCTGGAAATTTACATATAGTCGAACATATATATATATTGGAAACTATACACACTATATTGAAAAAAATAGGTCACTGATTGAATTTTTTCTCAATTTCTGAAATAAGAAGTTCGATTAGGTTGAAAATAGTACAATTCGATCCGAAAGCAGATGTATCAGGAAATGACATCCCTATCCTAAACCAGCTCGACTGCGCGATGAGCAATCCATGACATTGAGTATTGAGGAAATGCTCTAACCATAATAGTTAAGAAATCTTTGTGTGTAAAATTGATTTCGTTGTTCGAAAATTCTATATTGAGCCAGTTTTTTTTAGTAAAATCGATACATTTACCTATTTTTGCGTTGTAAATTTGGCATAACTTAAATTTAATGCGCATTCGTACAAATTTAGCCAGAATGCAGCAGTTTCAATTTTCAAGTACATTTTTCACAAATACCGATGTAAATAAATTTTTGGATAATGTTTAGACTAAATATTTTTAACATCCTTATTCGAAAAAACATTTATGAACAAAACAATTCTAGATCAGAATAGATGCACTGTAACAAAAGTACAGTAAATTTACTGGTTATTTGAAGTAACTGCATATTTTCGAAGTTAAAAAAAATTCATATTGATGAGAGATATGCCACATGGGCTGTATCTTCACGATACTTTCATCAACAGCCCATGTTTTCCCCGAAAAGTGAATTTTGTATTCTTTCAATACCGCCTTGTAAAAGGATTGTCAAAAACGAGTTATGCAGCAGTGTTGCATTTTTGTTACAGTGTGTAAAATTCACGTTGATCGATATGCAAATAATTATAAAAGCAGCGAAATGCGAGAACTCGCATCGATTGCCAAACATGGACAGAATGTTGTCATCACGAAGTCACGTGAGCCATGTTTTTCCCAGAATAAATTGTACACTGTATATATTTTACATATTTCCTCGAAAACGATCATACCTCATTTTACTACAACATGTTTATTACCTGTATTTAGGAATCGAATGTACTTAAGATAGTAATCGAAAGTCTACGACATCGATAATTAAAAAAGTGCGAAGGAATTATTGACATTTCACTGTCTTAGACTTAATCACAAAAATAAATTAACCACAAACGTTCTGACAAGCATGGCAAAATAAAATTGCTGAGTCAGTATGGCCTTTGAAGGCAGCCTTACTATAAGATTTATTTTATTGACCACCAACAGATAAATACGAAGAAGGCACGATCTATCTGAAAAGTCGGTGAAACTTCGTGAAGCTTGCTTGACAGAATAATATTTCTGACCCCTCCAAAGGGTAATTTTGCAAAGCCTAATATTTCTATTTTTCTCAACAAAAGAACCAAGCCCTGGCTGCACGTCGAAACCTGCTTAATAGGCTCACAAAGCAATGTATATATATATATATATATATATATATATTACCTCACAATTGACGATTTTTTTCGTTTATTCCTATTTCCTGTTTTTTTTTTTATCAACTAGGGAAGTCCTTAACCGAATAGTCAGGCATTCCTTTCACGATTATTATTAAATTGCTTAAATTTGCAGTAAAATACTGATATATGCCGAATTCTACGTTGTAAAATTCGACGTAAATCACGACTTACTGACAATTTTGTTTATCTGAAATGCTACAACGACATTCTATTCATGTGACGAATACTGTTGGAACTGAACTACAAGAACAACCATACCTACTATAAATTAGGGCTGGTTAATTCAATGACTGCGCGATCCATCAGCGCCTCATGCTTAACAAAAAATGTTCTGATAAATTTTTCTGACAGGGTAAGAACGTGCAAATTTGGTTATTTATTTTTAATTCACCCTGAGCAAGGCCGAAGCAGTGCCTAAAGTGAACCAACTAACGGCCACTCAATAGCGAAGAACTACTACAGAAAACATTCTGAGCGGAACTGATCTATTTTGGTAAAGCGCAGTGAGTTCTGTCTGCACTGGTTGATGGTGAAACCATCTAGCACCTCTTAAAAAATTGAGTGAAACTTTACTTGGCTATAGATTTTAATATTTCGATAATTTAACAAATATCAATACCAAAATTCGATTCGAAAAAAATAAACGAATAAGATACGAATTAAACACGATTCGATTTTGCTCAGCTTTATTATCAATCAACTTCTATTTATCGTGTAAATAATTGATATGTTTTCATTTATTTTCAAAACTATTCCCAGTTTGGGAAATGTATCAGTATGCTTGAGGGCAAAATTATATTTTGGTATAAAGACCGCGATAAACGTCAAATTTTCTTTTTGAAACGTTGCATAGTATTTAGGTCTGGGCAATTCGATTCGATGATTTGAAGCACGATTTATTCGAATCAATCGTGAATCGTTTATAGGAACAAAAACTTGTTAAACGAAATAAGATTGTCATTTTTCATTGCATTTCGTCGTTAAAATATGGAAATTGTTGCTCTTAGTGAATCGAAAATACATTATAAACTATAAATTTAAGCATTTTAACAATGGAGACACGTTATAATAGTAAAAATGGGATGTTTGTTATTTACATAGAATTACTAATTCGTAAATTTTATTCGAATTCAAAATCCTTCGGTTTTGCCCAGCCCTAATAATATTGCAGTTTAGCCATTAAGAAAGCAAAATCGGCAATACATGTCTGCATTAATTGCGTTAACAAACACTTGGACTTTCGGCGATAGTTCCGAGATTGGTAGCCCAAAATTTGTCAAAACATCTTTCTTTAAGTATGAGTGTCGCTGATTGATCGCGTCGATCAGGGGCGCATGCTCGATAAAATAAAATTCCTATTTGGACTGAATCGTATCGTATGCAACCTGGATTGAATGGTAAATTTTGATCCACAGACCGACTTGCTCGTGCCAAAGAACTTTGGCTGGGCAATTCGATTCGATGATTCGAAGCAAGATTTATTCAAGACCTTGTTAAATGAAATAGGATTTTCATTTTTAACGACGAAATGAAATCGATTTTGGTCAAATTTGACCAATATCGATTATATTTTGTCCTTGAAATATAAAAATCGATGGCCTTAGCGTGAATTGGAAATACAAAATACATTTTGAATTTCTTCATTTTCACGATGGAGACAAGTTATAATAGTAAAAATGGGATATTTGTTATTTACATAGGATTAATGATTCGATCCGAATCGAAAAAAATATTCGTATCATATTCGAATCCCAAATGCTTCGGTTTTGCCCAGCTCTACAAAGAACACACATGTTTTTTCCTGTAAAATTTTTTCTTGAAATTTTGTATATTCTACATTTCTTTATAAGTATTTGGATAATTAATGAGCTTTAATTTGTTTATATATATGTTCATCAATTCATTTATGATTGCGCAGGCGCAAGTGTTTTATGTATCTCAGTGTATTATATAAAATTGAAAGTTTTACACAATGAACTCACCCTATTTTAAAATGTTTTTTATTGAAATCAGATTCCCAAATTCGCCGGCCGGGATTCAGTACATATTTCACAATAAAATCGCCAAAAAGCCCCACACTAAATGGAAGCAACACATCCTAACCCAGTCCAGACTGCCTGTCTAAGCCTAATCTTTCACTCGATTATTGTCATTGATAATGAGTATAGTAATATTATGTTTTGTAGGAAACTTGGGAGTCTGAAATAAAAGCATTCATTTATAGTGCGTCTCCTCCAGTTTAGTACGATATTTTATGCATGGCAATTAAATCTTCACATTAGGAGCCTACTCCTACTAACGGCTTATGTAACACAAGAAGTTAACATTATCTACAGACCTGGTTCGTGTGGGATTATTCTGTCAATTGATAACATTTCCACACAAAAATATGGTACTAAAGTAGATCACACCCTCTATAGACTGGCGTCCACCCTCATGTTATGTTGAGATCTTTTTCAATATTCAAATAATTCTGAAAATCTTTGAGAGTATGATGCTAAACTCCACTAACCCTTGGTAAAAACAGACTGTGTTACCAAACGATACTTGAAAACTGAACAAAACTCACTTGCTTATAATAGAATAACACCAAACATCCAGGTCTGGATTGAAATATTTATAATTCCCAATCATATCCGCACATAGGAAAACACAGCAACTGATCGACGTAATCCGTTGAGAAATGTCAAAAAAGAACTTATCTTCTTCCAACCCTCATCCGCAAACGCTAATTTGTCTCATGGTTTATTACGTCAAAGTGGTCTGTATTGAAGGGAGTGTTGCGTCACTGATTAACGATCAAACTTACGTGCTCACACATGCTTGAAACCACCCTGTGCCAGGTTGAAACGAGTAACGGATTTCGCAAACCCACACTATCTGTTATAGGGTAATGGACAGAGTCGGAGGTTGCTCCTATTCATTAATTAGGTTAGTTAAGCAGTGCTTCGCGCTCATTGACCGCTCTGTGACGTTTCTAATCTCCACGACGCATTGGAATCTTTTTGCCTTCCTATCCGTCCCAATCTAGCTACGGTAATGACTCCAAACCAAAGAGTCATATCCTTCCTCTCCCAATCGGTAATTTTATTTTGTCGAGCGTGCGGCGCTGAACAGACATCAGTGAGTGACAGAAAAAACAGTATTTCGAGTCCAATGTCAACCAGGACACTTTATTTGAAAAGCAAGTTTCATTTTTTTCGTCTGTGGGGCGGACCCCCAACTTAGGAAATCTTTTAGTAGATCTCTGTTTTCCTTGTGATTCGTTCTTTAGCCTTGAGAACCCACTTTGAGCGCTTTAGGCATAAGTAAAAAAGCAAAGCGCCCAGTAAAATACATGTCTACTGTTGGCCAAAGGGTCATTGAATCCTCGGAACTAACGAAGACACACTCTTTTACAATTCCGTTCGTCTGGAGGTTAATACACCTACTGGGTTGAATGGTTGCACGGATTAACGAGTCTGACTAATCAGGACTCTGGCCCGAGAGTGCAGTGGGCACCAAGTCGCATGGCTTTGCGTCGAAAAGTCAAATACTACACCCTTTAAACTGAAATGACCAACAAGGAGTCTTTTTTAATTATTTGAGACAGAATTTGCGAAAATATTTAAGTATCCATTCTTATCTGCCTTTGCAGAATTCATAGACCTTTTTATACAACATTCTGAAATATAGGGGATTCCAGAAACTTGGGAGGAAACGCACAGACTGTCAAATTTTCGCAGTCAGTTCTCAAACGTATAAATACAAACGGGGTCATTTCGCGGCATTCCATATTTGATTGAGCATAAATGTCAAATTTTAGGAGAAGTATTTTTCTGACGAAGGGAGGGTAAAAGGAAGCAAAAAAGTGGTAGATGGTTTTACCATTGTTCAGGTCTGATACCACTCACTGCACTTTACCATAACGGTTCAGTTCCGTTTGGGATGTTTTCCGTTTAGAGTGCGGTTGCTGGCATCACATCTTTTAGCAGCTCTCTGCTTTTAAGTGGCCGTTCTTTGGATCCTTTCAGGCACTGCTTCCGACATCGCTCAGAGAGCGAATTATAATAAAAAAAAGCATTATCCCTCATTTGGCAGCAGAATCCTGTATTTCGTCAACACAAAATGCCAACTTCTCGTACCTTTCCTTCGTAGCAATATTGATGACTTTGAACCTATTTCTACAGTTTGGCTGCTACCAGACACTTGAAAACATACATTTTTACATTCTAGCCATACATCTTCCTAGAACTAATTTTCTTCAGATGTCTTAGCGGCAGGACAGCTAACAATCTGCCAGTCTCTCCCAATTCCAGGGTGCCATTATCTCAAAGTATAGGATCAAAATTCTGCCAACATTCATATTCTCGTGGCACAAAATGATGAGATTTTTTTGAGCATGCATGCCAAATCTAAAAATAAGCATTTTTCTGATAAAGAGTTGGTGATCGAGCAAAGTTTCACAATCAAAAGAAATTTTAGCAAATGGTAATTTTGAAGACGCATCTCTCGCTGCTAGAATAAATCTTTTCCAGTGTCTGGTAGCAACCAAACAGTAGAAAAAGCTTCAAAATCATCAATACTGCTATGAAATAGCAGTATTGATGGTTTTAAAGCTTTTTTATCGATCCGTAGAATATGACATGAACATTTTGAACAACCAAAGAAAAACAACACTCAGGACCGTGATAAGAAGTATCTGTCATTCGTTAAGTATTGTTATCTCAAAGAATTATGGTATCAACTGCACAAATCTCAACTAAAAATATACAAACAGTGAACACAATTTCATATTTCCTGAGTAAGTTATTATAAATAAAGTACGAACATTTAAAACCATCAACTATTTACATATCTACGCTTCGAACTTCAAAATTAGAAAAAAATATTAGTTAAAAGATCATGAATAAATAGGATCCCATAAATATGTATAGATGCTGTGCAAATGCTATGGAAGACGAAAATTCACCTTGTGGGCATAGACATGATGTACACACACGACATGATGTACTGATGGGCATCATGCTGGTGTGAAAGACTCCGGCAAATCTGGTTAAAAAGTAAAGAATTTGGGTCAGAATTTTTCTCACAATCCCGCATTCAAAAGGGAACACTAAAGAACTAAAATGAAGTAACGAAGTGGTGGAAGGTTTCATCAGCGCCCAGGAAAGATACCGCTCATCACACTTTGTCATGGTGGTTCAGTTCCGCTCTGGGATGATTTCTGCTTACAGTGCAGTTTCTGGTATTACATTTTGTAGTAGCTCTTTGCCATTCGAGCGGGTTGTCGCCAGTTACTTTTAGTCGCTGCATCCGACTTCACTAAGAGCAAATTCCAATAAAAGCAAATAAAAAATTTCAGTCAAACGAGTGGCCGATTTGATTTGAATATCTAACCTAAGCACGGTATAGCTAATTTTAAAATGAAATTCACAATTGAGGCCGGTCAAACATTTACCATACACTTACAAATATAAATAAAATAATGAATAAAAGTTACATAGCAAATTTTTGTTGAAATATTATTTCCAGGAAACAAAGAAGTGGTTGATTACTTTACTATTGCCCAGGGCAGATACCATCACTACATTCTACCATGGCAGTTCAGTTTCATTTGGCCTTGTTTGGAATGAATTTTAATAAAAAAAGATATTATCCTACTATTTAATCCTTTTTCTTTTTTTACCAGCTCTAAGTTTTGTCCTCACCCCCTTCCCGAACCAAGCTGGTACATTATTACAGTCAATGTGACTTGGAATGGTTGGCAAAGTGCCAACAGTGAGAGCAGACATACAAGTTTTAGACAAAGCGTTAACTGGCTTTTTATCCAGCATATTAAATGAGGAAACACCGTTTTTGTGCAAAGTTTGAACTGAGTTATTATCAAGAATATCAATTTCATGACGTAGATATTTGTCTTCTTGACAAAACCTGTCATTTTTGGACTCCTCTTTGATTCCAGTACAATTTTTCAATATAATTTCAAATTCCTTTGAATTGGAGGAAACATCGGTGGAATTTTCTGAGTTTATTTCATTTTTTGAAATAGCACTTTTGTCCCCATTGGTTGATGCGGATGAACGAAATTTATTGAAGAAGACTTGAGGTATTGGCATCCGCTGTCCTTCGTAACCATTTGGTGTCGCAAGCGCATACAACGGGTCATTGTCATAAGAATAGATGGGGATAGAGAGCCCGAGTAACCTTGAAATTGTTTCCATCACAAAATCCAAGCGACTGTGAATCTTCATGAATGCCTGTAATGAAGGTGGAATGAAGAAATTAGTTTTCATTGAAGTGTACCCTGAGCAAGGTCAGAAGTCACCCCTAAAAGGAGCTAACTAATGTACCCACCAATGTACCTACACTGTGGAAGGGTGACATTTCAAAACGGAACTCAACAGTCACAGTAAAGTGCAGTGAGTGGTATCTGCCCTGAACAATGGCAAAACCACCTTTTTTTTATTGAAATTCACTTTGAGTAAGGCCGGAAGCAGAGCCTAAAAGGAACCAACCAACGGCCACTTAATAGCAAAAAGCTAGTAAAAGATGTAGTACCAGTAACTGCACTCTAAGCAGAAAACATTCCGAACAGAACTGAACCACCATGGTAAAGTGCAGTGAGTGGTATCTGCTCTATACAATGGTAAAACCATCTACCACTTCTGTTTCCTTTTAGTTGCCTCTGACAACACGCAAGAAAAATGTTAGCATTATTCTAAAGCCTATATCTACATGGCCTAGTAAGGGAAGTCTGATTTGAGAATATAATACTTGTGAGCCAAGATTTCAAGAACATATTAGAGTTGATGAATAGCTATTATTAGATACATGTGAATAGAAAGCTAGGCTCAACTGATATCAAAAATTCAATGTAGATTATATGATTTTCAAGTTTAAAAAAAAGGGATATTACTACTATTTAGGCATTTTTGGGATGTTTTGTATTGGATCACTTCCGATTTAAATTGAGCATTCAAAAACTTTTTCTTAAAATCAAATATATAAACTATCTCAGGATTTATGTTAAAAATACTCATGACATGCAGCATGTGAGCAAACTGATGTTCAGAAATCTCTATTTTTCTTACATTATCTTTCAGACATTTCAGACTTATTTTTCAGACATTTCTTACTTGAGAGTAGGGCTGGGCAAAACCGAATCACTTGGAATCTGATTCAATTAGATTTTTTGATTCGAATCGCATCACTAGTCCTCCGTAAATAACAAACCTCCCATTTTTTCTCTTACAACTTGACACCATACTGAAAATCAGGAAATTTATAGTTTGTACTGTATTCCTAATTTACACTAAGAGCAACAATTTTGCATATTTTAACGACAAAATATAATCGGTTTTGGTCAAATTTGCCCAAAATCAATTATATTTCGTTGTTAAAAATGAAAATCCTAGTTCATGTTACAAGTTCTTGCTCCTATGAACGATTCATTCGAATTAATTGTGCTTCGAATCGATTGGAATCACCGAATCGAATTGTCCAGCCCTACCTGAGAGTATTTTTGCATCCATTGCAATATAGATTGTATGTTTGGACCCAAATGTCAAGAAAGCACAACTATCACCATTTGAGCACATTTTGTAGCAAAGTCATGATTGCTTTAAGTGCTGGTTTCATCCACAAATAGGGCTGGGCAATTTAATTCGAGGATTCGAAACGATTCAAAGTACAATTTATTCGAATCATTCGTAAATCTTCCATAGGAACATAAACCTGCTAAATGAAGTAGAATTTCCATTTTTACGACAAAATGAAATCGATTTTGGTCAAATTATATTTTGTTGTTAAAATATGAAAATTGTTATTCTTAGACATGAAGTGTGAATTGAAAATACATTATAAAATATAGATTTCTTGATTACCACAACGGCGACAAGTTGTAATAATAGATTATTTTTTATGCAAAATTAATCATTCGATCAGATTCGAGAAAAAAATATTCGAATCAGATTCAAATTCCAAATGATTCGGTTTTGCCCAGCCCTACCCAAAATATACATTTATAAACTTTAGTCTTTGAATTAGATAAACAAACTATCTCAAGATTTTTATCAGAAATGTTCACGTAACATAATACGATATGTAAACGAGCATACTATCGTTCAAAAACCCTAGTTTTGCCGCCCGGGAGTCCTCACCTGGGAGTCTTTAGGTGTCCATTGCAAGTTAACGATGTACAGTTTTGGTCGTTTATGCTTAGGTCTGTTCATCATCCATAATTGCTTGTAGGATCGGAGAACTTTTAAGCTCGAGCCGAGGCAGAGTATCATATCAGATTTCTCAGCATTTTCTATAGCACCTTGCCAGTTGTGTGGCCACCTGGAAGGCAAATCATAGCATGTTTTATTTTTATTTAAATTCAATCTAAACAAGGTTGAAGCAGCACCTAAGTCGGAATAACTAACAGTCAATAAGATGAAGTGCAGCATAAAATATAAAACCAGCAATTGCACCCTAAGTGAAAGACATATCATACAGTACTGAACAGGGCAGTAGAAACTCTAATAAAACAACTCCGACTAATCAGTTTGTGAAATCACAGACCTCCAGCTCCTCTATTGTGCAATATCTATTTGATGTTCCACAAACTGAACGGATTGTACAACGGAACAGTAAGAGTAGAAGTGGTAGGTAAATTTATGCTCTGGTTGTAGGAGGTACTGGTAGTGGTTAGTGACAGATAGCCAGTATGTCATAATTTTTTTTAGATAACTTTATTTTATTAAAAAAAGTTATGCGTGTGGATGTATAGCCTTTTATTCAGATAGAATCCAATTATATATTAGAAGCAAAATGTTGTTTTCATCATAAACTTGGCTGGATTGTATTAGATTTATTCAAAATTTTTTTCCGAAAATGTATTTGAAAAGTAGAATATCCAGTATTGGGCTTCCTATACGAACCTCAATTTACTTCTTTCACCAAAATGTACGATCGTATCAGACAATCCTTCCTGGCACGAATCACAGTGTCTCCCAGTTTTGTGCCGATGCAATGAGGTCTTCTCGGTCACATCAAAAATACGATAAACCTAGATAAAAAAATTTAAAAAAATGAGGAAAAGAACATCACTCCCCAGAATAGTTAGGTGGTTGTACCATCGCCCGGGGCAGACCCCCTTACCGCATTTTCTTAAAGCCTTTAAGTTCTGTTTGAGATGTTATATGCATGGAGGGCAGTTGACTGCACTACATTTTGCGGTAGCCCTTTGCGATATAAGTGGCCGTTGATTGGTTCCTTTAGCAGCTTAAGTGAATTTCAATAACAGTTAATCACCCTGCACTTCATAATAGATGCCATTGAGAGAGAACGTTTATAGCATAATAGTATGTATCATAGTGTGTTATCATCCTAAGCACACGTTTTAATTCTTGATTCTTACAGTGATTCGAGATCATTACTAACTCACATACAATCCATTACAGCTTATTGTTATGTATAAAACGTAACAATTTGGATGCGATTTCAAGTATTGATGAACTCTCATTCTTGAGAAATGAGAGAACAAATTAGACATGTACAGTATCTATACGACTTTAAAAACCTTATCTAAGATCTTACTTTGAACCGAAATTTTTCGCAAAAACAATGATCCACTCACCTTTTTATCGCATTGTGTGCAAATCTCAAGATACATATTCCCATGAATTTCTGACAATCCATGCTGAGGTATTCCGCTTCGTAAATGCAGCCCATCACAATTCTGAGATACAACGTGTTTTATGACACCTGATACGAAAAAATAAAGATGTATCATCATAAGGGTTACATGCCCAAAGCATGCTTGGAAAATTGGCGTCATGGTAACAGAATCTCTCCCACCATATGTATATTTCCAAAATAAAGTTCCCGTATCGGACTCTACATTAAAAATTTGTTTAAATTTTTATAAGAAATGTGTTAAATATCTAATTATTGTGAAATTTTCGCTCAAAACTTTTCTCAAAATCAAACTGAATGACAGAAATACTATTAGAATCACTCGGATATAACATTTATACGAATCTTTAATCTTAAAACTACATGTAATTTACTTGGGATCAACAAAGCGGTTAAAATTATTATCAATACTGATATTAAAAATTCAGTTGCGAATCTTGTTTTACTATAGGCAAAGTTTTTTTATTGTTTTTATCTGAATTCGCGAAGAGCAAGGTTTTAAGAGTCATCCAAAACCACTGTTGTGCAAAGAGCTACACGAGGGCAGAAATAAAGGTTCTCCAACCTTCCATTCCCAAAACACCCTTATTGACCCGAGTTTTGAAGGCAAATCCACATGACCGGGAAAGCAGTGGGAAGGCAATGAATCCCAAATCACAGAAGTTCGTGGAAAAAACTTATCGCATAAAATTGTCTGTGACACTGTGGAACTTATCTTAGAACCTTATGTATAATTTTAAAAACTGCCCAACTTTTTAAAATTTTAGCAAAAAATGGTCAACCAAAAATTATTTTTTTTGTTAACTTGATGGGAGACATTTTTTATTCATAAAATAGCAAAACTTTAAAATATAACTGAACCTTGTTCATATAGATTTCTCAGAATCATATGGGCCGATGTTGGTTGAGCTTTCGTCAAGTTTTGTTCAAGTTCAACTTTGACCTTTGAGTTCAGCTTCGTCCATATTCCATCCGTTCCTCGAAAATCTGGAATATTTGCCGATGTACTGATTCCCGCTCCTGTATAAACAACTACATGCTTGCTGTTTTGTAATGCTTCAGCGAGTTCTATGCATTGTTGTGTCACAAGAGAAGCGTCATCCTCTATTTCTAATAAACGAGATTTCTTTAGTATTGCTGCTTTTCGATATTTTTCAGATTTTTTGACAAAATCCTCATTTTTTTCGAGTATGTCTTTTTCAATTTTTGTCAGTGATTTTGCATCTTTTTTCAGGATATTTCTGACTTTTTTATGGTCATTTCTGATGATAAATTGATCATTTTTCGTTTCTTTTATATTTTTCTTTCTTAATCTACCATTGTACCTGCCCATATCACAGACTACTTGGACATCATATTGACACTATTTGAAATTGTCTCGAGTTTAAAACTAAAAAAAGACAAAAAATAATGATGAGAATGATTTGGCTTGAATTGCACCACACAAAGCTTATGAACAGGTCACAAAAATTGACTTAAGCATCAGAAAAAAATAATTTCAATACAATGACCAGTTGACAACCAGCCTGATCAGTGAGAGCATTTGTAATAACCTTTGACTTATGCATCACTAATTGCTCTGACGCAGGTTTGAATACCGTGAGGGGTGGATATAATGCAAGGGGTTTTCTGGACACCTCACCGGTACAGAGTGGTTCACATAACCGCTTGAAAAGACTTCCTCCACCAACCATCTTAATGCAGAGGAAAAGTGAGTTGAGGTTGGGGCAAAAACCTCCACCCCCAGACTGGTATTCACATTCATTTTTCATATATTTCTCTTAATGAGTGTTCGAAAGACAATCAGCCTATCAGTTTATCTTATGCGAGAGGAAGGCTGAGAAAAGGATTTCTCGTGCAATGGGGTCTAATGAAGTTCAGTACCATATTCCAGAGTGTCACCGAAATACCATTAAACAGAATAATCTCATTTTCACCAAAGGGTGCCAATGCCGCAAGCATATGGCATCACCTCTAGGGTTAGGATTAGTCGCTTCTAAATCTAACACAGAAAATTTTTTATAATAAACGGGAATATGGTACTAAAAACCTTTCGCCTTCGTGCGGCAATCTGATTTAATTCATTATTCAATTCCATCGTAGGTGAACATAAGCTCTATTTGCTTTTATTTGTCTGTGTAGGTCTTGCTTCTTCTTAACTGCTGCTCCTTCGTTATTATAAGCCGCTAATATTTCCTTCGCGATTCTGTCAGAAATTGGCGTCTTTTGTCTCAGTTGTCGACAATGTCCTAGTATCCAAGTGGACGTGAAGAAGAATTTCATTTTATCAGAAATAGGAATCGGGATCTGGAATACGGCACCACCTTTTACAACTCTTTTTAGCGCCATAGCTGGAGTTGCGTTTTGAATCGCTTGATGGAATATAACAACCGGATTTGTCTCTATATCAAGTTTTTCTTCTTCGGTTGCTCGGTGGTATTTCTCTAATTGTGTTAGTTTTATTTTCCGCAGTGTATCATTTAATATTGAATAAGCAATGTCTCCTCGTCCCTTTTTGAGAATCATTTTCTCAAATTTCTCTAAAACAGGGTCATAAAAATAGGAATAAAAATGTCGCGTTGGTGCGGCTCGTATTGCTGTACGATACAACGCATCGCCGTCTTCCGGAGGATACTGACGATAAAATTCCCGATCGGGTTCAGGTACCGCCCAGTCTTTTTCCCAAACAGAATTTACTGTGCAAGTTGTAGAAAATCCTGCATTATTTGGTTTTATTGTAGTATCAAACCTTAAGACATTATTTATATTTGGCTTTCGAATACAAAACTTTTGAATGGTGACGGCTCGCTTCACAGCTGCCAACATTATTTATATTATGATCTTATAGTCTGTAAGTTCTGTGAAAGTTGAACATAGTAAAAAATATATACTATTTTAGTAATCTGGTAATGTAATTTAAATTTAAAAAATTTTTTTTACTGAATAAAAAATTTTTGACCTTTTTGTTCACGATGCGGGCAAAATCTATAAGGCTCAATATAATATGTGACTGCATGCCAAAGGTGCACAAAAAATGCCTACCTCATTAAAGTCTCCAGCATAGGGTATTTCGACTTGCGCTCTAGGAATTGTGAAACTCTCTGTTGCACGTGCGACTAGACGATTTCTCTTGTATGCTGGGCTATAAGCTATGTGATAAAATTAACATTTCCGGAAAGATAAAATCTATCTGTAGAAACCACACAGAGTCCACCACAGACTAGGTAGGTGAGCGCATACAATAGCGTGCTGAAATCAAGCCCTACATACAGGGGCACCTATTATTGCAAACATGTGAAATCATAGTGTCGCACACGAAAGAAAGTTTTAAGGACACCTACAGCACTAGTCCCAGTCTGGCGCGGAAGGTTGGAGCGTGGAAAGCTATGATAAAGTGTGAAGGAGTTAGACAAAGCGTGCAGGGGTACCGGTAATACAAAGCGAGAAAAGTTAAGACTAAACACGGACGACTGAGATGAACCGCGGAGAGCTTAGACGAAGTGTCAACAAGAATAACGGCAAATTTGTCCCGCAATTTGTACTTATTGTTTGCCAAAAACATGCTTTGACTAAAAGATAAGACTAACTTGAAAAATAGTGGGATTTTTAGAAGTCATTATGGCAAGTCCATGGCTTATAAAAAGTACATTTAGCGGGACAAATCAGCCAAAACTGTTTTCCTGTGTGGAGAGCTGAGAGGAAGTGTAGAGCAGAGAGACAACATGATGGGCATATCCGAAGAGTATAGCCCAGAGGGCTAAGACGAAGTGTCGAGAGCTCCGAGCTATGCAGTATGACGATGGGTGGAGAGAAAAAACGAAGCGGGGTTCAAAGGGGCTCCCAACACACATAACCTAAACGCACGCTATAATTAGGTCTAAATACAGAATAATACCAACTCTGAACTTATAACGTTACAAAATAAATTGAAACAAGTTACGGTAAAATATCATCAACAGCATACGCGCGGGTACGAATTGTTCATAGTCAGTCCCATGATTGTGGTAATTAACAATCATCCATGTACATAGGCTAATACCGCTACAATGGCCGAAATCTATTTCTTGCTTTGCAAAACTAACTCTAATACAGAATGAGAATACAGCTAACTTAACTAACGAATACAGAATATCCCGATTTTCGATGGATTTTTAGGAATGAATAAATCTGCTCAAGGTTGACATCTTGTGATGATAAATATTTAGTGTTAACAAAAGAAAGGTATATTCTACCCGAAAATATATATATAGCAATTTTTATAGATAAAATATAGGGGAAGAGTAAATATAATGTGGCATTACGTGTATTGGCGTCAAGTCCTATCTAGGTGCACATTGTACAGAATTTTTTCTTTTTGAAGATGATCAATTATTAGGAGTTTTTTATTATGAATATTTATGTGATATGGATAGCAGGAACTTATTGTTTTATATAAAGTTAAATTTTCGAGATAACATATACAGTATAATCATAAAACTAAAAAATTTCATAGTTTAGAATAACTCGAGAGTCAATTATACGCTATTCCATAGGTCATCACTTGGGTCAAAGGTTATCGTGAAACACGGAAACAGATTCATGACGTTAAACAGGACCGCGGACAGGCTTGACGAGTTCTGGTGTTTTGTTCTTAGGCGTACTCAGTACTCACTGCATAGGCTGCATTTGTTTTAGTTCTGGATAGCAAAGTAAGTAGGTAGGTGCGCTTGGTGGGGGTATCCGGTTAACTCAGTCGGTAAAGCGTTGGGAATACGCTTCGAATTATGTACCATTGATGCACTGTATTCGAATCCCACGAGGGATGATTATATGCGAGAGGTCTGCTGGATGCCTCGCCGGCGCTCACGTAAGCGCTCCTTACAGTCAAAAACCTCCACCCCGGATACGGAACTAGCACCTGCGCGAGAGGTCCTCAGGTCGTTGGTCTCCATATGCAGTATGGTTAGGCTATATAACTTAAATCCTCTGCCACAGGATAAAATAAAACCCTACGTATCCCAATTTCGACTCCAGAATCCGTTAAAAGAAATCAGACATCAGACGTTTGATAAAATACAATGATAAAAACTGATCAAAGACGTTAGCCGACTGCGGAGACAGATTGATAATCAGTAATGTGAAAATGTTAATTTTATTGATTTGTTTCTTTCAAAGACTCTTGTACTTGTAGGCCCTAGTGATATAAAATATGGATGCAAAGAGGTACACATACACTGTATTTATATTATTATTAATTTATATCTGTGAAACACTGGGATTTGATTATGATTATGTAACTTGTGGATCGGCCGTCAAACTTGTGAACAAAGCATACGGAGTTCGACTGCACTCACATGATGTTAAATATGGTTCAGGTATGGTATCAACAACTAAATATCATTTGTTAATTACAAAATAGAATATACTCATGAGTGTACGTTTTGTCTTACTCCTGCTTTATATACAAATTTTATTTCTGTAACAATTCAATCAACTGAAGCGAGATATGATCTTTCTGCATGTTGAAAATAGAACAATGGATTTTGAGAAAAACTTTAAACATATATATATATATAGCCTAGTTTCACTAAATTGTTTATGGCAAGAATGTAATTTTTTGAATAGACTCTTCCACAAAATAAAAAAAATTAAGTATTTTATATATATATATATATATCTTTGTACTTCACAGGAAGTGGTCAACAATCTGTCACAGGAATGGACGACCAGCTGGATGCCAACAGTTACTGGCAAGTTCGAGCTGCAATGAAGAAGTTTTGTAAGCGAGGAACTCCGATAAAATGTGGACAAACAATCAGATTGACGCATTTAGCAACACAGAAAAATTTGCACAGTCATCATTTCTCAGCTCCTATGTCACAGGAACAGGTATTAAAGACTTTAATTCCACTAAGAAAGCGGTTATTGGTTCTGCAATGTTCTTTATCTGGTGGCCATTAATTGATTTTTTTCACAGCCACTCTTTGGGGTGGTTCACCCTGACCAGAACCCTGCACCATTTAACACTCATAAGTGAAGAGGGTTTCGGTTGTTGGAAAGATGTGATCTTTCCGGTTCAGCTTGACATTCTTAGGTTATTACACCCTGGTGGTTCACCCTGACCAGGACCCTGTACCATTTACCACTCACAATTGGAGAGGGTTTCAGTTGTTGGAAAGATGTGATCTTTCCGGTTCAGCTTTAACATATAAGGTCATATCATCGGCATCAAAGTCGACTAAAAATAATTATTTTCCTGTAAAAATAGGAAGTCAGCGCATTTGGTGACGAAGGTGAAGGGGATCAGTTAGACAATTGGATTGTTATTTGTGACGGACAACATTGGGGCAGGAAGGAGCACGTCAGATTCAAGCATAAGGAAACCGATACCTATTTGTCATGCACATGTAAGTATAGGGGCGGGGGGGGATGACCACTGATCAGTAACGGATCCAGATATTCTGATGGAGAGAGATGATTTGAATAATCAAATTTATGATGTCACAATTTGTGCCTCAGGCCAAAAATTCTTTGTCTGGAATAGTGTTTTAGGGGTAAAGACTGTGAAAAATGCAGTTTGGGGGATTTTGAAAGATTAAAACATTGGTAATACTAACTCCTTTGGATTTATTTAAAACATGTGTGTCGAAGGCTCAAGAAAAATTTTTCATTCTTTCATCTGATTTTAATACATCTTTGGGAGTCTTAAAAGCTGGTGAGAGGAAGTATCCTTGTATCTGCTCCTGTCACTGATGGATTGTGTGGCTAAATTGGAATTAAATAATTTTATCAAATTGATAATTCAGTCATCATTGAATTGGCTACTTTATCATAAATTGCAATAAGGGCAATTTGCGTTAACAAAAATGGCTGTCTTAACATTTACTATATCAAGTCAGTGCGTTTGCAAACATTGTGAGGTAAAAAAGTTACCCATAATCTGAAAATTTAGGACTCTGGCTTAAACATAGACAGACCAAATATTTAAATGCCAGATAATCCGTATGCTTCTCTTACTTTTAATTCGAAATTGTGCGTTATTGCGAGCTCTTTTTAAAATTGTGTGCTTAGTAACAGACTTGTATGTGTGTCGTGTTTGTATTTTTGTTTCGTTGAATTTTACTTTCAATTATCGGAGATCGGTTAGGGTTGTATTGCATGCATTTAATTTCATTAATTTAGGTAAATCTCGTAGTGGCTTCTGGTTAGTTACACAGATTTTTTGAAATAACAAAAAATCTTTCGTCAAAATTAGTAGACTATTAAACATCACTCTTAAAATTTTTCCAAATGGGAATTTTTCAAAGGTATGGGTCAATCCATCAGTGACTCTTACTTAGTGAACACATATTTATGATTTTGGATTATTAATTTTTGTGCGTGTCGTGAAATATTTTCAAAATATGTCTCTTATTAAATAAAAATTTGATCCAACCAGATATAATCCATTGAATTTGGTCCTTTTTTATCGATTCAGCTAAAACCTATGGAAGGCCTATCAACGGCCAACAAGAGATTGTGAGCACAGGGTCTCCTTCGAGGGCAAGCAATTATTGGAAAGCTTTGGAGGGAGTTTATATAAAACCCAGCGAAACAATGGACAAGGAATAGGCAAGACGAACTTCAGATGAAATCGATGAAGCGGAACATGATGATGTCATTATTAATGATATTCTTCATGCACCACCGAACTCCGTTGTCGATGACGACGGTGGTTACGCACCACCGAGGACATTCCTGAATGACGTTTTTGATTATTTTTGTTACATGTATCGCTGGGCCATTAATATTTTAGGTAATTTTTCCCCTTTAAATTTTTTCAAAAACCGAGATGAATTATAATATATTTTTTCGGGTTATTACCCCCGATTTTGTAATTTTTTGGTGCATTGCAGTGCAGGTTTTTGGTTTAGTCGCATGTTATCATCTAGTTTTATCAATCATTTTAGAAAACAGCGTTTTCATTTTATGGTGATTTATTATTATGGTTATGGGTATAAATGTTTGTAATCGCAGTTTATGGACCAGTAAACAAGGCCTGTGATTCTTCTGTGTAAACATGGAGGGAGACTCCAATGCAGGTCTTATAAAAAGATAGAATTCATTTTCCAGAAAAGTAAGAAGTCCAAGGTCAAAAGCAAAAATTAGAAGATTTGATTTCCTTAAAGTAAAGCCTTTAAGATCTTCTGCAACTTTTCTTAAATAACATGGAAACTACAAACCTTCCCAAATGTTTCTTCAAATAATAATCGGCAAAATTTATCAATATTTTGAACAACGAAAAGATGAATCAAAAGGCTGCAATACATAAAGTTTTCCATGTTTGTTCATTTCATATTTCTACAAAGGTTATTATGTGAAAATAAAAGTAAGCACTGCATGTATTGAGTCTTGAACTCTTACCCCTCCGCATTATAAAATGAAGCATTTTAAAGTTTTTATTATCTTATTACTGCAATTGTGAGATGGTGGGCAAAATATGAAAGCTTGAAATTTCCCCTTTATAGGGTATGGGTATGTTTTTAAAGTGCATGAAATATTGCGCTCTGTGAAATTGGGTAGTCAATGTGTCATTTCTGAACAGTAATGTTATATTCAACGTAACTGGCATTTCTGAAATTTTATTTTGAATCGACCTGTGTGGTGCGTCAAGCCCATACTTTCGATGTTTAGCTCTTTTGTATAAATTTTTCTTTGGTTACAGGCTGACAGCAGTGTAGCATATGTTCATTCGCTCTTGTATTTTGCAAACCTGCCGGCCTTATGCCACGCTTTCATCCTCTACTGGAATTGTCATGTTAACTTTGTTTCAATTAGTTTAGTCCAGATTTCCTTTTTCTTATTTATAATAAAAAAAAGTTTTCTGTTGTTGATAATCTCTGTGTGTATGATAAGCCTTCGGTCAATGGTGAAGGGAGTGCGAGGATCTGAAATGGTTGAGCTGCAGCTCCCAAGTGCATGACTATCTGTTGTGGGAGCGGAGAGGGCATGCGGCAGAGAGTCTGAGAATCACTTGCTGCAGTGTGAAAATAGTCCTAAGAGATGAAGAGCGTGGCTTATCCATGCCCACCACTCAACCCATGGTATAATAACTTGGGTAAGCCCCTGAACAGCAAAAGATGATACCTGTCTGTCTCTAATTGGCCGCTGTTACAGGCAGGCCTTGGCCAGGGTGGTACACTCAAAGAAATGGCTATAAAAAAAAGTGTGCAACACCCTCATTGACGTAGAACTGGGCTGTGTAAATCTACCTTCAACACCAAATGGTCATTCTATCACGTCAGGCGTATATAAGGACGGTAACGTTTACATATTTATTACGATAGGATTTACATAAACCACCATGTCCCGGCGAGGTGTCCAGCAGACAGCTCGCATATAATCGTCCCCCAACTGGGTTTGAAGCTTTGTCCTGACGATCAGCGACGAGCTGCCCTAAGCGCATTCCTAACATTTTGCTGATTGGGCTAACCGTTTTGTTCAAATTGGACGAGTAGCAAATTGTAAGCGCCTGCAGGACACATTATATTAAGTTTTGAAGTCGTTTGAACTAAATATAGCATTTCTAACAACAGGGAATACCAAATCAACCACAGTATTTAGTTCCAAGTTGCTTGAAGTGAACTTCATGAAACATTCGACAAACAGCTTTTTACTTGAAACACACTTCTATGTAGGGTTGGGAGCAGAGTCAACTAATCACATTTAAAGAGTGACATAAAATTGAAAATCAGAATTCTAAATAGAACCCCTACCACGAAGCACAGTAATTGGTGCTGTTTTAAATATATGAAACTACATAGCGTCCCCTTTTATCCTTCTTTTAATACATCTAAGAAACACATTATAGACGTGGATTTTCAGAAATGATTAAAATAGGGAAACCCCTGACCCACTGGTGACAGCAACTGAAGCTGAATTCTTAAAATTCAAGACAATGGCTTTTTATCAAGTCGGGGAAAATGAGAACAATGCAATGGATATGTAAGCAATTGCTGTCACATTGACGCAAACGAAAACCACCCATCACAAGAGTTTATTTCGTCAGACTCTTATCACAAAGGGACTGCGCCCCATTTTGATAGCTATTTGTGGCTCATAATAAATATCATTTTTAAAAAGTTTCCAACAAATAAAAATAAATGCATTTAGTCTGATTTAAATCCTTTAGCTTTCCAAGCTTTGAGCAAACTCCTTGCATAATTGGTTGCAAAAATGTTCAATTGCATTGACAAAGCTAAGAACAGATAAGTCAAGATTACTAATGGTTGTCTGAAGAGATAAGCCTTCACTTTTCCCCGCATCACAAACGCCTCTACATCTCGTGCATGGGCAATGGCGCCCCATATCACACCACCAAAAGCAGTCATCCCAGTTCCGTAAAAGTACCAAGTCAGTCTTCGGACGTTGTTTTTTGACAAGGACGAGTAACCGATTAAGTTGAATACACTGCTCAATAGGTAAACATACTCCCACGGCTCTGGTTGAGGCAAAACCTGTGAAAAATCAAGCATAAGACTTTATATTATGCAGGAGAGGAAAGCCTGAAACATAGCCTACATGCTATCCACCGAATTCTCCTCAGGTTTTCCTCGTTGCCAATGTAAGGTGGTGGATTATGCTCGCACAAATATACAACTCTTATATTTAGAGATTTTATTAATAGCTCAACATTCCTTGTAACATAGTATAGCACAACAGAAACTTAGTACCAGACACGAATGACCGTGTCCACACTGGTAAGGTCACCACTATGCATGGATAAGCCCAGGTCAAAGGTCACTATATTACATCACTAGTCCTTTTGTCAAAATACCAGTTCAGAGGCAGGAGTTCAGGTTTCTGCTCAATTATTTGCAGATTATTCCTGCACGTAGACATGTTGGTGGGGGTTGTCATAACATGTGGTTACGTGAACCGCTGCCACGGCAAGACGTCCTCCTCGCAAATATAATCATTATCAACTACATAATTCACGCCCAGAAGGTTTGAGATGCACAACTCGAAGAATATTAAAAACAAATATACTGATTGAGAGACCCAACTACCCGGTTAAGGTTAAAATAATTGAGTGGCCGTTAGTTGGTTCCATTTAGGCTCTGCTTCCAGCCTTACTCAGAGTGATTCTCAATAAAAAAAAGTGCACGGACTTGCAAATTGTTGGGTTTGGCTCGGAATTTTTATTATTGTTAGTTTATTATTGGTAAACAGTGATTTGCCCAAACACTGCAATAAAAAGGAATTGTGCATACAAATATATCCACAATGCTACCCATTTTCCACGATCTATTTTGAACTATTTTGAAGTTATGCTAAAATTTGGAATATCGACGGATAAAAGATATATTCCTTGTAGTTTTTGGGAATGTTATTATCTAACATATTCTCTCTTGGGCATCTCTTTTCAAGTACAGATTCACATGGGAATAATGAAATACAAATAAACAATTACCTGATTTGTTAACTTGATGCTGTCGTTTATTTTTGAAACGTGGATTGCCAGCATAACTAGAGGAACTGTCAACAACATATACATTGCACGTAGATTTCTTTTCAATTTTGCACTGAAAAATAAAGAACGATGATAATAATTGTTTTTCTTTTTTTACCTTGAAATAATTTCGAATAAAAAAAATTCTGATTTTCGAACCGAATTCGAATATCGCACTTCACACAATTATTGAGCATTCTACTTTCAGTAAATTTCTTTTCCAGTACTATTTTACTCAGAAGATGAATAAGAAGACTCCATATTCAGCCAAATTAGTCCTGGCAAGCCAGGCAAGTTTGACAATGCTGATAACTTTGATAAAATTTAATCAAGCCGAATATTCATGCTTTGAATTTTGTAAAATATTTTGAATTTGCCAATTTTCCGCTACATTTCATACGAATGCTCTTTATCTTTAAGTCTCATACACAATATAGCCTAGGATACGTATCAGTATAAAAATGCTCTTATTAGTGGCGTAAAATCCGGGTCTAGCAAAGTTTAGTACCATATTCCCGAATATCATTAAAATAAAAACTGACAGAATATTGTCATCCTAACTAGGGGGCGCCAATGCTGCGAGCATCTGGCATTGTCTCCCAGGTTAGGATGAGTTGCTTGCAACATGGCAAATTTTTATGATAATTGGATATATGGTACTAAACTTTATGAGGCCTTAAAATCCAAGGGGGAACACAAAAAGTGTTCTTTTGTAGCAAAACTTGCCCACCGGAGACGCAAAAATTTTTTTTCCCTTTTTCGTTGAGAAAATACACTATTTTGGGGGCAGAAACTGTTACATAATACGTGATTGCAAGCGGGAGGCATGTAAAACTTAGTGTGACCTTGATAAAATTAAAAAAAATACCTGGGAGAAATATATATATAATATAAGAAAAAATTCCAAAAACAATAAACAATTTTTTCTGTACAGCTCATATAAACCGTATTTTTTTATTATCGAAGCTGCTAAAATGGTGAATGGCTTTAGGAATGTATGAACTGTATTTTGCATTAATATGTTACTTTTTCTTACCTCTCACGATATTGAGAAGCCACTTTTTCTCTAAAAGTATGATCAGTTCCATCCGTTCCTGCTACTGTTTTTCCTCTCGATGCCATAATTTTCACTTTTGACGAGCCAGAAAAGCACGAAAAATTTCAGTGAAAACGTGTGTAGAAAAGACCTGTTAGGTATATAAAGTAGGGGAAGCACCTCGACGTGTTCATTGGACTAGATGGCGCTAGAGGACCGTTTCATTGTGATTGTTCAATGAGGCGTGACAGAATCTGAGTGACGTCATTTTCGTTCCATTGTAGTCAGCTGCTGTCTGGAAAATGTCCGTTTTAGTTTGATTTTGAGTCGAAAATTATAGAAATCTAGGGAGTATTTAACAATTTTTTATTCAGTTGAAGCATTAAAATCAATGAAATAAAGTTATTGTGGACAGAATCAGAAAACCTTTCTTTCTCAAAGTGGTCGAGCAAAATTTAGGAAACTACCGGTACCTGTGATTTCTGTCGTGATACAGCTGACGCTATGACGAGCAAGGCGTGATTCATCGTCAAGCAAGTGTTTGTTTTCACTGTTGACAATTTTTTCGAAGCAATTAAGTATATATAGTATTGTATATATATATATATATTATACGGCAATGTTTATTTTACTGTTGTGTGAGATGTCTAACTGCTTTATTTGAGGTGCCATGCAGCATGGTGCATGATTCAGCTTGTGAAGGTGTTGGGAATGTTCTAAACTGAGCATCACTAAAGTTCGAATTAGAGTGAGGGAGAGGATTGCTGGACACCTCGTTGGCGCACACTAGTTCACATATCCAAAGGTTACAGCTTCCTGCACATCCTGTCCGGGTCTAGTGAAGTTGAGTACCGGTACCATATTCCTGAATGTCATTAAAATAAAAACTGGCAGAATATTTTTATCCTAACTCAGAACTAGGGGGCGAGCATCTGGCATTGTCTCATGCGTTAGGATGAGTGCCTCAAATTATTATGATAATCGGATATATGGTACTAAACTTCATGAGACCCTCATGTCTATGCACGAGGAAATATGCGAAGGCGAATCTGATGAAGTTTAGTACCATATATCCAATTATCATAAAATTTTCCATGTTGGAAGCGACTCATGCTAACCCGGGAGACAATGCCAGGTGCTTGCAGCATTGGTGCCCCTTAGTTAGGATGGGAATATTCTGCCAGTTTTTATTTGGATGACAATTGGGAATATGGTACCGGTACTAAACTTCACGAGACTCCAAAGGGGTTAGGCTAAAAGTTTACTCCTGCCTTGAGACTGGTATCTGCACAAGAGGTTGTGGCTTGCCATACGGTTAAGTCACATTCTCAGCTTTCATCTCCCACAGGATAAAAATGAAATCCTATTCTATATTTTAATATTATTTTTTTTTTATTTTTATTTTCATCAGATTATTGCTCAGCCCCTGAATAGAATCAAGTCAATTTATTGTTTTGTTTTAATTTGGGAAGAAATTCATGAAGTATTCACATTAATTTAGGGTATTAAAATAACAAAATATAGCAGGCTAATTTCCAAAGGTTTATCTTGAAAATTGGCAAATGTTTTATTTTCTAATGCATAACAATAATCGATATTCTGGAAGCAGAAATATGATTGTTTAATTTATTTTATAAAAGCTTTGAAAAAAGAATCAATTGTGTTGGATTGAATAGGCATAGAAAATATGAATGGTTGGCAAATGTCTGAAATAAAAAACTTATTATTGACTGATTTGTAGTGTAAACTGGATTCTTTGACCAGTTGATAAAAGATAAATCTCGTAGCAAGATAAAATTGTTGTTAGTTGCATACTGTAAAATGGTATAAAAAGGTTCATTTCGTTTTAACACTTCACAAAACTTTGCATTTTGGTGTTAAACTTCATTGATAATTATTAGTCCACTCATGGGAAGCAATCTATTCATGTTTTTGTCATTGATTATTTTCGTGATATTGATTCTTTAGGTTCCCCAATGTCTGGGACAATGAAATAATCTTTATTTGATAAATCAATGTTTCTTGTTTTTGAATGACCAACGAGCAATATATTGATTAGGACTGTTCAAACCATTCGATTCTATTTGGTGCATGGTGACAGAATCTTGTATTTTTCCTTGTGTGCAAAATGTTCATGCCATTTTCCTTTAATGGATAAAAAAAAGCTTCAAAACCATCAATACTGCTATTTCATAGCATCGTTGATGATTTTGAAGCTTTTTTTTACACTTTGGTTACTAGCAAGACTCTTCAAAAGAGACATTTCTATCTTCTAGCAAGAGATATATCGAGAAATATGGCAAATTTGTTAACTCTGTAGAAGTTGGCAGTTGGAGCGCCCTTATCATTGTGATTTTTCCGATTAAGCAACAACGGGTACAAGAATCCAAATGTTTTTTATCTTCTCATAGGGAGCATTAGAATCATAAAATTTGTGTCAAAACAAGTCTTTTTAGGTAAGAGAAACCTATGTATTAGCCTTGTACACATGAAAACCGTTTTGACTAATTTTTCTAGCTAAATATACTTTTTATAAGCCATGGACTATATTTGGCTAACTTTTTATCCTGAATAAAAACTTGCCATGAATGGCTTCTGAAAATCCCACTATTTTTCAAGTTCGACTATCTCAGATCTTTTAGTCGGAGCCTGTTTTTGGCAAACAATAAGTACAATATGCGAAACAAATTTGCCGTTTTTCCTGTGTAGGTACAGGATTCAGAATAGTGCTAATGTATTTTTTGTGTGTCGTAAGACGCAACTAAAAGGATACAGAAGAAATGGTAAATGGTCTTGCTATCGCTCAGCACAGATACAACTCACTGCACTTTACTATAGCCATTCAGTTCCCTTTGGATTTTTTTTCGATTAAAGTACAGTTGCTGGTACTAAGTTTTGTAGTAGCTCTTTTTTATTAAGGGGCGGTTAGTTGGTTCTGTTTAGACACTGCTTTCGTCTGTGCTAAGAGTGAATTTCAAACATAAAAAAAACAGTAGTGGCTCATGCTTGGATAAATTCTATCCCTGATAAGGATATTATAGTTGATTAGAGGAAATCAATACTGGATCACACAAGAAATAAGCAATAGAAGACTAGGAATCAATCTTCCATCCTTTTACTGTGGCTGCATATGACTTCACGAGAGTCCATGCAAGATTCTACACACTGTAATACTGCCAATTCGCCAGCATCAATAACCAAATTTGTTTACCAGCGGGTAACTAATAGATATATTTGATTGAGACCTTCGTGTTGTGACTTCCAAAGTTGCTCAACCGGGAATGACAGAATTACAGCTACTCTGCTACTCAGAAATAAGAAGAAAATTGGTTCCATCAGATGAAATAAATTGGATATCTGTTGCTGGAAGCTTTTTAAGTGTTTTTTTAAGTTTAAGGTAGCACGAGAACTGTAGAAAAGGCTTCAAATTCATAAATACTGCTATGAAATAGCAGTGTTGATGGTTTTGAAGGCTTTTTGCTCATCTAAAGATATGGGATGAACATTCCAGATTAGAGATGGGCCGATAACAAAATTTTCGACGATACCGATACCACCTTCATAATTTATATTCCGATACTGAGTACTTTATGAAATATGTTAAAGGCCTTTTATCCACATACTTACGCCCTTGGTATAGTTGCACCCACATATGTGTGCGCCTACGTACGTTTGCACCCTTTAACTCTTGCATCAATTTGAGTGCAAACTTTTATTGATGAAAATATACTGAATTGTTGCTACGTTCAAGCTTACATGGGATCCAAAGATTGAGTGCAAATGTTCGTGGTTACACAACTAACATGACACCTAGCAGCTTTTTCTGCCCATTTCTATTCCAGATACCTGAAGGAAAACAAGATTCTGATACCCTGTGCCCAGCGTTGTTGAAAACAAACTTTTCTGCCAGCTTTGAACTTTTTTTCCACATGATTCCAATAGCAATTTCTACTCTAATGCTCCCAAAGGAATAATTTTCATTTGCAAAAATCAATATTTTTGTTGCTATAGTACTTTTTAGTAATCTTGCATGCTTGTTAATACTTTTTTAGATGATACATTGGGAGGGTTGGAATTGTTTATGAACAAGAAGACTCGCATAATGTAATTGCTTTGCTACCCAGTAGCTCGAAGAAAATGGAATCCATCAGAAGAAAATTTATCATAATATTTCATGACAAATCTTCCTTGAAGATAACATGACTCTTTTTTACTGTCTGGTAGCAATAAAACTGTAGAAAAAGATTTAAAATCATCTTGTTCTGAATCTATTGTGCAAACATTTCAGACACCTGAAGAAGAACAAGGTTATATGACCCTGCGAGACACCTTAATGTTAGTTACTCTGCCACTCAGACAGTTGTCTAGAGGAAAGAAATTCATCAAAAAAAAAAAATAAATATCAGTTGTTAGCTAGTTGTATCTTTCTGGTGCTGCTTAAAACCAGGTTGACATGATGTCGGTTTTCTTCTTTCATGTGTCTGAAACATGTCATTTTTTTTAGAAAAAAGGCTTAAAAACCATCAACACAGCTATTTCATAGTTATATTGACAATTTGGCATCTTTTTATACATTTTTTTTTACTCTCAGACTCTCTTGAAGAGACATTTAAGTCTTCTATCCACAGATATATCATGGAATATTTCCCATTTACTAAATTTTCGTCTAGCGAAACCCATTTTCTTCAGGTGTCTGAGAGCAGAGTAGCTGGCATTCTACCATTCTGCTTAAAACTTTGAGCAAATATCAAAAATTAGAGAGCTTCATCTTCCTCTTACTTCGTGAAACAAATTTGCATTGTCAAATGATTTGAGAGACAGTTTGTCTATAGTAGCTATCGTTATATCAACCCGATCGAAACAATTGTGTCCAAGACATCTTATATTAAGCATGGTCAGCTGATGGATCGCATCTTGAAGGTGCGGTCCATCTGCGGCCCATGCTTGATAAAATACAATTTTCTATTATTCTACTCCCTATTGTTAATAGAAAATTCCTTCCTTTTAAACTAAGATATATTGTTATGAGCCTTCATTGTTATCGTAGAGCGATAGCTGAACCGTTTGTGTTTATTATTACCAGCTTTTGGAGGTTTTGTGATTGTGCTATCAGTGTAAACTATAATATTGGTAGATCAGCTAGGTAAAGGTCTCGAATTTTGTTGATCATAGTTTTCTATGTAGTATTGGTCAAAGTGCAGTGAGGAAATCGAATTCATGGTGCCATAACCTTTCGTCATTTAAACTGACATTTTGATCTAATATTTTGCTTCCAACTTAGTGCATTTTACTCTCGTACTTCCGGTGGGGTTGTTTGTATGCCAGTGGTTCAAACATGATTCAAAATACCATAAATAATAGTATCGGTGTATCAGCCAGGTAGAGGTATCTAATTTTTTAATTGATTGGAGCTTTTTTTGCAGTGATGTACCGTACATTGAATTTGTGACGTCAGACCTTTTTTTTTAGCTGACATAATGTTTTGCTTATATCTTTATACATTTTACTCTTAAATACTTGCTTTTAAATTTGTTAGCTTCTGGGGTGGGGGTGTTTGTTCATATAGTTTAAACAGCATTCAAAATTCACTATGAATACACTGTTTCAACGTTTGAGATGAACGAAACCGCTGATGTTTGGATTTATCTTTAAACGAACGATGTGTTTCATCGCGAATGTAAACCATATTTTTGAGTATATTTAAACGTTCTATATTCAAAATTATTTTTACCGAATATATTCGAAATTTTATTAAATATTGGCTATTCCCTAGTTAAGCCATTCCTATTAATAAATATTAATAATTTAGCAAAAATCAATGTAATGACTCTCGTCACGTGCAACATTTTGTTCAAATATTTATTTGGTGAAATGGTGTCGCTAGGTCTTGCTTCAACACAAAATGGCTGTTTTAGTGACTTCTCGATTGATTTATTGTGCTGTAAACCAATACCTATATATTGTTCGTTATTCTCGGTTGTTAAACAACAGAAAAAAAAATGACAACAAAGAATTTATCATACAGAGTCGGGGTGACATAATCCTGTTTTTTTTTTTTGATGTTTAAAATGTTCATCTCATTTTTTCAGAAGGACAAAAAAAGCTTCAAATCCATCAACACTGCTATTTCATAGCAGTATTGATGATTTTAAACCTTTTTTGTACAGTTTGGATGCTACCAGATACATGGGAAAAAGACATTTCTATCTTCTTACTAGAGATTTTATGGAATATTTGCAGCCATTTTCTGGGTGTTAAGATTTTCTGGGTGTTAAGAGTAAGGAGTTGTTCACAGGACAGTCTGGTTGAAGCCTCGTCCCCCCCACCCTCAAAAAACCATAAATTTTTGAAGTGTTGATGATTTTAAAGCTGTTGCGTTATTAGCAGATTTTCTTCAAAAATGGTCATTTTTGTCAGCATGATTATGACATTTTGCCAGTATGACTAGACTTATTAATTGTAATTATTCTTTAATTACAAATCTATTGACCATGATGAGGCCAAATTACACATACATATTGTTTTACGATGACTTTTATGGCAAATTTGACCAAATTTAATTAGTTTAGCATGAGCCACTGATGGATCGTGCCATGGAGGCACGGTCCATCAGTGGCCCATGCTTGACGGAGCACGATTTGTGATAGGCTATGACCTCTAAGTGATAATGACTTTTGCTTGCTTACAGGGTGTGTTCTGTATTGAAGTTGATGTTAAATTAAGTTGCATTTGTATGTAATTGATAATGTAATTTTTTGTTTTATTTTACGTATGTGCCACACATACCTACACAAACTATAGGGATTTGGTCCATCTGTGGCACATGCATGAATAATAATTTATATGTAATTTTGGTTGTATTCTGACTTACTATGAGATCTAAGTAAATTTCACCAATTGTTCAAAGCTTACCGGTTGTGATATTGCTTGTAGTGTGCTAAAGGGGAACGTCTGACATGGCATATTGTTATTGAGTCAATAATAGATAATGGAGAATTTTGTGAATCAGTTTCACAGACATTTATACAAAATACAGAGATCAGATTGAATCTTTAGTTACCTCAGCATGGTTTCAATTTTGTTCAAAATATCAATACTGCTATGAATGCCAGTGCTTATGATTTTGAAGCTTTTTTCGTCCCATCCAAAGAAAATGAAATAATTATTTCGAACATCCAAAAAAATAATTATGAATCACACTTTAATGAACTTCGATACTATAATACAGTATTCGAATTGGATTTTTGTTATCAGTGTTTCAATTTTGCTTTTTTGTTGAAACGTTTTCAATTCCTGTTTGAAATTAAAGAATTGCTGTTTGGAACAAGGTTCAATATTATTAATTTGATTGAAACTTTCCCTAAATATTCTAGTGCATTTTTCATGGCATGATATGAGTAAAGTATGCAAAGCACGAAAATTTTTAAGAATCGGTAGTTCAAATCAAAGACATCATTTTAACTTATCATCTGAAAATTAACATTTGATTACGTGCTGTTATTTAAATCAGTGTACAAATCTTTTTCAAGGAATTACAATCATCTATATTATTGACAATTTTCCTGATATTAGCTGAACAAGACTTGTGTGTCAGCCATTACATATTCTGTGGCCTACATATTACTTTTCCTCGGAGTTAAGGCTAAAAAACGTTCCAGGTTATGGAGCTTATTCCTTTATAGTCCGTTGTTCTGTTCAAATCATGACAATTCGTGAACCTATATCTCAATATTAAGCAAATAAAGATAATATAGTATGTACCAAAAGCTTTAGGCTCTGTAAGAGACGGAACTGTATCGCAATTCTACTTACCTTTTGTACCCCCCTCCCCCCAAGGTCCAAAATAAATCGTTACAAATAAATCTTACTTTTACAGAACCGCAATTCTAATCCTAGCTATTAAATATTAAAATAACAACAAAATGTCTGAAGTTGAAGAAACCATAAAAAGAATCCAAGCTCACAAGGGAGTAATTGGAATAATAGTCGTTAACAATGAAGGAATCCCAATTCGTACAACATTGGATAATTCTACGACTGTACAATACTCTGGCTTAATCCATCTATTGGCGATGAAAGCTCGGAGCACAGTTCGTGACATTGACCCTCAGAATGACCTCACGTTTCTACGACTACGATCAAAAAAGCATGAAATTATGGTCGCTCCGGATAAAGAATACCTACTCATTGTGATTCAAAATCCGACAGAAAACTAAGAATTCCTGCAAATTTATGACAAAGTTTTATGTAGTGTTATTTTTTGTTCCAATATTATAAATGTATTAAATATTTTTGTATCTTATTTCATGTAGAGTTTCACTTACTATGTGTAAATGCCATCGTGCTTTTCATTCTCTCTTTTGAACCAGGAAATAATCTTTTCCCAATTTCAAAATTTGATTTAGAGGTCAAGGTTTTCATCAAGGGCGACCAGAATTGATTATCTGTTGGAATTCAAAATCGAATCTAATAATTTTTATGAATTGAATAGAATATTTTAATCATTAGTACTAATATGATAATTAAATAAAAAGATTTTTTCAAAAAATTTTGTTGAAGCACCAAAATATATTTATATTTTTGAAGAAATATACTTTTATGAAAATATGTTGATCTCGAATCGCTGGGAAAATGGAATCAAATATTTTATGATTCACGGATAAAAAACCGAGTTGAATATCTTGGTAAGCCCTACTCTGGACTTATTATTCTAAACCAATTTTGTGCCATATTATTTCTTCTGTACATTTTTGAGTATTTCCTGATAAGGTAAAGAATGAAAATTTTTTAAGGGCATTGGAAATTGGATGTTATCTGTTTCTGATTCGAATAATCTTTTTTCCCTGAATCAGTAATTTTAATTGATTAGATAGTATTCTAAAATTATTTTATTCCAGACCAATGGATAAATTGAACCAAGTTTATAATGCTAATGCTCGCGTTAAGAGACATCTATCAGGGAGGGGGGTTCCTTCTGCATTTCATTTAGCTCTTTACACTTCAGTGGCTTCAGGAGAATTTTCAAGTTTGATGATCTCCTGTGGCCTTGCTCTGAGCGAATTTCCAAAAAAAAAATGTAGTACAATGATATCCTACATTATAAGGCAAATTTCAAAATTTTGTTTTTTTAGTCAACTACAATAAATTTCAATTGAATCTGGAATACTCAGTGTTTTGTCACACACCAAGCATGGGCCATTGATGGATCACACTGGTAAGGTGTGGTCCATCTGTGTATCATGCTTGGCAATATAAAGTCTTAATTGAGAATTCCATTTCGCTAGTTTGCACTGTTCGTCTTCATTTGTGTTTTTTTAGATATATATTGCATTGTGGGGTAATAATAGACTGAGCAAAAAAGTGCATTTGTTTGCTCATTATTTAATCATAATGGAGAATGAGTCAATGAATGAAACAGCGGATTCGGATAAGCTGGATACATCACGGTCGTCGGCTAGCGAAGATTCTTCAACACTTAGTCCAAGAGCGAAGGTTCCATATGCATTACACATCAATTTAGATAACAAAGAAAATGAAAAAGGTTGGTTTGAATTCATTTACTGCTTCCAATTTTAACTTTGCGGATTTATTCGCAAAAAATCAACAAACATAAAATATTGGACACGTATCCGTTTTATATACAAAACACATTATCTCACTGGTGCTGTTTGTTTAAGCGCACATGAGCACCCTTTAGTCTAGCCGCAAACACTGTTAAAAATGACTATTAGCAATTAACTGTTTCGTCAAGTATGGACTATTTATGGACCATGCCTAAACGGCATGATCCATCAATGGCCCATGAATGACGAAAGCTAACTTGATAAGGTTGTTATAAGCACTCATGATATGATAACCTGTGTAATAATGTTTCTTTTGTTCTCAAAATCCCTCTTCGACTTTGGTACGCAGTTTGCTCCCATTTACCTCGTGTATAGCTCTAGCTAGCTGCTTGTTATTGGAATAGAAATATTATAAATTATGTATTGCTCGAGGTGGGGGGGCGGAGATGTTCTAATAGTCAGATGTTCTAGAATTTTGATTTAAAGTAATTTGGATTTATAAATTGATGGATTTTGCAGTGAAATCATGATATACACCAAAGTTTTTGTTGTACAAAATAATTTATGACTTTGCTATTGGTCTGGGGATGTGGACTGACTACTTGTCCTTCCTCTGTGTCTTTGTGTTTGTGGATCCGTTGTAGCAAATGCACAGATATAGTAGCAAGAGTAACTTTGACTAAAGAGAGGTTCAAAGTCCCGCATCACACTTGCACAAATTTGTGTAAGTGTGCAAAGCAAGACTTTGATATATGCCAAATTATACATTGTAAAATATGATATAGATTATGAATTTGCTGCAAAATATGTCAAATATCCTCAATTATGTTTATTTCGATTTTATGTTTTCATTAAGTGTTGAAACAATATTTTATTAAATTTCATGAAGTGAAGTTTGAATAGTTTAAAATCGAACTGCCATAGTGGTATAGCACAGATCAGATCCTGGTATGTTTGTTAATATTGTGTAGTAATGAAGTATTATGAACAAGTATCCTAATTCTATTTTGCGGATCCCAATCATTTAATTTTCTTGTAAAAAGTTAGTGTGGGTTTTGTGATGTTGAAGAATTGCACACTGTGTGTATTCAGATGGGCGGAGGAGTTTGTTAAGTACGAATGAGTGTAGTGTTCATTGGGTGTGAAAGAATTTGTTTTAACGATTAAATTCAAATTGTGGTTTGATTACATATGTTTGAAAATATGTAAGTTTGATCAGTGATCATTCAGAAAGAATTATATGAATTGCATGATTTTGCCGCAAAATGGGAAAAATATGGTCAAAATCTGGAATATTATAATATTCTATTTACTGGTAGATAGTTAGGGCTGGGCAAAATCGAATCATTTGGAATTTGAATCCTAATCAAATCGCTTCCATAAAAACACCAAATATCCCATTTTTACTATTACTGTTTCTCCATGATAATTAGAAATTTACAGTTACGAATTTGTACAAATATTAGCTTAAACAGACTTGAAAGCGATGTAATTCCAATTATACTCCAAAATTTTAACGACAAAATACAATCGTTTTTAGTCAAATTTGACCGAAAAAATTACATTTGGCCGTTAAAAATGAAAAATTATATTACCGGTATATTTAGCTCGTTTTTGTTCCTACGAACGAACAATTGATTTGAATAATCTCTACTTCGAATCACCGAATCAAATTGCCCAGCCATATAGTGAATTTTGAATACTGTTCAACTCTTAAGCTATAAGGACAACACTGAACCACATGATGCTGTCTGTAATTACCGAACGGTTATGTGTCACTGCTCTTCAGACTTTGTCTCCTATTGATTCAGTACTGTCATACTTTGGTTAATTACCCAGGGGACAACACACTGGTATATCATCAATATTAAGAATGGAAGTAAACAATAGTTTGTCTAATCTCTCTCCCAGCAACAGAAAAGTAACCTTACGATTCTGTGTTTTATATATCGTAAATTATGTTATTTTAATTGGATGAATAAATTACATCAAACCCATCTCGGCTTCAATATTCAAATAAATATTTAGTAAATAAGCAATCCTTAATTATTGGGATTTTCGGTATGTCGTATATTTCTTACCTAATTCGTCATAAAGTGAGACGGGAATTGGAAAATTGATTGTCGCCATGAATGGGCATTGTTCGGAAGAGGGTATTAAGAGATACGTAGCGCCCATGGTTCAGAATAACTTCTGGACATCGTAAAGATTTTGAGAAAATATAAGGATTATTTTTAAGTCATAGTGAGGATAAGGAGTCTGATAGAATCCAACATTAAAGGGCTTGCCAGCACAAATTATAGGCCAGCTGATTCACCCATTTTACATTTCGCCTTCCTGAAGTTTCTGGTACTACAGTTTGTAGTAGGTTTTTGTTATTAAGTGGCCTGGCCGTTAATCCTTTCCTTTTGGGTGCGGCCGGCCTTGCTTACAGCAGACTTGAATAAATTGTAGTTGGACTCATTCCAAATTGATACGAATGTTAAGTCTGAAAATTAGCATTTTCAATTCTGGGTGGCTCCATGAATCGTCTGAATCGTCTTCACATGCCTATGCCGGATTTACTTTATTTGTAAAACTGCGTGCTTTTCCGATTTTTACACTGTTAATCGCATCAAATTTGACAAGCAGAAAATCGAAATCAGCCCATGATAGAGTTCCACACGATGCTGGCTTACTTCTTGTTGTTATATCTACGTGTTCCTGGTGGAATGTTGCAAACTTTTTGTTGCCATATTTTCATCTGATGAACTAACCTAGTCAGTAATTTTATTTGTGTCAAGTATGAGCCACAGATGGACCGCACCTTGGCGGTACGATCCATCGGTGACTCATGCTTAAAAAAGAAGTTTAGAAAATAAATACGCCAAACACCTACTAATTATTTTTTGTTCTAATTATTCAGGAGACAAGAGTAATAAAACTAAACCTACAACACCAAATGCACGATCATCAACTGGTTCTTCTGCCTCATCTAACAGTCAAAGTAAAAGTTCATCAAGGAAACCCCAGACTCCCACAGATTCTGTGAGTATACAATGCTTGTTTTTATTTACCTTACTCTTTATTTAGGATGTTGGAGGGGTCAAAAAAAATAAGTTTTTTTGTAGCCACTCTTGGAGTCGATGCCCTTGACCTAGGCAGCTAATTATTTCCTGTTCGGCTTAGCCTACCAGAGTTATTAGACCCTGGGTTGAGTGGTGGGCAGCATGGGTTAACGAGCCATACTCGCCAAGACTCGAATCCGAGATCTTCAACCTGCTACGCCTATGTGTTGCACCACTATGCCATGAGTTTGCTGAGTATGAACCACCGATGAATGTAGTCCATGCTGAAAAGGAAAATCGACTTTGATTCTGTATAAAATTGTATATAAATATTCCTATTCAATTGTCATTATGATTTGCGAATAACTACCGGTATAGGCCTATAACTATATATGTTTGTTTCTGTTAATCCTCTTGTTGTGTTTTCGAGAGTGACCAGCAGCGCAAGTAGGGCTGGGCAATTCGGATCAATTCGAAGTACATATTATATGAAACAATCGTGAATCGATGTAGTTTCAAAACTTACTAAATGGAATGGAATTCTTTATTTTTAACTACAAAAGGCAATCGATTTTGGTGAAATTTGACCAAAATCCGATAATATTTTGTGGTTAAAATGTAAATTTTTGCTCTTGGACTGGAGTGTAATTGAAAATACATCGTTTTGAGTCTGTTAAAGCTAATATTAGTATTCCATAAATATAATTTGCTTGCTTTTCACAATGGAGACGAGACAATAATATTAAAAGCAAAAAAAGGGATATTTGTGAGTTTATGGAGTTTTATGGAGCGATTTGATCCGATTCAAAAAAAAAATCCAAATCAGATTCCGATTCCAAATGATTCGGATTTTGCCCAGCCCTTCCCGCAAGTACAGTGTAGAAATCCCTATTGCCATGTTGTTTTCTCAACAATATGAGAACCCTAGTGATGGCATTCCCAGGCAGTTGTTGTGAGTGTCTGGCCCTTTCTTTGAATGATCCTACTTGTATATATGAGCCACATCATTGCTTATTATCTATCTTGGATTATCAAAAGGTTTCGATTTCACCCTATATATTACTATGTTCTGCATTAAACGGGTAGTAAAATAGGTTCAAAGCCTCTAGTTAGTCATGATTACTCTTGCTTTTGTATCCTTGCATGTACTGCATATGGATTCGCAAACACAAAGGCACAGAGTAAGGATAAGTAGTTAGTCCACGTCCCCCAGACCAATAGAAAAATACTTCTTGTAACTTTTTGTTCATTGTTGCAAGGTATTATTAAAAAATGAACTGCAATCTTACAGCTGACTTATCATATTTGTGGTTTCATAGTCGAATTCCTTACCACCTCGAATTTGTGCCTGAGGGCTGTTTTTTACACTTTCAAGCCTGAACTTCTTTTTATGAATGTGTAAAGTTGACTTGGCAAAAGGGGCCTAGAGGTTCCTTATCCAAATAGTCTAGTATTTAGAGTTCTGAATAAAAGCCATTTCGTTTTCTGATTATTCCAAATTGATCCATTTGGCAGTGAAATCATGATAAATGCCAAATTTTATGTTTTAAAATTTGGTGTAATTCATGACTTTGCTGCAAAAAAAATCCAAAGTCGGCAATTCAGAAGTTTTTCTAATATTCAAACTCTGAAAAATTTTATTCAAATCGATACGTTTCGATACACGATATAAAATTAAATATATCAGAAACTAGCAACTGTAGTGATGAGGGATGTAATATTTAAAAATAGTCAGGTAAAATCCCGGGGGAAAGGACTCAAAGGCAGGTGGTGTTAGTTTCTTGTGGCTTCGAAAACCGTGGTTGAGAGTGTATGCGTGCTATCATTGCAATTAGAAAAATTCAATAAAAATATGTTTTAATTTATCAAGCATTGATCACTGATGGATCGTGCCGTTGAGGCATGAACCATCTTTGGCACATGTTAGATGTGCTGAAGAAAAATCCTACGTATTTCCTGCTTTTAGTAAGGGGTGACTTAAAGGAAGGAAAGAAGGGGTAGATAATTTTAGCATTGCCCAGGGCAGATACCACTCACTGCACTTTACCATGGCGGTTCGGTTCCGTTTGGGATGTTTTCCGTTTAGAGAGCATTTAGCTTTAACTTCTGGTACCTCTTTGCTATTAAGTGGCCGTTGGTTGGCTTCTTTTAGGCACAGCTTTCGGCCTTGCTCAAAGTGGATTCCAGGAGAAAAAAATGAGATAGTATAAGTTAGTAAAACCATCTACCACTTCTTTCAATGTTTTATGGGACACTGATAGATTTTGCCTGTATGAATTGTATGTTTATTCGTCTCAAAATAAATGCATCATCAATATACACTGGTATGAGGACACATTAAGATTATGAAAAACCTAAATGTTAGACCTATTCGGCCTAAAACACAAAGTGCGACACAAGCCTGCTACCTACTATAAAACTAAGGAAATTATAAGTGAAATATAAGTGGGAGGAAAAAAAAATATCGAAAAATATATACATTTTAAGTAAACAAAATTGTATTGTATGTGCAGTACAATATGATAACAAGAAATTTCTAATGGACATGGAAACGCCTAGGTCCAAATGGGTTATCTCGTTTTACTGCACATATTAAATGGTGTGATCCTTTGATAGCCCATACCAAACAAAGCAAGAACTGCTAATATTTTTTATAGTGTACGTCTGTGATTTAAGCTTTAATATAATAGTCAGCTAATATTTTTAAATTTGACACTTGGGCATGACAGAAGTGGATGGAGTAACCTAAATATTTCAAGCCAGATAGCAAGATCATGAGCTTTAACAGCGACAAAAGGTCCTGAAAAAATTTTTACCAAAATCAGGGGTGCAAATAACACAAGAGTACGAGAGGTTACTCTCGTCTGTACTCGCACCAAGACATTTACGAGAGTATTCAAATTTTTGTTAAAACGAGAGTACTTGCATCTTTGAGATGTGTCAATTAATTCTCCAACGATCTTTGATGAGAAGACAAGAATTAACATAAAGTCCTTAATATTAGTCAGCAGAATTGAAAGTGTTTTATACAAAACTGTCATGATTTATGGAGAAATCCGTACATGTTGAAAAACACTAGAGTACAGCGTACTCCCGTACAGAAATTCTTATTTGCATTCGTGCAAAATCAAGGGAAATTTCGAAATTTTTAAAAATTGATATGTCAATGTGTATGTCAGATATAAAATTACATAGAAGGGCTTAAATAAAATTAATCAATAATCAATCAAGTCTATCAACAGCATTGATGGTGGTTATGAAACCCTTTGATCCATCGAAGAAAGCGATGTAAATAGTTTTTGGGCTTTCTTGAAGAAAAAAAGTTCTGCCATCCTGGTTCAAATTTTTGTGGGCGCGATGGCCTAGTGGTTAAACATGTTGGCGTCGCACGTTGAAGACCTCGGGTTCGAGCCCCGGCGAGACCAGCTCGCTTATCCATGCCCACCACTCAACCCAGGGTGTAATAACTTGGGTAGGCTGAAGCCGAACAGGAAAAGATCATATCTTTCCAGTAATTGTAACCCTGTCCACCTATAAGTGGCCGCTTTTACAGGGCCTTGGACAGGGTGACCCACTCAAAAGAAGTGGCTATAAAAAAAAAAAAAAAATTGAATGAAATCTGTGACAGTAACGCACCAATGTAGTTTTGTCAATATAGACCCAGAAGTGAGCCTTGCCTAATGAAAATATTTTGTATGGATTTTTATTTTAATACTCATTGATTTGGTACTCATTTCTATGCTTGGACAAAGAATTTTGACGGTACACTATTGAATATATTGTGATTCCATGATAATTTGGAAGTTCTCAACATTATCATTAAAAAATTGGCATTTTTTGATCGAAGTACTGTGTTCTTTGAGATATTGAATTTTCTCATAAATTTCAACAAGATGAGGAATTGCAATGAAAAGGATTCAAACAATGAATCAATGTAGTTGGAAATGTATTTTCGGGTTTGGTTTAGCCTATCCAAGCTGCGACGAAGATATAAATTACTGTTTACCTGATTTTCCGATAGTTCTTTATGTTTGCTGTGTATCAATTGTTAGTGTTTTTGTGTGTGCGATAACATATTTTCGGAATAAACTGTACTGTACCATCACTAAGCCATTACACTGACAAAATTTAAATAACCGCTATAAAAATTTATAAAGATTTCATATATTTTTTTTACCAGGCCTCCCACATTTTGCGAGCTCCATATGCACAACCCATATTAGATGCTTCTAAGCTTCACAACACTAGTGATGGGGGAGGAGACGGCTCAAAAAAATCTTCAACAATAGAAGAAAGGCTTGCCTCAGCGAGAGAAAGAAGAATGCAACAGCAGAAACAATTAGGTTTGTTGATTTTTGTAAAAATGGCGCAAGATAAGTTTACAATCATGATAAGTTGGCAATAATGAATGTTAATACAGCTCTGAATTATTGTATTTTAGTCTATTTTATGGTATCGTTACTATGTCAAATTTTATACGGCAAAGTAAAATTTAACATATATGGATCGAGGTGACTTAAACCGAATATATATATATATATATATATAGATATAGATCAATTTTTTTATTCTGTTGATTTGAAATAGCTTAAAAAATCAATCAAATGATAAATTTGCGAATCATGATCTGAATTCAATGTTTTGGACAGCCATTGCAGTGGCTGAACTAGAGCTGGGCAGCGTATCGGTAGGACCGTAAATACCGGTTTTCCAAAATATCGTATCGTGTTAATTCTCGCAATGTCGATTTCTCGTGATACCGAAATTTCGGATACACCGTTCAAAATGGTTACAAAATGATGCATTATCACGTAAAGTAAACACAAAAAACGGGTCTTTCGACCACTTATTGAACTTTTGCAATGTCATGAAACAACAACCCGCCCGCATTTGAAGTTATGCACCTGATTTTTTTTACTAGGTTGCGCATCACGTGGTTCTTTAAAGCGGCACAATAGCATGTTTTTTGATAGCAGAAAATGGCTTTGCATACCAGTAATACCAGTATTTTGGCAGCGGTATGCCGGCACAAAATATACCTGATGCCGCCCAGCTCTAGCCTGAACATTGAAATTCATTATATATAATCAGAATTACCACCCAGTCAGAAATCTAATTTTGTCAAGCACGCATCACAGATGGACTGCATCTTGTTGCCGCAATATTATTTAATAATAAAAGATGTTTAGACAATTTTTTCTGACTTGGAGTAGTTTGCTTACTATAGCTGATCCAACAAAGAATTAATAACTGCGATGCGATGATTGGAATTCCAATATATTTTAAATTATGTCTCACACTTCGCACTATGAGAAATTGAAGAAAGAAATTTGGACTTGTTATTTAAAAATGTTAAAATTACCTGAAATCGTACTTCTGCTATGATAATAGCTTTTAAGCAGTTTTTAGTTGCTATGCTTAACTAATCTGGTCATTTAATGTTTAAAATCATTAGTTTTAGTGTTATTAATTACTCAATTTTTTTTGTTCTAATAACCTCTGTAGTTTTCATTTTATATTTTCGTTGCGTACATCCTAACCTTAGCTTTAGTGTTTTATTGCTTTCGTTTATATTTTTTTATATCAACCAGTGTTTGGAAATAATGATCAACAACAACCAGGTAATCATTACACGCATGACTACCCATGCATGACATTTACCATTGTCATAACCTATTCAAGCATGAAATATTAAAGGACTTGAAATCAATATAATATTGATATTATGGGCATGTTTGTCATGGGAATTCTGGCGAATATAGAAAAATTATTTCGCCAAGCCGAAGCCACAGATGGTTTTACCTTTGCAAGCAAGATTCACTAGCACCCCATGCTTGATAGACATATTTCAGTGATGTCTTTTAATGGAAAGGGCTTGTCACGTTATCATGAATGTGCATTCCTTTGGACACTTTTTTACTTGGACTTTTAAAATGATGTCAAGCTTGATGAAGCGTGTGTTTGAAGCCATCAGGGATATCCAATATGAACTAATAGAATATTCCAATATTTCGAAAACATTCTGGAAAAATTAATTACTGATATTAGATGCTGAAGACTTTCTAGATTAAGTCATGTTTGTTCTTAAAGAGAACATTGAGACAAATATTTAAGAAAATTGCTGAATTATTGGCATTGCAACATTCTTATGCTTTTATAAGAATTACTTCAATTTGGATGATAGACAAGGAGTTTATTTTCAATTTATGTAACAAAGTTCACAAATTCTCTCCAAGCAAATATTCCAAATTACATTTAAAATCAAGAATTTTTCTATATTGAATATATATTATTCGCTTTTGAATGTCTTCGCATGTTCAATTTCTTTTGAGCATCTCTGCTATGTACACATAACTAGTGTTACATGATAGACACCACTCACTGCACTTTACTATGAAGGTTCAGTTCCGTTTGGGATGTTTTCCGTTTAGAGTGCAGTTGCTGGTACTACATATTTTAGTAGCTCTTTGCTGCTGAGTGGCTGTTGGTTGTTTACCTTTGGGAACTGCTTCCAACCTTGCTTAGAGTGAATTTCAATAAAAAAAAAATATATTCATGGAAAGCACAGTCAATTTTCGACCAAACCTTTCAACCGTTCAAAATATCTTTCAACAGAAATGGAAGAAAATTTACCATAAAGATGGTATTTTAAGTTATAACACTCATAAGATCTAGGATAAAATAAAATGTTTTACTGGTTTCTATCAGTAATAATATTTTGAAGGGCTTAAAAATCATCAATGTAGGTATACTCAGTGATGTAGTGTTAACGATTTCTTTTGGAGTGAGAGAACATTACATTGAAGTTTTGTTACTTGTCAGCTTTTGCTGAATAATAGTAGAACAGAAGCAACAAGGCCAGAAAGTATTTAGGAATGGCGCTTTTTATCAATTAGATGGACTTATTATGTTTTTGACTGTTGCGCTCCTCCTATGTCTTTGCTATATTTTTATCACTTTTGAGATCTTTCTTTCTTCTCCATGCTATTGCTTAAATCTGGATCAAGTTAGTGCTTATTTGAATACATATTGATTCAAAATTGAATCCAAAACGAAAATGTTTTTGTTCATTTACTACAATACTGCCGATTCTAAATATTTGTTTCATTGAAAATATTTGATTCGATTCTGAATTCGACAGATATTCGATTTTGGCGACCAATTGCCGGAAAACATGAAAAAAATGGAAACAAAGAAAGTGGTGGACGATATTGCTCAGGGCAGATGCCACTCATTGCGCTTTAAAATAATGACTCAGTCTGGTTTTCCACTCGCAGTTGCTGCTATTGAATTAGTACCAGGTCTTCGCAATTGTGGAAATATTATATGTTGTTTACTTTAGTTCGTTTGTTTACATCAATGATTACTTGCCGCACCACGGTACTGAATTGGTCTAGTTCTGTTTACCTATTTTTTGTCTGTGCTTAAGTTAGGAGCTCTCGTTTAGGTTAATGTTTATCTGCATTCTTGTGAATCATTACAGCCATATAAGTTGCCATTAGTCTGTCTTTTTGGAAACTGCTTCCACCTTTGGAGAGAAATTTTTATAACTCAAAGAAACATATCTCATATCGTTTCATGATATATACGAAATGAATTTTTTATTTAGATTGATTTGTTTAGTCCAGCATTTATTGAGTGCGTGAATTTGATGAAGCATGCTTGTGATATTTTCTGCAACTTGACAATGATCACTTCTTAATCAAAAATTCTATTTTGTCAAACATGAGTAACAGATAGGTCGTGCCTTGTCGGCGCGATCCATCTGTAACTCAAGCTTGACAAAAGATGCTAGGTCGAAATTTAATCTTTGACAACCTAAAATAAAACAAACTAAAACAACTAAAATATACTCAATGACTCTATAATAATAATACTATGTCTAAAAATGCTATCAATATGGTATTTTTGTAAAGCCACTTCTCAGAGTGGATCGCCCTGCCCAAGGACAATTATAGTCGGGCAAGGTTAGAATTGCTGGAAAGATATGATCTTCTCAGTTATCACACCCTGGGTTGAGCGGTGTGCATGGATAAGCAAGCTGGACTTGCTAGGGTTCGAACCCAAGATCTTCAACCTGCAATGCCAACATGTTCAACCACTAGGCCATCGCACCCAGTAACTTTTTCTGTTTCCTATTCTATCACATATTCTTCGTGTTTACAAGTTGTCCGGCTGAATTTCACATACACACTGGTAGCGCATTGGTCCATGAAGTTTTTGAGCCGCTCTTTCATCAAAGCTACTATGAAATAGCAGTGTTGATAGTTTTAAGCTTTTTGATCACCTGAAGATTTTCTCACCCTGCTTGGAATTTTGTTTTTGTATGATATGATGTCATCTCCAGCTGACTTCCAAGAACCTGTCATGGGTGGTAAATTATTCATGCTAGTTTAAGAGAATTGATAATGACTTTGAGACAGTGAGTCATTGCCTTAGTTTTACATAGGGAGGATGGTTGAATATTGTTTTCTTTTTGTCGTGTGAAATGTTATTGTTATTTTTCGCGAAGGATTTAAAAATCTTGAGAAATATCAGTATATTGAATATGCAGCAGGGTTGACGATTTTTTTTTCTGCTGTATCGTGCTGCAAAGGAACTTTGAATGTAGGACCTTTGTTTGGGTCAAAGCGGTAAAGTAGCTGAAATTCTGTGTTTGGCAATAGAAAGTTGCTCTAATAAAGCGTTTTACGTGAAGTTAGATTGAGGAGTTTCAACTTTTCCAATACAGTCGCTCTGGGTGGCCAGAAAAGTATCAACTTTTAAACCTAAATTTATAGTCTCCATGTCGTAATTTGTCTGGAATCAGGATCTCTATTATGTAGCTTGTTTGATAAGTAAGGTGTTAAAACGAAAGGTAATGGTTTTTAAATTAGGCTGTTAAGCAACAGTGTTACAGCTATTCGAGTTGTTTTACGGCTCCATTGTGAATTACTGGGCCTGTACTTGTTAAATGATACAAATCACAGCCTGGTTTTATTTTATAGCAGTTACTTTTATGAGCCCACCAAGTCTAGCCAGAATTCTATTCGGTCCTCCTCATGTAATGTGGAAATATGTGTATGACTTTTTGAGGTAAATGTGATCTATTTTCAACAGGATTGCGCAGTCTGTATAAAAATCCTTCAACTCGCATGTCTGCAATACCTGATCTCAATACAAAAAGCGTTAATTTTATACCATTATCAACTTTATCCGATTTGTTTCCGATCACTTATTGCATTTAATTTATTTGTTAGTACCAGGATGATGTCAAGTTCTAAGCGAATGTTGACAACCTCACGGCTCGGCAACCTTGACCTTCATCCTTTTAGGGACGTACCACAGTGTAGAAAATTCTAGTTTTTCCTCTGGTGTTTTGCCTCAACGCCATCAGCACCATAGCAGTATTGATGGTTTTGAACCCTTTTTTGCAGTTAAGTTGGTATCGTAAAATCAAGAGGCGTTTTAATTCTCCAGCGAGAGAAGTATCTTAGAGTATTCACCATTTGTAGATTATCTTCTATGGAACTCATTTCTTTGGATATTTGAGTAGCTGGTATTCTGCCAGCTTGATGCACCAGTGCTATTATTCTTCTGATGCCAATACTCCAGAATGGGCTCATACCAAAAATTTGTGGGCGCGATAGCCTAGTGGTTAAACATGTTGGCATCGCAGGTTGAAGATCTCGGGTTCGAGTCTCTGCGAGTCCGGCTCGCTTATCTATGCCCACCACTCAATCCAGGGTGTAATAACTTGGGTAGGCTAAGCCGAACAGGAAAAGATCATATATTTCCAGCAATTTAACTTTCCTGTCCATCTCTAAGTGGCCGCTGTCACAGTGCCTTGGACAGGGTGATCCACTCTAAGAAGAAGCTAATAAAATAAATGCTCAAAATGACCAATACTCACTTATCGACCCTAATGCTAACCATGACAATCATCTATCTCGCATGCTGGGGTAACATTGATTCTACAATCTTGTTTCATGAACATAACATTAGTCCAATAAAATGGTTTAATGAAAAATAACTTAAATTTGGCAAAACAAGTTTCATCATTTTATGGTGTTAAAGTACCAGATGGAAGTACTGGTACCAAAGTACCAGAATTCGGAGCATATACAAATTGAGCGCCTATCATTATTTTAAAAAAAACTTGCACTGATACATTAGTATATGCATAATATAGTTATAAACATTGTAAATCTACAGAGTAATTATTATTATTTTAAAAAAAGCCCCGGCTTAAATAGTGACTATGGATATTGTTAGCCGAATAGTCAGTTGTTCTAAGATTCAGAATTAAGGTAATTTCATTTTCACCCTCAAATTGATCCATTCTGCAGCCAAATCATGATAATATGACTTAAAATTCGACATTAAACATGAATTTAAGCTGAAAAATGGACAAAATATGGCCGAAAATTACCAATTTCGTTAACTCAATTGCTGAAAACAATACTCCATTTATACAGTGTATTTTGAGTATCATTTAAACCGAACTATGGAAAAAGGACAACTGTATTAGGGACAGTATGTCACTCTATCAGTCTTTGTTCCTTCCTAAATTATGCAAAATATCCTCACTTGAAAGTTTCTACAAATTAGATTACTTGACTTTCAAAGAACGAGTCATATTATTATGTCATAATGTCTGTGTTGATATTTGGTCGACCAAACATGAGCTGCAGTTAAATAGCAGTGCTCCATGCTTGGACGATGGAAAAATTGAACCATTGTAAAAGTTGAGCTTCAAATAGAATTAACCTCTGACCTTGCATATTGTGTAAATGTAATATAACTTTCCAAGGATGAGAGTTGGGCAATGCGCAAAGTGAATGGCCATTACGTGGATAAATCATTTGTAGTGAAAGTGAGCAAAGAGGGAATAGCTAGACCACATCAGTATTGTGAGTCAGGGAGTGAGAATCTTGTTGAAGGATCAGTGATTTTCAAGATCATAAACACTGCTATTTCATTGCAGTATTCATAATTTTGAATTCATCTTTTTTATACAATTTAATTGCTACCAGAGTTACAAACATGAAAATATTTTTAGTGCTTTGAGACCTACTTCCTGGTTTTGGTTCAATGTGACAGTATATTAAAATATTTAGAGACGGAACTGTAAGCCAGGGCTGAGGACTTTATAAGAGAGAGAATTCAATTTATTATTGAACAATATTCAAAATATCTTAAAAATTAAACTCCAATCAAAAGACGGGGCAGATACCCCTTACTGCACTCCACTATATTGGTTCAGTTTTGTATGGGAAACTTCCCACTTTTAATTTATCTGGTATGTAAAATAGACCCGATTTGTCGCTATAGCGCACAGTTAAATAAATCGTAGTTTGAGTGTTCCACCTCATACTGCTTAGTTCAGACTGGTAGAATGTTAGCTAATCTTTTACACAGACACCCGAAGAAATTGGATTCCATCTGAAGAAAATTTAGCAAATCTGCAGTTTTTTATCATCTCTTGCTAGAAGAATAAAATCTTCTCTTTTCGATTTTCTGGTCGAAACAAAACTGTAGAAAATGGTTCGAAATCATCAACACTGCTATGAAATAGCAGTGTTGATGGTTTTGAAGCTTTTTTTGTGCATCCGAAGAAAATGACTGAATATTTCAGACACCTGAAGAAATTGGATTCCATCTGAAAATAATTTAGCAAATGTGCAGGTTTTATGATATATCCCTTGCTAAAAAAATAAAATCTTCTCTTTTCGATTTTCTGATAGAAACCAAACTGCAGAAAAGTATTCGAAATCATCAATACTGCTATGAAATAGCAGTGTTGATGGTTTTGAAGCTTATTTTATGCATCCGAAGAAAATGACATGAATATTTCAGACACTCGAAGAAAAACAAGGCTCAGCCTGATGCAGTTTAGTTAATAAAAGAATATTGATCATTGATTGAACGATGTACCCAGCGTGATATATTGGGAAAAGCAAACATTGCAGCCCTTTGTGTATTATGTATTGATTTACTATACACAGTATATGTTATACTAATTTGTTTAAACGTGTAGATTGACTTTACTAGTGTAGATATACCGTTGTTGTTAGGTTTTTAAATCTCTTGTTGAACTGGGTTCTAAATGTGACTGTTAGATAGACATTTGTTTGATATAATTCACTATGAGAAATAATATTAGTAAAGCATTTAAATAATATAATTATACGAATGAAAGATCAGACAATAGGCAACTGTACGTTTGCATGGAGTTTAGTGAGAAGAAACAGGCTTAGTAGGCACTGGATTGGCAGAATCTTGGTTTTTTCAGTGTTCATGTCAATTTCTTCGGATGGATAAAAAAGCTTCTAAACCTTAACACTGCTATTTCATAGCAGTATTAAAGATTTTGAACCTATTTATACAGTTTGGTTACTAACGGATACTTAAAGAGAGACATTTAAATCTTCTAACCACATATACATTGTGTAATATTGACCGTTTGCTTTGGTTTTCTTCAAGTTTTTGAGTAGCAGAGTAAATGGCATTATGTCAGTTTAATTCCGGATGTCAATTTAGTGTATAGATCTATTCTACCTTCTTTTTGATATTATTTGACTGTTGGTGCATCAGAATTGATATGCATTCATGTATGTTAGTCAGATTTTACAGTGTGAATATGTGGCATTTAGTGGGATTTTTTTTTGAGATGTGTCATTTAGGAAAGAAAATGTAAAAATATTAAATTAGTTGAACGGTCAATGCTCACTGGGTTGGCGTCCAGGATGTTTTTACAGAGAGATGAGTTTTAGTGGAGCAAAGGCAAAAGCACTGTCGATTAGGCATTGTAAGAATTTTAACTTTCCTCTACAATTTATAATATACAATTACATTTGATGGACCGGTACGCAGAGTAATATTTGAAATCTGAATATTGCTGGTAACTAGCAAACACATGTTTTTCTTTCCAAGCTTTTTTCACAGCGGCATTTTGCATGTTTTTAAGCTCAAAAGTTTAATGTTCAAATTTTAATATGAAGTTCCTCCTGCATTTATTAACTTAATAATAACTGTGCTTGTTATAAACATTCCAGTACCGGTACTTCGCAGTTTGTGTGCTCAAAGTTCATTGGCAGAATGACTGCTTCTCTGCCACTCTAAATTTGATACGGGTATAGCTCAAAATATAATGCAAAATTATAAATGTTAATATCGATATGTAGTTTAAATTAGAAATGAATAAAAAAAAATTATTCAAATCCAGACTTCTATAATCCATTGTACCTATGCAGTCTATTAGACTGATGAAACTCCTCCTTCACTGCTACTCAGATACTCGAAAAATGGTTTTAACAAAAGAAGAGAATAATGTAACGATATATTTGAATTAATTGGGTTAAAATGTCTCTCTCTGAGTGACTTATACAACAGAACTAAACAATAAGGTTGCAAACCGCCAGCACTGTTATAGAAGAGCCGTGTTGATGGTTTTAAAGCTTTTTAGCCCATCTAGTGAAATAAACGTTTAAAATATTCAAAGAAAAACAAAATATGCTCACCCTGTAGTATTTAGATTATTTTATTCATTCCCCTCTGCTCTGTTTCCTCCACTAATTTGCCGATTTTATGTAATTCTTCTTTCTTAACATAGAATTGGATTTAAAGTCTCGTCGTGAGCGGGAGGATCAAGCACACATGAAGTGGTTACAGGGTCAGGAAGAAAAACGTCGGAAGATCGAAGAAAATAAAATGAAGGACGGTCAACACCGGAAGGAGGTAGAGATGAGAAAGAAACAACAATTAGAGGAAGATAAAGTACGCCATCTATATATTTTTATGTTTTTTTTTTAATTTTCTAGCTGGTTAAATAAAGCAATGTAATCTTGAAAGGAATGGAGAATCCAGAATAGTTAGTTTGGGATTCTCATATTCGATTATTCAGATTCGGATTTTATGAAAAATGAATTTTGCTCTGCGGTAATTTGCAATTATTTTTTTTTTGCAATCATTCATTTGAAAGTGACACTGTGAGCATGACGAAATTCCGATGAAACGTTAAAATAGTAGAATTTTATGTACTGTTAGTCTATCCAATCAAATTTTATTTTGTAAAGCCCAAGCCACAGAAGGACCACGTCTCATCAGCGCGATCCATCAGTGACTCGTACTTAATGAAGGTTGTTTTGACAAAAAATTTTCGAATGGATAAAGTACTGGCCTTGCGGTTAACATGTTGGGATCACAGGCTTGAAGGGTTCACATTCAAGACAAAGTCTGGCTTCTGATTCTTGGTAGCGTGATGGCGCCTGGCTTCTGAGTCTTCCTAGCGTGATGGCCTTGTGTTTAACATATTGGGATCACAGGTTTTAAGGATTCAGATCCAAGACAAAGTCAGGCTTTCGATTCTTGTCTATCATTCACCACATGCTGTAAATGACTTGCTGCTGGCTTTGCTGAACCAGAAGCTCTATGACTTTGCAACAACATTAACCCAATTTGCCTAAAAGTGGCCACTAGTATAGGGCCTTTCACAGGGTGATCTTCTGAAATTGAGTGATTTAAAAAAATGGAATTTAATCAAGTTTTGAATCTTTCCAGTTCACAACTTTCATTTTTATATTCAATTATTTGGCAAACAGGGTTTGTGTTATTGAAAAACATGGATCACGGTCTATTGCGCCAACTCAAGTAATAACATCCTGGGTTGAGTGGTGGGCTTTAGTTAACGACTTGCCAAGACTTTAAACTAGAAATCTTCAATTGATAATGATAATTTTCAATCGACAATGCCAATGCATTTACTAACCACCATACCATCTACATTATATCACTTTATGATTATTCTCCTTGCTCATTTGTCTAGCTTTTCAATATTTTTAATATTTTTTTTTAGAAAAAAGCTGAAGCAAAGATCGCAAGGACCGAACAGGTTTACGAAGTGAAAATGCGACAGAAACGAAGTTCTTCATCTGACAGAGGAAATAAAAGATGGTCCTGGGGAGGAGGTAGGAGTAGAAAAGATTGATTTTTGAAATGGTTTTTAATTGAATTAAAGTTAAAATAATAACAACTTAAACTTAAACAATGCATGCATTAATTTTAATTTTATACTGTGATATGGTGACGAATTATGATGAGATTTATTTGTCATTTCAAGTTAGATTGTGAAATACAAAATAATCTGAATTGATCTAAAAATTCTTTTTTTTCATACAGACTGTCTGTATAGACTTTCGAAATATTTATGATACGATCTACATAATTTTACCTTCACCAACTGTGTATATATCCTTGTAAATACTATGAAATTACCTGGGACCAACCACTAGCTACATGTGATCGCTAGTTGGGTCAGTTTGAAGGCCGCTTCTAACCTTGCTCAGAGCGAACCTCAAAAAATGACTCATTCTTACTCTGCTTTAATTCTTTTTTTTTTTTAAATTAAAAGCAGTCGGCTTCTTCAAGTGCCTTATGTGCGAAGTAGCTAACATTCTCATTTACCTTTTTTTTAGTTAAATATTCGATTACTGTTTATAGAAAAAATATTGAATTGATCAACTAATCATTTGTTTTTGGGTAGCTTGTCAGGTGTTGTATGCATGGTAGCATAAGTAGCCCTGGACTATACTTTTTTTTTATTTTTTTTTATAGCCACTTCTTTGAGTGGGTCACCCTGTACAATGCCCTGTAATAGCGGTAGGCGGACAGGGTTACAATTACTGGAAAGATATGATATTTTCCTGTTCGGCTTAGCCTACCCTAGTTATTACACCCCGGGTTGAGTGGTGGGCATGGATAAGCGAGCCGGACTCGCCGGGGCTCGAACCCGAGATCTTCAACCTGCGATGCCAACATGTTTAACCACTAGGCCATCACGCCCACATACTTGATTGCATAATCAATAATATTACATACCGGTACATTTTATATTATCATATGTCATTTCTTGTTGATGAATAAAATTTCGAAATGATTGTCACTCAAATCCGAATCTAGTGGTAGATATACTATTTCTGGATCTTTAATATTGACAAAAATCATATTTCCAAAAAGCTGTTTTTTTACAAATTCCTCGCATTGCTGAACTTTGACTTGACAATTAGGCTGACAATATTTATATACCTTGAAGCATGTTGATTTGCCAATTTTGAATTTCACATTATGTTGATGGTTTGAATATTGTCTATCTGAAAAAAATTGCAAAGGCATAAAGTTTCGGACACACAAAGCGAAACACAATTCTGTCACGTGTGTCACTCTGTGTGGGATATGGGTAGGGCTGGGCAAAACCGAATCATTTGAAATTCGAATCGGATCAAATCGCTGATCCTATTTTCACTAAATTGTGTCCGTTGTGATAATTGGGAAATTTACAGTTAAGAATTACAAATATTAGCATAAACACTCAAAAGCTATGTATTTTCAATGACATAATTTTAACTTTGACGACAAAACACAATCGATTTTGGTCAAACTTGACCAAAATCAATTGCATTTTGCCGTTAAAAATAAAAAATCCCTTTTTCAATTAGCAAGTTTTTGTTCCTATCGCCGATTCACTATTGATGCGAATAATTTGTACTTTGAATCGATCCGAATTACCAAATCGAATTGTCCATCCCTAGATATGGGCGATATGGCCGATACAGTATTCATGGAATGATGCACTTTTCTGATTTTAATCAGCATTTAGGTTATATTTCGGTGGTTATTGCATTTATTATTGGTGGTTTTGTTTCGGAGCTCGTGATTCTCTACTAACCTTGATTGTCATTTGTCGAATATGTATAGTTATCTCTTATTATTGATGTCAAAAACCTATATCGGTCTTTTATTGGGTGGCCAGAATGGAATATCTTTTGCTTTCAGAATCGAATCAAATGATTTTCCCAATGGAATATTCAAATTGCAAGTCTTATATTAAACAAACAAAGACATCTTTTCATCAGCTTATAACTTACATGAAAATTCACACTTATTTATGAAAAAAGTATAAAACTATCATTTTGTTGATTTCAAATTGTTGCAGAAATCGAATCGTATAATTTATGATTTGAATATTACGAATCAAATATTTTGGTCAGCTCTGATTGGGAGCGCATCGCATACAAACTCAAAAGTATTAGATCCTGGATAATTCTGCTACTATGAATTAAAATCATATACAAGATGCTACAGAGACACTTATGCACTATTAATTAAAAGATTATCTAAATCCCTGTGATTGAATCTAATCAATTTAACAGATGTCACATATTAGACAGGATTAGGGGCTTTAAATGTGATTAACACCTTGTGCAAAATGAGGCTTGTTTTTGCGAATGGTTTTGTCTTTAAATTTCTCCTATGTTTTGTATATACATCATACAGGTCAAAATTTATACAAGTACCGGTTCCCCATATACAGCAACATTCTACCTTACCAATGCGAAATATGGCATGTATCGTAATTTTGCTCAAAAATGGACACATTGAAAAATATTTAAAAAAGAGGAATTGAAGTACAATGATGTAAATCAAGAATATCTCAAAGTATATTCTATGATGTGCTTGACCTGCCCGGTTAGCTCAATCGGTAAAGCGTTGGGAATACGCTTCGAGCTGCGCATCTCTGATTGTTATGACCCAGATTCGAATCCTGATGGTTACATGCGAGAGGTCTACTGACGCTTCGCCGGTGCACGGTGGTTCACGTAAGCGCTGCTCACGGCTTCCTCCACCAACCAGGTCCATACACAGGAAAAATGAGAAATACGATAGAAATAAGAGTACCCACTCCAATTCGTAACTGGTATCTGCACGAGAGGTCGTGGTTGGCCATATGGTTAAGCTATATTCTCGGCTTTCCTCTCCCGCAGGATAAAAATGATACCCTATCCTATTAATAATATTTCTGATTGGTTTGTTATATAACATGCTTGCACTAACACATTTTGATTTGCTTGTTTTGATTTCTCACTAAACCTTCATTTTTCCTTCACAAGGCGGTGTCGGCGGCGGTGGTGGTGGGGGAGGGGGAGGTGGAAGAGGGGATTCCCAATCCCCTTTCCATTATTTTGACGCAACACGGATGACCAAAAGGACGCCATCTTCGGCTGGTAAACAAAAGCGAATAATTTTGTTTAATTTATTTTGTTTTGTCCTAATTTCAAAGCAATTTACAGAATGATAAATTGTAAAACCGCACTGAAATCTCATGAAGATGCACAAGTTCTTGTCCAAATTCAAGTTAAAATCAACCTCCTGTTTAATTCGTGATGGATTTGTCTTCAAAACGTCAAATATATCCATAAATTGTATTGTGTTGTCATAATTCTTGATCTTGATTATGATCTATGATGTCATATTGTGAGTTGATTACCAAATCATAACCCAAAATAACAATGCATGTTTTTAAAATTGGTTTTAATTGATTTTGATGGTTTCATTTGCATGATAAAGCTTTTTATATTTAGTTTTATATGTATGAACTGTGAGAATATAAGATTTTATGTTGTATTTGAATTGTAAAGCACAAAAAAGTTGGAAAGAGACCACAAGTCTTTTACCATTTATGCTATAATAAGTCAACAATTTAGGTCAATTTGGCAGAAGTTGAAAAGTATTTGAATCAAAAACCGTATTTGAATCAAAAATCTCACACACTTGAATGTTATGCCTGCTAAAATATTTACTTGTGTGCTGTTTCCCCACTTTTAAAACTTTTTTACTAGATTTTAACAACATGTTCAAAATTCAAAAAACTAAATTTGCATAGTTGTAAACATGCTCATAATTGTAGAGGTTCTCTAAATTTGTAAAATTTTTATTTCATAATGGTTTCTTATATCTCATAGTTTATATTATATTTATTTGGAATGTATCACATATTTATTTTAACACATTTGCATTTGTTTTAACTCAGGCATGTTGGCATTAACCAACATAATCAGTCAAAAATTGTGTAATGGACCACAGAATATTTCATAAATTGCATATTTCGGTAAAAAGAATTGAAAACAATTCAAGTTACGATTTGAAAACGCTGTGTTGAAGCACTTAGTTTATTTCTAAATTGCTTTGAACAAATTCATATTTGTCGCATTCAAAATTTGTTTTCATGTCTACAAATTCTCTCTAAATGCTCTCATTATCATATCTCTGTGTGAGAGCAGGGAAGTTGAGCAACTAGCGCATGGAGGGTGATTGAATTGGGAAGACAAAAACCAGACTTTTGCAATATTATTATTGTTTTAACCCGAGCATTTTACTGAAACATTCATTGGTTCTCGAACAAATTTTTGATTGATTCCCCATAACACCAGATAAAGCACATCAGCGACCCAGATCAATGCATGCAAGTCATTTTGATGTTTCACAACTTGGAAGGTTGTTTGGTAAGACTGTAATGTTATTTTTTATTTTATTCAAGAAATGTTTATTAAATGTAATCATTTTTGAGAAATATTGCTCATATTTTTCTGTTTTTATGTTTGATTTTGTCTTTTTTGCATCAAAATATTTTTGATATATCTCACTGGATTTTTGTATGTACACAAGTTCAAAAATATGAGCGTTCATTGCACTCACTAGAAATAGAAGTAAATAAATAAAAGCAAAGTAACGCTACAGATGTGATATTCGCTAATGTTAGGTAGGCATGGTCGAGGTTGCTACCTTGAAATACGGTTTTTTGCATCAATTCTTTTTGAATCTTTCTTATTCAATGATCAGATTTGTTGAATATCGAATTTCTACTCTAGTAGTTAGTTGATCAGTTAAGAGTTGGGTTGTAGTTGTTGCAAACTCAATACCAAAGGGCTATTAGAAGATTTGGTACCAACAGCTGCACCCTGAGTGGAAACATCCCAAATGGAACTGAACCACCATGGTAAGGTGCAGTGGGTGATATCTACCCATGGCGATGGTAAAACCACCTACCACTTCTTTGTTTTCTTTTAGTCGTCTGTCTCTTATTATATGCAAGAAATACGTTAGGACTATTCCCTTATTATGAACGCAATGTTATGTCAATTTTCTTTTTCACAGATGACAATTCTCCTGATCCAGTAAGAGCAGGATCAATGACCAACTTAGGTGAGCTTCATTTATTCTTATAAAACTATTGTGATAAAACATGTTTGATCAAGAATAAGTCACTTATGAAAAACGAGCAACTTAGAGTTGGGTGACATTGGGGGCGAGTGAAGCATGTTCGAAATAAAAAAAGCAGGTGCATATTATGAAACCCTGCAACAGCGGCCACTTATAGACTGACAGGGTTACAATTAATTGAAAGATATCTTTTTTCCTGTTCGGCTTAGCATACCCAAATTATATACCCTGGGTTCAGTGGTTGACATGGACAAGCAAGCCGGACTCGCCGGGGTTCGAACCCGAGATCTTCAACCTGCAATGCCAACACGTTTAACCACTAGGCCACCGCACCTGACGATATGTAAGGGTTGTTGTTTCATGTATATACAAAGATCAAGAGGCATATAAGTCGTTGAGTGAGCCAAAGGCTTGTTTTTTTTGTTTTGTCACTCTGTGCGATATCGTATTGAACAGTTAACTGTTTTTTGAACTTATGCCATGAATCGTGGTGTCACAGCAAACCGGCATCGCAAAGATGGTGATACGGTATCTTGGAAAACCCAATACCGTGATACCGAAATGCCGCCCAGCTCTAGAGCCATTGTGGCTGATGATTGCCAAAATATGTTTGAATACCAGTACCATTTATCTGGGAAGCCCTTGAGACGTTGCTTTGAGCAAGTTTAAGATTTTTTTCTTGTTATAGCTTCACCATCAGCCTCCAAACCACAGAGCGACAGGTTTTCCAAGAGCCCTCTCCTGATCAACACCACACATTTGAACTTTGCTATGGGACTTAGAACCTACGAACCACACACAGGGGCTGGGAGGGGTGTCTCACCTGGTAAGAAATTTTTAAATCTTATCTGTGTATGTGTGTGTACTTTTCAGTGTGCATTTATTGGGAATATTTAACATCGATTCAGAATTTTTGAGGACTTTGAAATTTAATGGAATAACTTTTGTGGAATGTGGGTTTTGTGTGAGATGCTTTATAAATGTTATGACCCTTTTCTGGCTAAATTTTGTTGGATATCGTAAAACTCCTGATTTTGCTTTATAACAGTATCAAATATCTGAGGAAAACTGAGAAAAATTCCTATACTGAGATAATTGAGAGCATGAGCACTTTAGCTTGATGAATTTTATCAACGAAGTGCCACAGATACCACTCAAACACCCCATTGTTTCAGATGTTCTTTGCTTAGAGTGTAGTTATTGGTGCCACCCCTTGCTTTTAGGCATCATTTTTGGCCTTAATCAGAGTGGATTTCAATAAAACAAAAAACTTCAATCTGTGTTTGATAAACATGATTTCGATTTGATTGTTTGTTCTCATATCAGAGTTTTTCTAGTTGTATTTTACATGAACCTGTTGTTTTCACCAACTCCAAATTTTCAGTTGATGTTTTGTCGGCCTATGACTATTCCTCAGCAGAGCAAGGTATAATAGCCGGCCCTAATATATTGTAGATCACAAACCAATCAAAATTCATAATGCTATAATTTTGTACTGTGATTCTGTAGTTGGGATGGAACGAACGTTTTTTTGATCTTGCGAATCAGTTTCAGTCTGAAACTCTGTTTTTTTGTTTTTATAGCCACTTCTTTGAGTGGATCACGCCGTCCAAGGCCCCGTAACGGCGGCCACTTATAGACAGAGTTACTTACAATTGATGGAAAGATATGATCTTTTCGTGTTTGGCTCAGCCTACCCAAGGTATTACACCTGCGTTGAGTGATGGGCATGGATAAACAAGACGAACTCGCCGGGACTCGAACCCGAGATCTTCAACCAGCGATGCCAACATGTTTAACCACTAGACTATCGCGCCCACTTTGACAGCAAACTGGCAGCTAACTCAGCTACTCAGACACCCAGACACCCGAAGCAAATGAAGGTTCAATCAGAAGGAAATTTAGCAAATGAACAAAAATTCGTGGTATATCTCTTACTAGATGATGAAAATGACTCTTTGAGTGCCTGGTTCGAACCGAACGGTAGAAAAAGGTTCAAAATCCAATGATTTTGAAACTTTTTCGTTCATCCAAAGAAAGTCATAGAAACATTTCAGGCGCCCAGAGAAAAACAATATTTCCTCACACTGTTTGTCACTACCATATATAGTCGATACATTAAATATTTACATGGTGCATTGCTATGACATTAACTACGAGCTGCTAATCTCTAATCATACTGTCTAAAGGTTTAAATTCAATCTTGTGAGTGTCTATGAGCCCAAAGTTTACTGAACTGAACATCTCACAGGTAAGCGTTGCCTACATTTTCCCCCGACCAAACCATGTCTGTGTATACTGTATGGGAAAAATGAATGAAAGGGTAAATCAAAACCTTCGCTCCCTATTTGGAATCGGTGTCTGCACGAGAGGTCGTACTTTGATATATGGTTAAGCCGTATGCTCGGCTTTTCTCTCCTCTAGGATAAAAATAAAAATCCTATACTTTGCACTGAAATATATAATGCATAGTTAACATGAGCAATGTGTATTTTTGAGCTTCTTGAGTGGGATTCAAGAACCTTTCGGGATCTCAAAAATTATTGCAGCAATCAGTCTGAAACTGAGGCAAGGTCCTAATCTCGTTCCATCCCTATTCTATTATTTTTAATTGTATTACCGGTTCGTTACCGAGAATGAAAGTTGAAATTATTGTGAGTGCAAGTTTTATCTTGTCTATTTACTTTTTTCATGGCCACTCGTCTGGATGAGTTACCCTGATCAATGCCCCATACCGGCAGTCATTCTAAGGCGAATAGGTGTAGTTATATTGGAAAGTTTTGAATTTTGCAGTTTGCCCGAGGTTATTACACCATGGGTTGAGTGGCGGGGGGCATGGATTAATGAGCCGGACTTGCCTGGACTCGAACCCGAGATATTCAACCTGTGATGCCAACATGTTAACCACTGAGCCATTGCATCCACTGAAACTGGCTTGTCCTGGAGTCAAACACAGGTCAATCCGATCAGAAAAATATTGTTAAAAAGGTCTTTTGTTAAGTATGAGTCACTGATGGATTGTGCCGCTGAGACGCGGTCCATCTGTGATGCATGCTTGACAAAATAAAATTCCTGATCGGACAGTTCAAATTAAGGGAATCGAACCGAATTATTCAGGTTTCGTGAATCACTGAAAGCTCATGGAAATCTTGCACTTACAAAATTTTCAACTTCCATTACCTTAGTTACAAAGCATCGCTTTGTTGTTGCTTTTAGGACAGGAGTGTATTTTTTGTATTGAAGTCCTGCAAAAAATTTGATGCTTCAAGTTTATTAATAGGCTGCCATGTGTCAATTATGGAGGAATATTATGCCATAATTCTGCATCTTTAGTAGGCGCTCATATTTTTTTTTAATTTGTTTCGGGAATGGGTATTTTGATGTGCTTCAGCCTGAGCTTGTTAGAGCATAATTTACGCCAGAAAGAAAATTTGAAGCAAGCTCTATTTTCTAATTAGGCTTTGCTTTTAGGTAATAATTAGGCAGATTTTTGGTAGATTATGAAATATAAAGAGATCACTTGTTTTTTTATTCACGATAAATATGTCCAGATTATTTCATTAATAATTCAAGTCATTGATCAATGTTAAATATATTTTATTTGTGTTGACTAAAGAATATTTTTTTTACTGTAACCACTACTCAATTTTTTGGTTTTCACCCTTGATCTTCATCAAGATTCACCCCGAATTCGACGTTCAAATTCACTCGGAGCACGTCCAAAACCATCATCAAAGGGGCCACCATCACGGACAGCAAGTGTGGAAAACATAGCCCCTAAAAAGGATGACACCCCATCTTCAGACCCTAAACCGACATCCAGTAAAACTCCCAGAATGAGGGGCAGATCTCCTGCCCCTAAAGTCACTCTAACAACGACAGCAAAAATACGAGAACAACTAGCAAAGAATCAAAAGGCAGCCTCTACAGGTGTCAAAGCACGAATTAGTTGGCATCCTTCTCAGTTGTGCATGTAATTAGTTCTAATCCCTCTCAATCAGTTAGCCTAAAATTCAATACTTTGAACCTAATTTTTATTGATCATTTCAGTTCACCTTTTCAATTTTTCTTTGTGAAACAAAAGCTAATACTCTAATACCATTTTTATGGTAATCGAATTATTTGCTATGACCGATCGGTGAACCTATCGGTGGGATGATAACCAACAACCACTAAAAACATACCTTCATATTGACTGTGCATCTATTGTGCGCTGCAACTACTCCTGAGGTGCTTCGCTTAGGAGCATGCTTGGTGTTAAAATAGTCATGCATTTGACCTTTGATCTTCCGTATAATATATTCATGTATGTCCTTTTGACCAGCTAAGCCACCATTTTGGTAACAAAATCATTTAATAACATCAAGATTGTCACTTGGGCGGTGGGTTTTAGGAATGGAAAAAGTGTTTTATTTGAACATTTTTGGAATTAAATGTCGTTTATTGAAAATTTCACAACGTAAAATTCGGCAAAAATCTTAATTTTTAATCAATATAATATTTTGAAACATCAAGGATGTTAAGTTTAAACAATATTAAAAATGCCTATAAAATAATACGGTTCTTAATGTTACATAATTGTATTAATCTTCCCTAATAGAGAAAAATAGTAAATTATCATAAATGTGTGAATCTGAAGGTATCATAATCAACTAATGATCACTCGTTTTAGAAAACATATATTTCACACACTACTAACTTTTTGTCTGTCGTGGTTCTGTTTTTCATAATTATCACAGTTACATAATTATTATATTATTTACTGTATTTAAAACATTTCTAAAACATCATATTAAATGTTGAACATTTGCTTAAAATAAATAATTTACAATATAAAAAATGGAATACAATTATACGTTCAAAATGTACATCTAAATTGGTACCACTGAATAATATTTTAGTTTACACTGTACTAACCTTCTGTATTTGTCATACCTTTCATATTAGTGTTATTACCAAAAGATTCTGTTGATTAAGTCTGTTTAATACACACAGTCTTACTACCGTATTTTGCAGACTATAAGCATCTCCTTAGTAGGGGTCGCAAAAGAACATTTTTCTTAAATTTTGCCATTTTGTACACAGATATGACGCAACAGATTAATGGTCGCAAAGCGTCCGTGAATGACTCCTCAAAAACAAAAAACACGTTCTGCCTTATCATACGCCAATGTAATAACATACCATAATTTATTAACTCGGACGCGATTTATAGTCCGCGAAATACGATAGTTTTCTCCATGCGCTGTTTCAATCAGTCTTACAAAACGCAAAACTTTTTTAGTAAGCCCTTTTGGATTATTGTAGTTTATTTTTAATTTGTAGTATTTTGACATATTTCCTTCTCTACCTTCCTCTACTCTACCATTTAGCTCATGGTAAACTCAAAACGAAGCCTCATTAGAGATAAATCTCCTAGAACTAAAATATGTCAGATCTTCTCAAAACAAAAGATTATCTTCTTGCTAAGCTTTGCCCTACGAGTGTGTAGCTCTGCTCCGCGGTTATTAAAATCTCCAATTTATGAAAGGTTTCGAATCATAACAGAAGTTGTTCTTATCGTTGCTGATTCTTCTCAACGTCCACCAGAATTTTCATTATTTGTTTCGGGAATTTGCGTAGCCTAAGACTTTTTATTTTAGATGTTCGCTTGCTGCAGCTTGCTTGTTGCCGTAGGTGTATTGGCAGTATTTGAATATGATATGAAAATTGAAATATGAGCCATATTTTTCCACAAAATATTTCCCTTGAGCTCTCCGCTAGGTGTCCTAAAATTCTGATAAAGATTGATTTTGTTTTCGATTCTTTTAGCGACCTGGCAGAATTATTTGCTAAACTTCACCCTATAGAGTTTTACATGATTAAGAATTTGCAGCAAAATAAGCGAAATGAACGAAAAATACAAATAGTTATATCGAAAACAACAAAGTAGGTAGTAGAACTTTTAACCTTAGAATCTGACCTTCAAATATAATCAAATTTCTACCTCAGACTGTCTTAGTTATGCAAGGTGTGTAGTTAGTAGTGTAGTGATAGTGTGAATTTTATTTTGGTGATATGGCTGCTCTTGTTTTTTATTATAATTTTCTAACCTAATTTTGTTATCAATGTTTAATTTTGTTGGTGTATGTATATGCTACTTATTTTAGTCCGTATTTTTTTATTTTTTGTTCTAAATTTTGTGTTGATTAAAAGTAACTGTGGATACCTAATTGGAGTACTGAGCTATTACGCCTCTTGGCCATCTTTTTTTATACTTTTATATTTTATATAGATTTTTAGTTGATGTTCTTTAACATTTACTTTTTCTGTTTGGTATCAAAGGAAAATACTCGTCCAATTTCTTTTTTTTTTGTTTATTTGATTTGAATGTGCTTTCCGTGCCTTCCTTGCAATTTGGCCATTTTACTTTCGCTCTAAACCATTAAAAAAGCTTAAGCATGGGTGCTGACTTGAACTATTGCATTTTAAGGTATGAAGATTTTAATGAGATTTGTCATCGAAGGCTTGAATTTAATCTGGCAGAAGTCTTTGTTAAACACTTGACCAATAAAAAAAAATTTTTGTTGAGCATGAGCCACAGATGGACCACATATAAGCGACGCGATTCAACTGAGATTCAAACTTGACAATAAACTCTGAATTTTTTTAATCGAGTTCCCCTTCTTGAAAACAATTTCATTTCATTAATTTTTCCAAAACGGATTCATTTTGAAGTGAAATCATGATATATGCCAAATTTTACGTTGTAAAATTTGACATAAATCATGATTTTGCTTTAAAATATGGTCAAATATCAACAATTTCTTTCACCTGAAATGCAAAAACTTCACTCTATCCAGATAATGAATTTCCAAAACCGTTTGAGCTAAACTATAAAAACAATATTTTTACGCGAAATAAATTCTAAAACTATTTTCATCTTCCAGGTCGTCCCACCACAGCACCAGGTCTCACTGAGCCGATCACAATTAGTCCTCGACTTCTCGCTCCGACACGAGCCTCTCTAGCGCGATCTAGGAACGCTATAAACGAACTGGATGATAGCGCCTCGCAGTCATCTAACAGTAAGTTCAACCAAGTGTTTGTATTATTCTTTTTTTTATGAAACTTTTTGAAAAGGTTTGAGTGATACCCTAAAAATTCCTCCAGAGATTTATTGAGCTGTGCTGTTGAATAAAATGAGATACAAGGATCTACATTCCGGATTGGGCATTACAGAATAATTCTCTATTCCAGATATATTTAAAATACCATACTCCTAAATTCCTGGCTACATTCGAAATTGGAAAATAGTATGCATTCTTGCACATGTGGCCCGGAGGGCTGAAGATCTAATACAGAAGCCCATTTGTGAAGAAAAGAGCAGAAATAATTCAAACATTGAACCTTGATATTGATAATGACTTTATGTAATGGTTTCATAATATATGGGTTAAACTGATCTTATGAAACATCAAGTCCAGAATATGTATTATTATCAATTTACATTAACCGAATATACGGCTTCAAGAAACTACCAAACAAGGTCTGAACTAAACAAAATACAATAAAGAAAATATTACTTTCCGAGTACAGACAAGCTAGCAAACCTGATGCTATGCCCACATTACTCAAGACTAAATGCCTTCGTATCGACAAAGCAACAGACCATGATAAGCCTGACTGTAATCAGTAGTTATCACTTAGAACAGTAACATCACAATGATGATAAATAATAATGAGGTGTAACACGAAGTCTTGCTTGGCCAAACTTAATTCTGAGATGCCCACCATTGCGTGACACCATTGTAAAATTAGGATACAAACCTATTAAATGTGTGGTTTAATACGATGCCTTTGTTCTTCCAGCTTCAGGGGGTCATTCTGGTCCAATGAGGAGTCGAAGTAAGGATAGAAGAACTAAAGAAAAAGCTCCTGGAAGGTGAGGATGATTGTGAAAGTAATAAGTTAATTATTGTTTGTGGTCGACCTCAGTTTTGATCTGTAATAAGTATAACATTATAGACGAACTATCAATGTACGTACATTGTCTTAAGATGGACCATATTTTTATTTTTGTCTAGCCACTTCTTGGAATGGATCACCCTGCCCAAGGTCCTGTACGAGCAGCCACATATAGACAAACAGGGTTAGAATTGCTGGAAAGATATGATCCTCCTGTTCAGCTTAGCCTACCCAAGTTATTACACCCTGGGTTGAGTGGTGGACATGGATTAACGAGCCTATCTAGCCGGGACTTAAACCCAAGATCTTCAACCTGCGACGCCAACTTGCTTAACCACTAGATTACTGCGCATTTTGTGTAACAGTAGATGTGGATCTGCTCGCAGATCTTATATTAGTTGGTGCTAGGGGAAGGTGCACCACACCACTGCCTTGAATTTATCCAGAGTATCAAGTTTTATTCTCGTTCCAGATCCGACTCTGGCAGCTCATCTCCAATGACAGAAACATCAAAATCTTCACCATCGGTGCGCAAACCGACTCCAGATCGTAAATCTACACCCAATCGTGGATCGGCCCCGGTGGTACCCAACAGAAGGGCCCCATCTCCTGCCCAGACGAGGGGCACCGGTGCTAAAACCACAACGGATGTTAAGAAAACAGCTACACCAGAAGCAGCCAAAGCACAGAAAAGAGGGAACTCACCTGCAGCAAGGTTTGTGATCAAATGATCTTATATTTTCTTTCAGTGGCCTGTGAATTGGTAGGAGTATGGGTTTCTGAAATCTCACTAAGGCTCATTTAATCATATGAAGCTCTACTGAACTTAAAAATATTTATTTCACAGAAGACAGATTGATTCCTTTGGCCTAAATCAGTGCCTGGAAGGAACCAACTAAAGACCGCACTACACGTTTGCTTAGGTTGCGTTTTTCTAGGTTTGGTCTATTTAACCCTTGGCTTTAGCACGCTCAGTACTCTGCATACATTTACTTTTCGTTTTCCTATGATGCTCGTTTCGTGCGTTGTGCTTTGTAGGTGAACACGATTAACGCAAAGCAATGCGAGCGTGTGTTGCCATTTTTATTTCGTTATCCGAAACGTAATGCAACGCATCGGTGAGACAAGTTCACGTATATTGTGGCCTAAACGCCCAATTTATGGTAATTTAGCAACAGTAACTGCGGGCGAAGAAAAAGTAGTAGATGGTTTGACCACCACATGGGTCAGGTACTGCTCACTACACTTTATACCATATCTGTTCAGTTCCATTTGGGATGTTTTCCGCTTAAGAGTGCATATGCTGTTACTATATCTGTTTATTGATATGTATAAAGATTTTATTAGGCAGAACCAACAAAGTTCCAAAATACAAAAGACACAACTTCCAACAGAACAGCATGTGATCACCACAACATAAAATACTGAATGACCTTCAAAGACCAGCATGGCAGTATATATATCATGGGTGATGCATGAATGATCACACCCACAATGCAACACCATCATATTGTGCAATGATTGGTCATATAAAGAGTGGGAGACATGAGCAAGATGAAATAGGATAGAAACAGTATTAGACTGATAAACTTCTAGTCAATGATAGTTAACAATATCCTGTAGTAGCTCTTTGCTATTAAGTGGCCGTTAGTTGTTCCTTTTAGGCCCTGGTTCTGGCCTTGCTCAGAGTGAAAAGAAAGTGGAAAGCATTTCAAAGATTACTTATTTATTATATTAAAGTCCAGTGAGTTGTAACTAGGGCTGGGCAATTCGAATCGATTCAATGCACTTTTTATTCGAATCAATCGTGAATCGTTCATAGGAACAGAAACTTGCTAAATAAACTAAAATTTTCATATTTTAACGACAAATGCAATCGATTTTGGTCAAATTTGACCAAAATCGATTATATTTTGTCGTTAAAATATGAAAGTTGTTGCTCTTAGTCATGTAGTGCGGATTGAAAATGAACTATAAATTGTTGATTTTCACAATGGAGACAAGTTGTAATAGTAAAAATGATATATTTGCTATTTACATGGAATTAGTGATTCCGATTTGAAAAAATAATTCAAATTCCTAATGATTCGGTTTTGCCCAGCCCTGTAGTAACTTCCCATATGTAAAATCATCTACGAATCTTCTGTTTCCCTTTTTTCCCCTTTTGATAACACGCATGACCTACAGTCTGAATACAATAAATATTTAACCTTAACCTTTTTTGTCCATGTAGGAGATCCGGGGTTTCGCCAGCTTGCAAACCCAAACCATCCACACCCACGGGTGAACAACAAACAACACCCCAGAGATCTACGAGTGCTTCATCGAAGAGAGGGGTTTCCCCCTCCCCTGCCAGTGGGACGAGGATGAAATCAAAACCTAAGACTGGTAAGTGATATATCATCATTACCTGATGAAGCTGGACTATGATCTAGTGATTTTCAACCGGTGTTCCGCGTAAGATCGTCAGCTGTTCCGCAAGAAGTTCATCAGTTTTACACAATAGGCCTAAAGAGCATATCTTTTATGGAAGTAATTATCCACTATCACGAGTTTGAATCTTCCAACGTGTTTTGCTTCATATAGTAGGAGAGTAATGATCACGTGGTATACCATTATGGTGAGTCTCTATTGCACAATAATGGGAATCGTATTAGGTGGGCCTGTTGCTGCTCCAATAGCGTAATAACAATTTTGTTAAATTTTGTTCGGTGTATCGCAAGATTTTTTCAATACAAAAAGTGTTCCGTGGCTCAAAAAAGGTTGAAAAACACTGATCTAGTGAAAGCTTCTGTAATAAGCTTGTTTCAATATGTGAAATAAGATTTTAGTTCTGTAAAATATGATAATCTCCGTTTCTGCTTGTGTTCCCCCAGTGCTGAAAGCTTTCAACCTCGACTGCTCAGCTGTACGTGGTGGAATTATTGAACGCCCTGTCTTTGATTAGATTCACGACAATTCTTAATTTTTTGCCACATATTGTGATGCATCACCTGAGGGCCATTCTTGTCTTGTTGCCCCAGCATGTTTGCTTACATCTATTTACTTCTCTTCATGTCACTGTTCATATAGAGTTCATTAATAAATATCACTCGTGCTCACCGAAGTTGTGTATACAGCTCATCATGTTAGTTCACAGAGTGTTTTTCTTTCAGAAACTTCTAAAGCTGCATCCACGCCACCAAATATCAAACCCGCTCTTCGACCAACAAATTCAACACAAATAAAAGCTGCAAGATCATCACCAGCTACTAAAGCAACAACCAAGACGGAGAAGCCGACCACACCAAAAGCTAAAACTCCAGGTATTCAGACTGTCAAGGAAATTTTAAGCCCTGTAGGTATGGGCCTTAGAATAGTCCTAATGTATTTCCTGAGTGTCGTAAGAGGCAACTAAATAGAGATAAAGAAGTGGTAGATAACCCTTCAGATAGCACTCACTGTATTTCACCATGGTGATTCAGTTCTGTTTGTCATGTTTTCTGCTTAGAGTGCAGTTGCTGGTACTACATCTTTTAGAAGCTCTTTGCTATTAAGTGGCTGTTAGTTGGTTCCTTTTAGGCACTGCCTCCGACCTTGCTCAGAGTGAATTTCAATAAAATATAACAATTAAAGTTTCAAAGATTGACTGATTGCCACAAGAGATAATGATAGTGATTCTAATTGCTCAACCGGTGATGTGCAGTGTTTGCGCATCACCGGTTGAGCAATTAGAATCACTATGTGGGCGTGATGGCCTAGTGGTTAAACATGTGGGCATCGCAGGTTGAAGATCTTGGGTTCGAGCCCTGGCGAGTCCGGCTCGGTTATCCACGCCCACCACTCACCAACCCTGGTTGTGATAACTTGGGTAGGCTAAGCCGAACAGGAAAAGATTATATGTTTCCAGCAATTGTAACCCTGTTCGTCTATAAGTGGCCGCTGTCACAGGGCTTGGACAGGGTGATCAAAGCATTTTTCTAGCAGACGTTCCTCTTTTTTCAAAGTGATTAACATTTACTTCTAACGTTTTTCGATTGTGCTCTTCTCCGGGAGAAAACAGACTTAGCAAAATGTCAGCTACCATGAGGATAAAATTCACTGATAATGTACGATTCCTTGATTATGCACTTTCTATAAATTTTCCCTTGTCGAGTATTTCTCTGCTGTCTTTCATATTGATTAACAGTGTTGGTGACTTTGAGATATGGTTCTATTTCAAAACAGACTGGCGATATGCCGACTACTCTGCTACTCAGACACCCGAAAAAAATGCTTTTGTCGGAAGAAAATTTATTTAATGGGCAATATTTCATGATATATTTGTAGAGCAGAAGATTTGAATTGTCTTTTTAGTGTTTGGTCACGAGCAAACTGTAGGAAAAAGGAACTTTTTTGCTTGTCTGAAAAAAGTGATATCAACACTTCGAACACCCGAAGAAAGGCAAAATTTTTCCACCCTGTCCTGAAGAAAAAGACATGAAAGTTACTTTTTTTGTTGAAAGTATTCATACAGAATAAACAAATCAGTTTTTAAATTTTCAATGACAAAAACAATTCCCGAAATATTTGATGTAATTATTTGATATTCAATTTTGATTCGATGGTGGTAAACCTAATTTCTGCATTATCAATTTTTATCACAGATACTTCAAAACAATCGGAAAAACCCAAACCAGCGCCGAAAGAGTCGCAGAAACCCGACAATTCATCCCAAAATACAGACAGTGGCTTTAAAGACATTTCCGACCCGATCCAACAGGCTCCATCGGTGCCGAACAGCGTCGGGGCCATAGTAACGCCTTCTGTTAGTGGAGAAATTCCCAAAAGCCTCAGCAACACGTCACAAAGTGTCTCTGAAATTCCGAGCGCTTCAGAAACTTTAGAAAAGGACGTTGAGGTTGAGACTGAACCCGCAATTGTAACGAAAGTGGGGAGTGAAATGCCCGAAAAAAATGAAAATGCTGTTCCTAAATCTGAGCCTTTATCCAAGGCTGATATACAAACAAGTGACAATTTGCCCCATGGCACAGCTGTGGAGAATGACTTTTCACCTGAAGTTCAATCAAATGTTGGAAATAGTCTAATACCCCATGTTCAGTCAACTGTGGAGGATGAACTTTCACCCCAAATTGAGCCAATTGCGTCCAATGACCTTCCACTCCAAGGGGATCCGAAAAATGAAATGCCGCAGGAAGAGTTAACAGTCACTACTGACATTCAATCTCAAGTGCAGGTGACTGATCAAGATGACCTTTCAACCCAAGCTCAGTCAAGCATGGAGAATGACTTTACATCACCAACCACTTTGGTAGAACCTGCCAAACCAATGGACAGTGTTATTCAACAAGAAGAAGAACTCGTTCAAGATGACGAAAAAGTTATTGAGGAAGGGGATGCCCAAAATTTGGAGCCTCAAATCTTAGACCTTCAACCTGGAGATGCCCCAATAACAAAAGATCCCCAAGCCCTAGACTCCCAACCTGAACCTATACAGGCAAAACAAGACATCTCCGGACCAAACTTAATCCAGGAGTCTGAGAGCGCTGGCAACGATTTGATGGCGTTCGAGATGGAAATGCAGATGTTTGAGCAAAATAGAGTTAATAATGAAGATCAGAACGAGGTCGAAGACGAAAACATTAAACAATCGGAGAATTTACCACAAATGGGAGGTAATATGGATCAAATAAACTTCAATGAAATCATCCGAAGCGACGATCAGCAACCAGATAGCCTTGAAAATCCTGGAGTGAATTCATTCACCCAACAAGAGGAAGAGAAAGTTGTCGACATACTCCCAGAGAACCAAGATTCGTTGCTAGATTCATTTAAAACCGTGGAGCCGCAAGATCCAAGAGCCATTTCACCGACGGATTCCTTGGAAGAGTTTGAACCTGAACCGGACTTGCCAGAAAACACTCAAGAACCTTCAATTGATTATCTTCCACCGGATAATTTTGATTCGGAATCAAGCTCGAGTGATAGTGAAGAGCAGGTGTCGGTGAAAGAGAACGTTCCAGAAGACAAGGTATGTAATTGATTACGGATAAGTGAACACAATGAGCCCTGAGGCGGGCTTTCGAATTAATTGTAAGAGACAGCATCCGGTTTCTAAATCTGGCATCTGGTATTCCGCCAGTTATTCACGCTTGATCTTAATTGGGTCAGTGTGGGACTAACTGTCGAGTTTTTGCCACCAGGGTTATCATAGTTCTATATTATTTTGCTCAACCGGTGAAATGAAAACTCGCCGGTAGAGCAAAATAGTCAGAAACTATATATAACTACTTATCCTTCTCCTACGCCTTTGCGTAAGTGCATCCGTATGCTAAAAGCGAAGATGCTATACAAAGAGAATAAACAACTAGACCTCTTGACTAGTTAGTTATTCACACACTGCAAACCACTTATCTGGGATATTTTCTTCTTGGGTCACGGTCACTGATTTTCTATTTTGATGGCCCAGTGGTTAACATGTTGTCACTAGAGGTTGAATATCTCAGGTTTGAGTTCTGGTGAGTCCTGCTCATTAACCACTCATTCCAGGGTGGGTAGACTTAGCCGAACTGAAAAGAGCATATTTTTCTAACAATTCTAACCCTGTCTTTCTATGCGTTGGTAAAGAACCTTGGTAAGGATGATCCATTCAAAAGAAGTAAATGTCTGTAGTGGTTGTTGTGTTGATAAAACGAATGTATTTCAATTCATTTTCCTCGTATCCTAATGAATATAGTAATCAAAGAAATTGTCAATTGTGTACAAATTTACACTAATTCCCTGAAAATATGTGAATATATACGATGTACTTATGTTGTTTTTGAATATATTTTACAGGAATCATCAGAAAAATCCTCGGAACAAGCAGAAATGCTAGAAAGTACTGAAGCGGAACAAGAGAAAGCTGAAAGTGCAGCTGAAACACAGAAATTGAATGAACCAGATGAAATCCTAGCGCAAAAAGACGAAGAAGAAAAAATGGAGAAGCAGTACGATCAACCTGAGAAGGTCGCGGCAGAAGAAACACAGAAGGCAGAGGTTTGTTGTGTTTTTATGTTCATTCCATTCAATGATCCACTCAAAGCAGTCGCAATAAGAAAATTTATATTTTCGCCTTCAATTCAGTGATTCGAAGCGTAATTTATTCGAATCAATCGTAAATCATTCATAAGAACAAAAACTTGCTAAATAAACTAGAGTTTTCGTTTTTAACATAAAATGCAATGAATTTTGGTAAAATTTGATTACATTTTGTCGTTAAAATGTGAAAATTGGTGCTTGATTTTCACAATGGAGACAAGTTGTAATAGTAATAAATGGGCATTTGTTCTTCACATGGAATTAGTGATTCGATTCAAAAATGCTATTCGAATCAGATTTATATTCCAAATGATTCGCTTTTGCCCACCTCTAATTGTACCTCAACCTTTCAAACAGTCACCTGTTTCCAATTTTGGGGAAAAGTTTTTCCTCAACATTAATTTCCAGTGAGTGTCTAAAATGTTAATGTCACTTCCTTCAGGTGACGAAAAAGCTTTAATACCATCAACACTGCTGTTTCATGAAACTTTCATGAAAAGAGACATTGAAGTCCCCTAGCCACATATATATCATGAAATATTGTCCGTTTTTAAATATTCTTCTGATGGAACCTATTTTCTTTGGGCGTCTGAGTAGCAGAGCAGTTGGTATTCTACAAGTCTGTTGTCTGAGACCATTAAAGCGCTTTTTAAAGACTCAAATCGGATAAAATAAATGCTTTTGTGTCGACAAAATTTGGTCTAGTAATTATTTTAAGAAAATTGATCAACTTCATAGAAAATCCTGAAATACTTTTCCTATTTTAGGTTCCGGCCCTTGTTTCACAAGGAGCAGCTGAAAATGTGAAAGAGGAAGCTGAACCTGCGGAAACAGATCAAACATCAACTGATGTTCTTAATGAGACTGCTGAGCCTGCTCCAGGAAAGATTGCGCAGATAATAGAATCTCAAGATACTGCCGAGTGTGCTCCAGAAAATCAAGAAGACAAGGTTGAAATGGTTTTAGAATCTCAAGAGACTGCTCCAGCCATGGATGAGAATCAAGTAAAGGTAAAATCATTATACTTTACTCAATGATCAAAATTTGATGTCGACTATTGCATTTTACCATAATCATATATTTACAGAAGACCATTCATAGTAATGACATGATTTTCCTATTGTGTAGCCATATCTTCAGATTTCAAGTAATAAAATTAAAAATGATATGAATTCACTGATTGTGCTGGCAGCTCAACTCTGTAATATTGCAAAACCGCTGACTTCGCCAATCGATGTTGTTCACGAGTACAGATAATTATCCCTTACTTGGAACTGCAGGGTAGATTAGGATTTGTCATATTCTCAGCTTCCCTTGTGGAGTAAAATAACCTGTTATTGTATACAAATATGTTTTTTTTTTTTTCAGGAAAACTTTTTTATTTCAGGAAAACCCATTGTTTGTCTTTTTTATTTTTTTATAGTCACTTCTCATAGTGGATCATCCTATTCAAGGCCCTGTAACAGCGGCCACTTATAGACGGGCAGGGTTATAATTGCTGGGAAGATATGATCTTTTCCTGTTCGGCTTAGCCTGCCCAAGTTATTACACCCAGGGTTGAGTGGTGGGCATGGATAAGCGAGCCGGACTCACCGGGGCTCGAACCCAAGATCTCAACCTGCGATGCCATCGCGCCCACAGCTTCTTTCCCTCAAATAAAACAATCATTTATCGTTCATTCATTATAAATATTTTTTTACTTCAGGAGAAACCTGAGGAGTCACAACAGCAGCAACAAAGTTCTGAAGGGGAATCTCCACCAACATCTGAATCTACTCCTGCTGAAAGAAAATCCCAACCAAGGGTAAGATCTTTTTTAAAGTTGCTCATCAGAGTGGATCATCCTGATCTCGAGGTCCTCTACCGGCGGCCATTTATAGGCGAACTGGGTTAGTTACATTACATTGGAAAGTTATGGTCTTTCTGGTTCGTCCAAGCCTACACAAGTTATTACACCCTGGGTTGAGTGGTGGACATTGAATTTTCGGATTTTTTTTAATTTTTTTTATAGCCACTTTTTTGAGTGGGTCACCCTGTCCAAGGCCCTGTAACAGCGACCACTTATAGGCGGACAGGGTTACAATTACTGGAAAGATATGATCTTTTCCTGTTCGGCTTAGCCTACCCAAGTTATTACACCCTGGGTTGAGTGGTGGGCGTGGATAAGCGAGCCGGACTCGCCGGGGCTCGAACCCGAGGTCTTCAACCTGCGATGCCAACATGTTTAACCACTAGGCCATCGCGCCCACTTGCCACTTGATTCTAAGATCTTCAACACTTGATGCCAACATGATAAAATAAAAGTTTTATCAATGCGAAGTGATGATACTTTATATGATCTATTAGGTGTAAAATGTCCAAAATAGTTTAATTTTTTTTGGATGTTGGCAGATACCACTCACTGCACTTTATCATAGCAGTTCAGTTTCGTTTGGAATGTTTTCCACTTGGAGTGCAGTTAATATTACTACATCTCAGTCTGAAATTTCCCTCTCATATTTCTTACATGCCGCAATGCCGGCACTGACTTATATGAACATCAGAGATTGAATCAAGGCGTTGAAAAGGTCAAAATAAACCCCAAAATTAGAAATTTAAACCCTGCCAGTAGTGATGACTGAAATGTTTTCATAACTCGTGTAAATATCTAATAAATATCTTTTAGGAATGAAGATCCTTTTTCCTGCATTTATGTAGCTTTCTGCAAACTAGTGGTTCGGGGGAATTTCATGTATGATTATTCTCGTGCAACCTTGCTTAGACCGAAATTTGATAATTGAAATTGACAAATTTTGATAATTGAAAATAATTGGTTAAATACCAATTTTTAGCCAAGTTTGCAAATATAGTTAGATTACAAACCCATACTTCGAATACTTAATTCGAACACTGATAGTCTCGGGAGACCTAAACTTTCCTGTTCGGCACAACCTATCCAAGGCAATCACATTGGTAATAATGAGTTTTTAAAATACAAGTGGTAGATGGTTGTACCATCGGCCAGGGCAGATTCTGCACTTTTCCGGTTCAGTTCTATTTCGTATTTTTTTCGTTTAAAGTCCAGTTGCTGGTACTACATCTTTCAGTGGGTCTTTGCTATTGAGTGAATTTCAATAAAAAAAAATGCACTCTCCGTGGATCAAACCTGAGATCTTCAACTTGGTGATCAAAACCCACTGTGATAAGAGCTTCTTGTTTTTTTCTACAGAAAGCACTAGAAACTGAGGCAGATAAGGAGGCATATCGACAAGCAATTGCGGAAAAAAGGAGAGAATTGAAAGAGAAAAAAGAACAAGAGGAGAGAGAGCGGAAAGAAAGAATAAGGTACGTTTGATGAGATATTCTAATTTGTAATTGTAAGTAACAATGAAAGCAGCATCTGGAACGGTCAATGACTCCCGATGGCGCCTAAAGCTGGAAACAATCTATACAGAACCTAATCTGAAGGATTCCTGCCAAGAGAAAAGCCGAGAATACAGTTTAGCCATTTGGTGAACCACAACCTCTCATGCAGATACCAGTATTGAATCGAGGGGAAGGTTCTGGCTTAACATTTTACTCATTTCCCCTGTTCATGGACATGGTCAGTGGAAGAAGCTGTAATACAATGTTGTCTTTTCTTGTTGCAGACTGGTAGAATGTTTGCTGCTCTGCTACTCAAACACCTGAAGAAATTTTCACAAAGGGGCAATATTTCTTGATATACTCCTTACCAAAAGGATAAAATTAGAGTGTCTGCTAGCGACAAAACTGTAGAAAAAGGTTAGAAACCATCAATGCCGTTATGAAATAACAGTGTTGATGGTTTTGAATCTTTTTTTGTCAGTTTTTGAAGTAATTGATACAAATATTTCAGACACCTGAAGAAAAAATAATCTGTCACCTTGTTTTATACAGCTTCACTTTTTCGCTTACCTATGGCTTCGGGTATTAGCACTTCGTGTTTGGCGTATGGCTCAGATGAGTTATTTTTTTTTTATTTTTCCAGGTTAGCAAAGATAGAATCACAAAAACGCGAAGAAGAAGCTCGAAAAATGTTTGAGGAAGCCGCAGCGGAAGCTGAAAGGGAAAAGAAGGAACAAGAAGAAAGAGAACTGAGGAAAATAGAGGAAGAGAAAAGAAAAGAAGAAGAAGCGATGTAAATATTATCAATAGTTGATTGACTTGAAATTATTCTTGCATAGGAAGTGAAGAAGTGGTAGATGGTTTTACCATTGCCCAGAGCAGATACCATTCACTGCATTTTACCATGGCGGTTCAGTCCCATTTGGGATGTTTTCTGTTTAGAGTACAGTTGCTGGTACTACATCTTTTAGTAGCTCTCTGCTTTTAAGTGACCATTAAAAAAAAATTGATGGAGAGACATACTCCAAATAAGGCTGGAACCAGACTGGCAGAATAGATGGATTAAGGGTTTTTAGATAATATCACTGACATGTGAATTTTTCATGAAGTCATGGTGGAGATTCCTTCGGAATTCCTCCTGTCTTTTTTTTAGCCACTTCTCAGAGTGAATCACCCTGTCCAAGGCCCTGTAACAGCGGCCACTTATAGACGGACAGTGTTATAGTTGCTGGAAAGACATGATCTTTTCCTGTTCGGCTTAGCCTACCCAAGTTATTACACCATTGGTTAAGTGGTAGGCATGGATAAGCGAGCCGGACTCGCCGGGACTCGAACCCGAGATCTTCGACCTGCGATGCCCACATGTTTAACCACTAGGCCATTGGCCCGCAAAGTCCCATCAAGTCTTTTTGGTGCTAGGTGGTGGCACAGCGATAGAAAAAATAATCAGGTAGTGTGCAATAGGAGTATAGTTGGGAACCACTATACTAAACCGAACCGACTAACGGCTGCCCACAAGGCAAAGTACCATCGAGTGCATTCTGAGTGAAATATATTTTCAATCTGTATTTTCAGTGCACGCAAAGAAGCAGAAAAACGTGAAGCTGCCGAGAAAATAAAACGTGAAAGAGAAGCTCAAAAGCAGAAACAAGAAGATGAAAGATTGGCAAGAAAGAAGGTTTGTTTTATTTCAAAGTAATGAATCTCCTCATTACTCATTATATTTTATGTAACCAGTTTTGTTTGTTTATTTGACAATTTTTTTGTATCATGTTCTTGTTCGGGCAAGATTTTCATAAGATTTTTTTAGTCCAAGGCTATCTCACCAATCATGTTAATTCATACTCTGCGTTGTTCGTTTGTCATCTTAGCCCATCGACGAATATCTTGCTGAAGGGTGGGCTTGGTGGCTCTGCAAATATCAAACTTTTTCCATGGTCAGCTGACTGTGCCGAACGTGCGATTTTCTGTAAAAAGATTCGTGTCTGCGAAATGTAAAAAATTTAGATTTGTAGGTGTGTTTTGAAATTGCCCCAGGGTATTTAAAGTGTGTCTCAAGAGACTAAAAGGAGGCAAAAAATTGGTATGAGGTAGTGGCACTGCCCAGGGTAGATAGGTAGTAGCAGTAAAACACAGAATTAAGTTTTGATGTGCACTCTGCCATCACATATACTTAACTAACTAACACAGAGATAAACAACACAGCCAACCACATAAGGTAGACAATCAAGTAATCAAAACAATCAAAGGTAAACAACTAAAGCAATTAGTAAACAACTGCAAACAATCACATTGATTGTATTCGAAGTTAACAGATACCGCAACCCCTGTGTTCTTTTGTAGAAGTTCATCTCCATATGGAATAATTCCTGTCTTTGTTGAGGTTGTTTTGGTTGCTTCCAACCTTGCTTAGTGGAACAAGGTTATTGTCACGTTGTTGTAATCAGCTAACGTCTGGATTCTGTTAAGTATGAGTCTAGTCATTTGCTACGACGACTTAAGTTGATTCAAGTCATTGACAAAGATGACTCGAATGTGACTTTAGTCAAGTCATTGGCTCGAGTCTCCCCAATACTGACTGATATGGAACAATCTCCTCCTAGATATTCAGTTCATTTTAAGTGCTGCTTCCAACCTTAGGTTGAACATCAGTGGGACAAAATTATTGTTACATTGATGCAATCCTGAACATATGTTCTCTCTTGTTTCAGCGACTTGAAATGATTATGAGACGCACTCGACAGCCAGATGCATCGACAGACGGCAACAAATCACGGACAGATGGATCATTATCTCCAGCAGGAACGCCATCACCCCAACACACCCCCACCACCCAGTCCCCGGCGTCGGGGAGGTCCCCCCAAACCGAGAGCCCTGTGGGGGGCAAGTCACCGATTACTGCCGCCACTCCAGAAAGATCAGTGTCGCCAGCAGTGGCCGCTATATTGAATAGAAGGTAAGATTGTGACTGCAATTCTATTTAAGTGTTAAGGCCGCAATACATGTGAAATGGTCTTACCGACGCGTTGCATTATGTTTGGGATAACAAAATATAAACGGCAATACAAGCCTGCTTCGTGTTGATCGTGTTCACATGCCCACAAGGCACAAACGCACTCAACGAAACAAGCACTCTTCGTTAGCTTTCATAGCAGACCGTTCTGTTTCATTGGAAAACATAAGTAAATGCCCGCAGAACAGTGTGCTAGCGTAAAACTCAGGAGTAAAATAAAACAAACCAAGAAAAAACGCAATCTACGTCAACGTGAAGTGTGGCCTTCAGAGCGATCCCCACATTCAGAAATAATAATGTTTGAACCGAGTCCTTTCAAATCTGACTCACAATTTATCAATTCTCATTCAGAAATATGTTGTGTTTTTGCATCCACTAATTTAAGTGTGTACCACACTGAGCCAAGACTTTTATTAGCTGTTACTCTTTGATGGATAGGGTTAGCGTTGTTGAAAGGATACGATTGGTGGTGGCTGGTGGACATGTCTTGATGAGCCCTACTTGTGGGACTTGAACGCGAGATCTTCAGCCTGTGATGCCAACAACAACCACGCAGTTGCGCCATAGTTAATCAAGGGCAACTAATGCATAACGTCATCAAGGTTGATTCCGCCAGTGGTTCATGATTGACAAAATAAATTTGTATGCAAAATCGAAAAAAATAAGACGAAAAAATTGTCTCACAGTGGTTGTCAAGTGTATCAAAGAGTATGTTTGATTCATCCAAATAGAGACATGTATCATAATCGATTCAAAACAGTTTCCTTAATTTTTCTTGCAGCAGCAACAATTATTCTCCAACAACTACTATGACATCACAATCAAACAATTCATCACCAGAGGACAACAACAACCATTCATCAAACGAACAAACTCTAATAAATTTTTCAAATTCAACCCCGAATTATGATCAATCGGAGGTGGAATTAATCAAAATTGATACAGGCATAGAGCCACAACCTTTAAGTATAGAAAAACCGACACCTATTGAAGCATTTGCAACTGTTAAGCCTATTTCTAATGGAATGAAAAATGAAGAAAACCAGAGTTCTATCAATGATATGGTGAGATATTTTTAGTTCAGTATTTGGTATAAATTTAATATTTTTTCTCGTTTTTATGGCTTGGGGCTTAGAATCAGAATCGCCCTAACATATTTTCTGAGTGTCATAGAAAGTAACTGAACAAAATCATGACATTAAAAGGTGTAACTATCGTCCAAATCGGAAACTACGGTTTACAACTACAATTTTGTCTTAAGTTAGGGTATGCCCTGATGTAGGTCACAATGAACTTATTCATGGAATGCAAATTTGAAAAAAAAAATTAAAGGTAGCCTACGCAAGCGTATTCTGTCTGTAGACTGCAAAACAGGCTTGAGTAGGTTGTGTTTTTCTAGGTTTACTTTATTTTAACTTTGCTTCATACGCCAGCAAAACGCTGTGCATTCGTTTGTTTACATTCTCCAATGCAACCGAATGGTTTGCAATGCAAACTAGTTTGTCTGACTACAGATAATGCAAAGCAATGCATATGTGCATTGCGGTTCGAAACGCGATTCATCGGGAAGACAACTTCACATGTATTGTGGTCGTGACATTTCAACTATAAAATCTTTTTTCTAGGATCCGTTCAACTTATTTTCTAATGGAAACATGGATCTTCAACAATCAACAAATATACAAGTTAACAATAACAATGGGAATCAAGATTTAATGGCAACAAACAATGATGGTATAAAAATATCCCCAGAACCTCTAGTTCCAACCGGTATATAAACTCAATAAAACTGGTTGTACCAAGAAAAATCTGGTTCGAATACTGGATAGTACTGGTTCAAATGTGTTACAGTATATTCCACATAGGATAAAACTAATGCATTTTTGTACCAAGAAATGTTTGATTTGAACTGGTTCAAACTGGTTATGTCTCGAAATACCCTGTTCAAACTGGATGCATTGATTGCGCTATACCCAGCAATATTCAGACCGACTGAATCTGCTTTTTCTTGAGCAGTTTTTTGAATGAAACTTCAATGAATATGCAAACTCAGTGCGAACTCAATCCAACTCCAAATTTGGCAGACTCACTGATTTCGCTAAAAAAATATTTTTCAGAACACTGTTATTTAAAATATCTGAAATCTTTAATGTAAACTTTTTCAAGTACAATATTTTGAATTTTGTTCAAAATTCTTTCGACGACTCTAGCTAGTACTTGTTACTATAAAGGCTTAGCTCATTTTATATTACTATGCGTTTAAAATTATTAGGCATTTTTCATAGAATATGATTTATTATGGAATTGAATTTGTACACATACAATGTTTATTTATAAAAACTATTCAAAATATAGATAAAGTTATCAACGCTAACATTAACAATGCTTTCCATCCATGCTTGGAACCTGACGAAACTTGTTCAGACTGATTAAAACTGCCCAAATCCGGTTCCAGTTATTTGCTTGCTTATTAATGTCATTTTGCAGAAAATATTATATTGTTGTTATTATTATGTTCCTTGATTTATCTTGAGTGTTTTAATATAATTATTATATCATAATCACTGAAAACAGTTATATATATATAAATAGTGATGTCATAATTTATATTTATTATATCACAATGCTACATTTCACCGCTTGACGCTTTGTTGGCCGAGTGTTATATCTCAATCAGAAATTTTATTTTGTCAAGCATGAGCCACAGATGGACCGGGTCTCATCGACGCGATCCATCAGTGACACATTCTTAACAAAGGATGGTTTGATAAAATTATACTGATTGGGAGACAAAGCTACGTAGGTGCTACTTTTAGTGTAATTGCAACAGATTGCGAAAGTTTAAAATGTTATTTTTTTTTATATATATAAACTGATGTCAGAATTTATTCAAGTCCGTTTTATTTATCCCTGGTGAAAAGATAGGGATGGGAGCTTGCCGATTAAAAATTGGTTGATTAAATGATATTAAGGTGAATTGATTGATCTTCCTATAAAATTTTACCGATCTAATACCGATATGACTATCTATAGCAAAATTTTACGGCAAATTTACGTTACTTTCAGAAATTGGGTCTGTAGATCAAAAGTCTTCATCGCATTTCAAATATCACAATTTCAGATAAAAAAGGAATAAATCCAACATTTGTTTCTTTAATAACTTCGATAAGCTCCCATATTCTTTTTTACAAAAGTCAAGCTGGTGTGCCGCTTGTACATTGCTTATTAATGCTTCTATATGTTCAAATTTTATTGGAATCCAGAATCTCATTCATCACTACAGCCATCAAAATATTCTTTCCATCTATGTAATATTATCCAACAATATTTTACCTCATTCAAGCTAAATTCGAGTCTGAAACTAAGTTTGTCAAGCATGTGCCACAGATGGACCGTGCCTCCCAGGTGAGGCATCAGTGACATTTACTTAACAAGAGTTATGTAGAGACAGTTTTTATTTCCAACATCACTCATAAGACTCCACACAAATCTGGTGCGTCAGTGACCGCACTTCACAAGAGGTATTTAAACAATTTTATGTCACCTGCTTCAATCTGGTGTTGATTTCTACCACGAAGCAAAAACTGCGAACATGCCAGGGTACATCAGTGGCTAACACTTAATAAAATGTGTCTGGGTGGGTTGCTTTGAATTTTAGACTTTTAGAAACCCAATGTCAAAATCTTGACATAAAACCTGACAAGCTCTTAATGACTTACGTTATACCAACAAGGATATTCAAATGAAGGTCCAAATCCAGACCTTTTGACTGTTTAGATCCAAATTGTGATTCTTTCTTATGTACTGGGCGAATATTTCAATACAAATAATTATTCTATGTCTCTCTGAAGCGCCTGGCAAACAAAATAGTATGTAGTTCATGGTCTACCATTCATAATTGTATTGAACCATTTTCTGTACCATACGCTAAATATCATGGCATTTATAAACGTTGCAACTTTTCTCATAATTTGAGTGATTATGTCCATTGTGTGTATCATGTTATAAATAGGTACAATTGCCCAGGCCTTAGGTATATCTGGATTTGAAATTAGGATCTCTGCTCAGCTTAATTGATTAGGCCTGCCAAGACTAGCAGAATGTCAGCTATATTGCTACGCTGACGCCTGATTTGTGTTCTATTAGAAGATATTTTGACTAATGGACAGTATTTCATCAAAAACCTCTTGATCGAGAATGAAAATGTTTTTTTTGAGTATCTGGTAGTGACCAAACTGTATAAAAAGTTCCGAGATCATAATTGCTATGGAATAGCGGAGTTGTTGGTTCTGAAGCTTCTGGTTACGCTGGCCCTGCCCTAATATAACCTTCCATTAAAAACATTTATCCACATTATTTATACAAAATATGAATGTAGATAAAGTGTTATGATGTCATATTTATATTTCGATTATCGTACGCATCATTGATTTCATTTTTGCATTATTACACTGCGCTATGTCATAGTACGATAATAATCGTCACATTGTTTTCTATTTCTTTAATTATTTTTCGCGAGGTGGAATTATTATTTTCTTGTCCAAAATTAATAAATTTTATGCATGTCAATGCTAGTGTTTGATTTGCGTCTACTGTGCAGGGTGCTTGATTCGGTCAATGGATTAAAGTGTTAGAAGTAAACTTCGATCTACGCATCTCTGATTATTTTTGGTTCAATGGTATTAGATGTGAGAGGTTTGTATAAGAAACCAAAATTTTCAATATATTAGCGAAAAAGTTCGGAATATATGTTCAGTTCCAACATATCACGTGAAATTCGTGCTGGAAGATTTTTTTTAATCACGGAAATCCGAACCTGTGCTGAATCTAAAACTGACATCTCCTACCATTTTCGTCGGGATGGGGTAGGATAGGATTTTATTTTTATCCTGCTGGAGAGTAAATACGAGAATACAGCTTAACCACGTGGCGAACCACGACTTCTCGCACAGATAGCAGTTCCGAATCTGGTTTAATACATATCTCTCACCAACCCTATTCTCTGCTAAATACAACTGTAGGTTGGTCAAATTTGTGTCTCCGAACTAGAAAGCTCCCGCAACCAAGCGTGACAAACGACTTCCTGTGATACCAAATATCTCTTGTGAACGAAACTTCATCGAGAGTGCTCAAGCGTAAAACCCTCGCATGTGAGTCGTTTAGTACAGTGAAAGCAGTACGAGAGGCAACAACTATGGTAGGAGGTTGTAGTAGCAATATGTGCTATTTGTCCAATGCGCTGTACTTACTCATAGAATTGACATACGAGCGTCTGGTATAATGCGTTTGCTGTTGTACTGATAACCAAAATAATACTAAGTCACCATTAAACCGCACAAAGCTAGATTTCAGATAAGGAATATTTTTGGGCTGTATCGTTGCTTATTGTAACAACCTTGGCCCTTAGATACCCATTGATCGGCCGAGCTATCACGGTAAGCCCGGTTCCAATGAACATATAGGCGGAAGCGAAGCGATTTACGCCCGACTTTTATTTCCTTCATAGACGTGACGTAATATCACATAATAATTGAGGTTAAAGCAGAATGACCAGTGAAATCCTTTCATCCGGGCCTGGTTATTCCAAAGATCTTCTTCTAACGATTAAGGGAATGACAGAGACAAAGTTCACTTGTGATTTCACGATCAAAGTTGATAACAAATCATTCCCTGTCCATCGCAATGTAATATCTGCTGCATCAAAATACTTCGAAGCAATGATTTCAAGCAACATGAAAGAAGCCCAACAAGGTTATGCTGATATAAAAACAATCCAACCAAGTATAATGAAGAAATGTATCAACTTCATGTATACCGGTGAGGTCGAAGTGATAATGGCGGAGATTCAGGATATTCTGCATGCATCAAACTTGTTGCAGTTGGATAAACTGACTAAACTTTGTTGCCAATACTTGCAAAAAAACTTTTCCGCGGATAATTGTCTCATGACAATACATCTTGCCAAGTTATATGACAAACAAGAACTATACGATGACGCAGAGGAAATAGTTTTCCATGACTTCCAAGGAGTAGTTTCTTCCAGTAAATTCTCACATATTACACTCGTTGAATTAAAACACTATTTATCTGAGGCAAACGCAAATCATGAAGTAAAATGGAATGCAGTGATTAAATGGCTTGCTACCAAACACAAGAAGTCGGAGCAAATTCTTCCTAAACTCATGGAATCGATTGAGAGTTTGCCGTTTGGTTTTCTGCTCAATACCGTGTTGAACGAACCACTGGTGCAAAACAACGGAACTTTGACAATTCTTGTGACTGTTCGTCTGTTTTCAGACATAGAAGAATTTAGAAAAAGCCTTAATCTTGAGCCTAGTACACACAGGAAGTGACGTCATCACACTGCCAGTTTGGATGTACAAGAAAGCAACAGGTGATCACAATTTTAGAAAAGTCAAGAAAATATATAAGAATGCCACATGTTAATATGGCCAATCAATTAATACTATCGGAAATGTAGATTGTAATTGTTCTGATGACAATGGCAATACATATGAATTGAATTTTCTGCTTTTGAATTGCTAAGTTGACCCATTGATCGGTATTCAATCTGCTATAAAAATGAAACTAGTCGCACTTCATGATGTAGAAAAACCAACATGCATGTTCGTCAGCAGCAAAGGTGAACAAATACAAAAGTTAGATACGAAGGAAAAGTCTTAGCAGCATATCCTCGTGTATTTGCAGAAATTCCAGGTGACATAGGAGTCACACATCATATTTGCATCGATCCTAATGCACAACCAGTTCACCATAAGCAACGAAGAGTTCAAGAACCGCTGCGCATCAAGGTGAAAGAAAAACTTGATATGATGGAAAAACAGGGTATTATAAAACCGGTGACAGAACCGACAGATTGGCAAAATTCAATAGTAACTGTGCTCAAGCCAAATAAAGAAATAAGAATATGCTTGGATTGCAAAGAATTGAATGATGCAATAAGAAGAGAGCACTATACCATGCCAACTTTTGAAGAAATTGCATCACGCTTGAACGGAGCAAAATACTTCACTAAATTAGATGCTAAACATGGTTATCGTCAGATAAAATTGGATGAAGAATCCTCATATTTGACAACATTTAGCACACCATTTCAGCGCTACAGATTTTTTACGACTCCCCTTTGGCACAAAATCATCATCAGAGGTGTTTCAGCGTTCTATATGACAAATTCTGAAAGATCTACAAGGAGTTTCCGTTATTGCTGATGATATCTCGGTCACAGGAAGAACCAAAGAAGAACATGACAGAAATTTACATAATTTGCTGAAACGTTGCGATGAAAGAAATCTGAGACTGAATTTCAAGAAACTTGAACTTTGTCAGAAATCAGTCAAATACATGGGACATATTTTAACAGATGAGGGAATTGTCGCAGGTCAAGACAAAATACAAGGTATCATAGAAATGCCACCTCCCGAGAATGCGTCTGGAGTATGTACATTTTTGTATACAGTCAATTTTCTGAGCAAGTTTGTACCACATTTAGCTACAATCGCCATACCTTTGCACAATTTACTATGTAAAAATGTGGAATTTATATGGTCACCCCATTGCGAAAAATCATTTTTAGATATCAAGAAATTGATAACCGAAACACCTGTTCTTGCATATTTTGATATGTCTAAACCTGTCACAATACAATGTGACGCTTCACAATATGGATTGGGTGCAGCGCTTATTCAAAATGATCATCCGATTGCACTCAAAAGTAGAAGTATGACACAAACAGAAGAGAGGTACGCACAAATCGAAAAAGAAATGCTTGAAATAGTAAATGCCTGTGAAAAATTTAATCATTATATTTATGGCCTGCCTGAGGTTATTGTAGAATCAATCACAAACCATTACAGGCTATTTTCAGAAAGCCATTTCAGATGTTCCACGTCGTTTGCAAAGCATGAGACTTCGTTTACAAAAATACAATCAGAAAGTGCGCTACAGGCCAGGAAAAGATATGTGGATTGCCGATCGTCTTAGTCGATTATTTCCACAGGCCAAGCCAGAACCAAGTATCTTCAGTGTGGAACTAGAAAACACAAAATTAAATGGTGAGATGGCTGTTACTCCACATACTCTTAAAAGGCTCACATAAGCAACAGCAAATGATCCAGTTCTAGCAGAGTATATTAAAACGAACAGAGTGCCACCAGAATATGGCTTTGTAAGAAATGAAATGAGCACAAAACAAGGATTAGTGTTCAAATCTGAGAGGCTTGTCATTCCCACTCATATGCGGAAAGAGACACTGAGCGCTCTCCATGAAGGACATAAATGTATAGGATCAACTCGTAGACTTGCACAAGAATCCGTTTACTGGCCAGGAATATGTTCCGGCATTGAAAATGTTGTTGGAAATTGTAGAATATGTGCCTCAATTCAACCATCACAAGCTAAAGAACCAATGCAACCGCAAGATGTCCCTAGTGGACCATGGCAAAAACTGGGTATGGACTACTTTGATCTAAATAGACAATAAACCGTATATTGTCATGATAGATTATTACTCTAATTGGATTGAAATAGATCCAGTACCATCAATGTCAGCAAAAACTTTGATTGATGTTTGTAGAAAACATTTCTGTAGACATGGAATTCCACTCGTTGTGATGTCAGATTCATTCAGTGCACTCAAATCTGAACAATTCAAAGAGTTCGCAAGAAAATGGGATTTTCAACTCGCCACATCTTCTTCGCCTTTCCACCAACAATGTGATGGAAAAGCAGAGTCTGCAGTGAAAATTGCCAAAACTCTATTAAAGAAATGCAGTATGGACGGATCCGATCCTAATCTTGCTCTACTAGAATGGAGAAATACCCCACTTGAACATCTCAATGCTTCTCCTGCTCAACTGATGTTTAATCGCAGAACAAGAACTTGTCTACCGTTGTTGCACGCCAAGCTGACAGGCAGCCTTCAAACAAATATTGAAGAGAGTAGGGAGAAGAGACAAGAAAAAGCAAGCAAGATACTATGATCAACACACAAAATCACTCATATAATAGTCATAATCACTCCACAATATTATATTGATTACATAACAGTTACTTTGCGCGAATTCATAGACTATCTCTATGACGTCATAATTAACGGACCATGAGCCACAGCGCAAAGTGCTTGTAAATTTATTGGAGTCTAGGAGTTTAAGAAGTGAACTGCTTGTTCTAGTTCTTATTAAAAGCTGTCTTTTTCAATACATTATGTTGTGTTTATGAGCAATTGAGTGATCGCGTGTTCTTGGTAGAGTCTCCATGTGTCCTGACAGATTGATACAATACCACAACGTAACACTTACCAAAATAAAAATACACTAGCGTGTTCAGGATGCCGTGTCGAAACCCAAAAAAGTTTTAGTTCTTTTTGGAACTTTTCGACCTTGTACGACTAATGTAATGTATGCTACTGTATTCCGTTGTCTTTTTATATCGTTTATCCCGATTATGAGAAAGACTGGTATCCGTACAAAGACATATAATGGTGATTTGCCTGATTTATTTACCAAAATTACCGATTTGTCCACCATTCGAATTAAAAGGACTTTCATCGCTGGTTAAATTGATCAGCATGTCCGAGCTTCAGGTAGAACTGCGTCAACACAAAAGTTAATGTTAAATATTCCAGTCAAGTGGGGATGTCACGGGGGCTGTTGCTGACATCGGTAGTTATGTCGTAACATCCGTAAATATTTGGATTATCTACGATCGTTTGTACAGATCTGTGAATGTTTGCATTGCGAAATGTTTGAAACAATAGCCGTATATCTTCCTCACGTAATTGGTTTTACTGCTGACGCGTGTCACCAAGCATGATGAACCTATAGATTTAACATTGGTCCGGGATTTATGGAAAGAAAACGAGTCAATAAATTATAGCAATCTCCCAAACTGCCTTCATTTGATTGTTTAGTGGCTAGGAATAGTGTAATCTTTCTAAAGTAATAACTTGATAGCTATTATTGCACATATTTCTATTGCAGTTGAGTTTAACTATTTTCCTTTTAATATTGGCGAGATGACTACGTAATTATAATAGTCCGAGCAAGGGATAGTGGATAGTGGAGATATTCACGGAACTTCGCAAATAAACAAACGCATTTAGGACCTCCCAAACGCGCATTGAAATACGCAGAGTGCGAAAGCACGTATTTCCTATTTGCTCCAAGCACCATCACAGCTGTGTTGTGAACGAGTCACTTCACTTCGAGTCACAAGTCGAGTCAAGAACACACGAGTTAACAAAATTTAAATTTTGAGTCCTGCGTCAAGTCGAGTCATTTTACTTGATTGTAATTGGGTTTGTCGAATAAACAAAAACTCATTTTGAGACAATATCAGCAAGGCTACTTGCAGTTCATATCAAATGTTGTTTAAAAATGATACTTGTTGTTTTGTTCTCACAATCTCACGTGAAGGTACCTAGTCTGGATTATCATTTTCTTGGGTATTTTCTGGTAAAGTTAACAATCCAATCTCGTTTTCAAATTCATTTTGTCGTATAAACCATGGAAATTTGATATATGATTTGAAAATACTTTGTTAGTTATTTTAACATAGGCTAGAAGTGTAACAAGCTAGATTTGAGTTCAAGGCAGGATTTAGGTTACAGATTGAAAACCAACCCTATTGTCTGTCAAATACAACTGCCAGTTAGTCAAATTTATGTCTCCGGGAACTAGACAGCTCCCGCAACTAGGCGAGGCATCGAGCGTTAAAACGACTTTCTGTAATACCAAATCCCGGTTGAGCGGAAGGGTGAGCAATAATCGTCAGTTCGCCCGGTATTACACGCACATACCGGGCCCGCTATTGCTTCCCCCCCCCCCCCCCACCCCCCCCCCCCCCCCCCCCCCCCCCCGAACATTATAGGGTAGACAAAAACGGATTTCACACCAAGTTTTATTGCATGTTTTATATTTTTCCTTGAGGCGCCTTTTCATCTCTGGTGAGTCACGCAACGGCAGACAACGTTTTTTTTTAGAAGATGCTTGTACACTCGGGCAATCAAGTCACTTCTTCATTTTCTTAAGTCGAGTACGAGTTGAGTTATTTAGTTAAGACGACTCGACTCCAGTCAGGCCATTGAAAAGGTGACTCGAGTCTCCTCAACACAGGATCACACCGGACCGAATATCTCTTGTGAACGAAACTCCATCGAGAGTGCTCAAGCGTGAAACTTTCGCATGTGAGTCGTTTAGTACAGTTCGAGTAGTACGGGAGGCAACAACTATGGTAGGAGATTGCAGTAGCAGTATATGCTATTTGTCCAATGCGCTGTACTTGCTCACAGAATTGACATACGAGCGTCTGGTATAATGCGTTTGCTGTTGTACTGATAACCAAAATAATACCAAGTCACCATTAAACCGCACAAAGCTAGATTTCAGATAAGGAATATTTTTGCGCTGTATCGCTACTTATTGTGACAACCTTGAACCTTAGATACCTATTGATCGGCCGAGCTATCACGGTAAGCCCGGTTCCAATGAACATATAGGCGGAAGCGAAGCGATTTACGCCCGACTTTTATTTTCTTCACAGACGTGACGTAATATCACATAATAATTGAGGTTAAAGCAGAATGACCAGTCAAATCCTTTCATCCGGGCCTGGTTATTCCAAAGATCTTCTTCTAACGATTAAGGGAATAAAGTTCACTTGTGATTTCACGATCAAAGTTGATAACAAATCATTCCCTGTCCATCGCAATGTAATATCTGCTGCATCAAAATACTTCGAAGCAATGATTTCAAGCAACATGAAGGAAGCCCAACAAGGTTATGCTGATATAAAAACAATCCAACCAAGTATAATGAAGAAATGTATCACCTTCATGTATACCGGTGAGGTCGAAGTGATAATGGCGGAGATTCCGGATATTCTGCATGCATCAAACTTGTTGCAGTTGGATAAACTGACTGAACTTTGTTGCCAATACTTGCAAGAAAACCTTTCTGCGGATAATTGTCTCATGACAATACGTCTCGCCAAGTTATATGACAAACAAGAACTATACGATAACGCAGAGGAAATAGTTTTCCACGACTTTCAGGGAGTAGTTTCTTCCAGTGAATTCTTAGATATTACACTCGATGAATTAAAACACTATTTATCTGAGGCAAACGCAAATCATGAAGTAAAATGGAATGCAGTGATTAAATGGCTTGCTACCAAACACAAGGAGTCGGAGCAAATTCTTCCTAAACTCATGGAATCGATTGAGAGTTTGCCGTTTGGTTTTCTGCTCAATACCGTGTTGAACGAACCACTGGTGCAAAACACCGAAACTTTGACAAATCTTGTGACCGTCCGTTTATTCTCAGACATAGAAGAAGTTAGAAGAAGCCTTGATCTTGAAAATTTTTTTAGTGTAAGAAAAAATGCAAAAAATCAGCATTTGCCAAAAGATGAAGAGTTGAAGAAAGTGATGAAAGAATATTTGAGAGAAAACTTTGAAAAAATTCTTCAGAAAGATGAGTTTGTTGAATTGGATGAAAATGAAATCTTATTCCTGCTTCGATCGACACCAACTGAGCGTTTTTCAGAAAGAATAAAATGGGAGGCAGCTTTGAAGTGGTGCAAACATAATCGCCGCAGGGAAAAACTATTTCCGGATTTATTCGAGTGCATAAAGGTAGAAGATCTTCCATTGGATTTTTTCAAGGAAAATGTTCGCACTGAACCACTTGTTAGAAAATCACACAAATGTACTGTGATAATGATGGATGCATTCTCTGCTCGTGTTGCAGAGCGATCCAGCACATTTTATGCTGATGATTATGTTGATGATGGTGCTTATGATGATTATCTTAATGGCGGTGCTTATGATGTTTATTATGATGATGATTGATTTGATGCGGCTGCTCATGATGCCGAATATGGCGGTGATAATGATGAATATCTCAAAATCACTTATTTTCAACACACATACGAATATTACGATTATCTGTAAACATAGTGTTTTTCATCCTAAAATTGACAAGTTACAAGTTGACAGTCTGTGTATACTGTATTTAGCTCTTTTTTTATTTACTCTGTAAAGTTGAATCAATTACATACAACAGCGTAATCGTTGATCAATAAATTTATAATATATAAATATATATTACGTTGCTTCGGTAGTATTCCATGTGATCATATATTAGCAGAATAGTTTGAACATCAAACCCAAGCCTGAGGTCTGAGGTATCCGTCAGAAAAGAAGCTAATACAGGAAAAATAGAACGTCGGTATACAAAACTGTTTCGAATCCGACGAGATAGAATTGACACGATTCAGCTGAATAATTGAATTTGATGAGTTAATTGAGCTTAAGGTGACTTGAAGCAATGGGTTTAACGTCAAAAATCTAGCAAAGAATGAGCGAAAATTGCGAGTTCCGATTTCTTAACATTTTTTATTTCGAACTACTTACTCGAATTATCGAATGTTTCGGGATTTTGCATAGTTTCATTAAAAATTCCGTTTGAATTTACATAAAATATCGATTTCGCGACTACTCGAATCTGGGAAATGAACTTATCTATTGAGCCATCTGAGCGATTGGTGGTTGCGTAGGTTGCGTCCAGCAACTTTTTTTGCTGCTGATGGTGTTCGACAGTCGTAACCGGCACAGCGTTGTTATTTCGCGTTGTCTTCTTTGGTCGTTGTTCCGAAGCTCCTGGTCCTAATTATCTGGAAATACTTGAGCACAGTTGAGAACAGTTAAAACAGTTTAAAACATTTGATGGTTGCAAATGAGATTACATCATATTTCAATCTAATGGGCGTTCAAAATATGGTTACTATTTTGACACTAAAAAGGGCGCATCTGGTACCAGACCGAATGCAGCACTGATGCAATCTTTCATTACGAGCATCAACAGTTTTAGGTGTTGATACACAAGACGTAAAGGCTGGTGGCCTAACATAAGCAGTTCAAAAATTTCGATGGTCACAATCCAGTTGCATCGAATTTCAATCTATTTGGCGTCCAAGACATTATTAGTAGTTGGACGTTACTAAACCAAATGCAATAGAGATGCAACCGTCATCGTGACCATCAACACTTTGAATTCCAAAACACACACACATAGAAACCTCGTTGCCAGTCACAATCATACAAAATAAGAATAAAGAAGACTCACTTCAGGTCGTTGTATTAGTTTTTCCATTTTCCATCCAGGCTCTCCGTGAAGTTGTTGATGTCTGTTTACAGAATGTGATGGTCGCATATCAGGATGCATCATATTTCAATCTATTGAGCATCCAAGATATAATTAGTAAGTGGACATTAAAACGTGTATGCGTCACTAAACCAAATGCAAGACCGATGCAATATTTCGTCTCCACGATTGGGTTTTCATACACACAAACAATATAAATATTTTGGCGCCAGATACAGTTTGAAAATTTCGATGGCCACAAATCAGGCCGCTTCCAATTTTAATCTACCGCGTGTCCAAGACATCATCATTACTTGGAAATTGAAATAGGAGCATGCGATACTGAACGAAATGCAAGACAGTGGCAACCGTCATCGCGACCATCAATAATTTGATTTGGAAATCATACGAAACAAAAATAATGAAGACTTACGTTATATTGATATAATGACCCGGTTCAAAGAATCTGAATATTCCCCCGCCAGTCGACCAGTCAGTTATCAGGTTACAGGATTATGTGCAGGCAAGTGTATTAATGGTTAATGAAACAAACGAAAGTAAGACAAGACGTATAAAAAGGCTAGGGTAATTGATAAAGATCTAACGGCTTGCACTAAATTCTGGTAGGCTATTAAATACAGCACTAACCAGTGTATTGAATACATCAAGCTAAAACCTACAAAGAACTATTAGGTTACAAGTAAAATTACCAAAACAAGAGAAACTTACAAAATCACCGTTCAAGGAGACGTCGTGAGCAGTAAAGAGAGCTATAAATTTACCCGTCGGTTTATATAGCCACAACTCACTCTACGCAAACAAACTCAGGGTTCCCTTCGGTGAGCTCATGGTCTTATCGAAATTCGAAAACAATCTTCAATTATTACATTAGTTTTACTACGTTCGAGCCAGACTCTTTGTGAAGTTGTTGTTGTATTCGTCATTTGTCGATTGTAGTCCATTGTTGTATCCATCGGGACATCGTTGCTGTTTGATGTCCTTTGTGGTTGTTGTTGTTCCGCGGCTGTAGGTCCAAAATATCCGGGAGTACTTAAGCAGAGTTAAACTGCTTAAAAAATTTATGGTCGCAAATTACTCTGCATCACATTTCGGTCTATTGGGCACCCAAGACATGGTTAGTACTTGGACATTAAGAGGGGCGCATGCTTCACTAAACCAAATGCAAGACAAATGCAACCATCATCGCGACCACAAATTGGGTTTTGATGCACACTCCACTCATAAATAGACAAGCACATTCACGCGCAAAAATACCCGGCGCCAGGCATTAGAATCCACAGGAAAAGAAATATAAACTTACTTGATGTCTTTGTATTAAATATTTACTATTTTTGTTCGTCAATGGTCGAACTCCGCCCGTCATTCTCCAACGTCGGTTGGGTTCAAAGTGGCGTGTTCAAAAATTTAAACGCTGCGCCTCGACGAAGCGCTCATAAAAATATGTAATGACTTAATCAATTAATCGAACTGTTGATTGCAATCAAGCCAATAGTGATTTGTTTACTGACTATGTATGCTCATGTTATGGACATGTTCGGGCCTAATTTGATTCATATGAGGACAATCACAGTAATGCAGGGGCAGCTACAATATATCCCAGCGAATTTTCCGTACTTACGCACCTTTTTAGCATGTTGCTACTGGATCACGTTTTCATAGCTGTGCCCGTCTATAGCACATGCCTGGTAAATGGGAATTCGAACAGGTTGTTTTGTGTATGTTAGCATACTTCAGCGGAATTACAATATTTGCTAGCACTCCCTGGTTTGGAAATATTGTTTTGATAGGCTTGAATCTTTAATGGCGCGAGCCATCGGTGATTTATGAATAATCTGTTCTTCTAATCATCGAATCGAATTGCCCAGCCCTAACCATGGCCGCTCTGATCACGCTAGTGGTGCCGAGCATATAGAAAATAATCAAAACGGAAAAACAATGAATCAATTTACTTTGTCAAATCGTTTTTGATGTTTTGGTGCAATCTGATAGTAATTTGATGAAGTTTTGCATCCAATGTTCACACCAGCAATGTAGGACACTTTATTGCAAGACATTGTATATTTCCTAAATTTTCAAAACGAGAGACATCCGTGATCTAGTGCGACACACCGTTTTTAGCCATACTTCTCAACTGGGGTAAAGACATAACGCGCTCAATCTGTTAATAATTACCCTTTCGAAGTGTTTTTGCTGGTGCTCAGGTGACTGAGAATTTCCGGGCCCGTAAACTACGGTTACCGGGCTAATTCTGTAATAAATTAGTAGAGGCTGCCTGACACCTCAATTCCAACTATAACAACTTTGCCAAGTGCAAGTTTAACCAAGTATACATAATAACTATATAAAGATAGTCTGTTTTTGGAAGTGGAGATGAACCAGAGTTTGTATCCGAAAGATGACACTGTTCGCAATTATGGCATAATAAAATACTTTTTTTATTGAATTTCTGTCTGAAAAGGCCGGAAGCAGTGCCTAAAAGAAATCAACTAACGGTCACTTAATAGCAAAGACCTACTAAAAGATGTAGTACCAACAACTGCACTCTAAACGCCAAATATCCAAAACGGAACGGAACCGCTACTGCAAAGTGCAATGAGTGGTGTCTGCCCTTGGCAATGGTAAAACCATCTACCACTTCTTTTATTCACAAGGTTTATTCTTTTATTTATTAGACCATTTGTTCCGCACGCATTCTCCCATGTGGTCCAGTTCAAAAATCTGAATGTGCATGTGACCATTCGCGTATTATGTAAGCAGAGCCCGTATCACATGAAGCATTCGTAATTTCAATCTGATTAGAATATTTTTTCAAATTCCGATCGAATCGATATTTTCATACAAATAACAAACGTCCTTATCAAACTGTGAAATTTGCTTAGATGGCGGTGGCAAGGAGACTGTCCCCCCTTTCTCAAAATTTCAGAGAATTTAAATTTATACATATAAATAAGTAATTTGAAGGCCTATTTTCACGTGCCTATAAAGGAGGAACTTCCCCCTCAAAAAATATGCAATTATTCCACAATCAGAGTACAGGCATCATTACTGGGCGCAATCCTATCTTGCGTCTTGCTTAGAGAAAAGTTGTGCGACGGACCTTCATTTTTTTCTAACTCCACTGCTCTCTGACTAGTACAGCCAAGTCCAAGAGCAATTAACGTTATCCACAAGAGCAATTAACGTTATCCATTTATGAAGCGGAAACATCACGAAACCGTTAGTATTTTGCGCCCTCTGCTCTTATTATTTGCGTATAATCCATGGCCTGAATATTTACAAGAAACGACCAATAACTGACTGAAGATTTGTGCAGTAATGTTATTTGTATTTTGAGCAAATTCATCAGCGATTATACCTTACTTTTACCCTTTTACATTAATGGAGACTACTGAGGAAAATTTATTTTATATTGAAAAAGCATTTAACAACGATATGGGTCATAATAAAGTTCTCCTTAACAATTTGATTTAATCAGGTTATTGGTACCTACAAGATACATCGTTTGTTTTAAAATAATCTCTACATAGAGTAAGTACATCCTCTCAACCAAGTGTTTTCAGAAAATCCTGTGACTTCAACAAACGACCATTGGTTTGATTCTGAATCATAAATTTCTATCGAATTAACAAAACCATCATCATCATTCTGTCCTCCAACTACATACAGATCGTGATAAACCACACAAGAGAAATGGCCATATCTTGGGCAACGCATGCGTGCTACTTCATTCCAAGAGTTTGTTAAATGATTAAAGTATTCAACGGAGTTATGGTCGACATCATCTTCGTCATATCCTCCCATTACATAAACATTTCCTTTAAATACAGCTGTTGCTGCACGACGCCGTTCATTTTTCATTGAAGGAATATACGACCAAGTTCGTGTTCTTGGATCAAATTTCTTTGCTTCCTTCAATGATCTCAAACCTCCCAATGCGTAAATGAAATCATCTGATGCTGCGACACAAAAACCATCATCCAATCCACATCCGGGTAAATCATTCTCCCAACTGTTCTTACCTGGATCAAAGCAAAGCATGTTATGATCATCCACCAGGTATATTTTGCTCCGAAATGAAACAGTTTCGCGATATACTAACTCACGCTGTATTGAAGCTTTTCTTGTCCAAGCCTCATTTCGTTCCAACTGGAATATTTCATTTCCACCTATTGCAAATAGATAGTTGTTCACATTAACAATCCGGACGTTATTTTTCTCTGGAACATCAGGCAGTCGATTCCATGATTTATTCCTGATATTTAAAGTTTGTATTGTTCCACTCCGAGTATTCAGGCAAACAATATGAGGTTGAAGATCATCTGTTTGAGTTGTACTAGGTTGTTCTGCAGCACGAGCAGACAATGCATCTAGCAGGATCACAGAGCATTTACGTGATTCTCTCACAAGGGGTTCAGATCGAATAGTTTCCCGGATATAATTCAGAGGAAAATTTTTCAGTCTTATGCACTTGAATAATTCCGGAAATAGTTTCTTTCGGCGTTGGTCATGTTTGCACCACTTCAAAGCTGCCTTCCATTTAATTCTTTCTGAAAAACACTTGGGTTGTGGGGATCGAAGCAGGAAAATGATTTCCTTTTCATCCAAATCAACAAACTTATCTTTTTGAAGAATTTCTACGAAGTTTTCTCTCAAAAATTCATTCATCAATTCGTGTAACTTTTTAGCGTTAGGCAAGTGCTGGATTTTGGAAATTTTTCTTACATTGAAAAAATTTTCAAGATTAAGGTTTCGTCCAACTTCTTCTAAATCTGAGAACAATCGAACAGTCACAAGATTTGTTAAAGTTTCGTTGTTTTGCACTAGAGGTTCGTTCAACACGGTATTGAGCAGAAAATAGAACGGTAAATCGTTGATCGATTCCACGAGTTTAGGAAGAACCTGTTCCACTTCATCATGTCTGATTGCAAGCCATTTAATCACTGCCTTCCATTTTACTTCATGATTTGCGTTTGCTTCAGCAAGATAGTGTTTCAATTCGTCGAGGGTAATTTGAAAGAATTCACTGAATGAAACTACTTCTTGGAAGTCGCGTAACATTATTTCTCCTGCGTTATTATATAATTCTTGTTTGTTATAGAACCTAGCAAGTTGTATTGCCATGAGACAATTATCCACAGAAAGGTTTTCTTGCAAGTATTGGAAACAAAGTTCAGTCAGTTTATCCAACTGCAACAAGTTTGATGCATGCAGAATATCCGGAATCTCCGTCATTATCACTTCGACCTCACCGGTATACATGAAGGTGATACATTTCTTCATTATACTTGGTTGGATTGTTTTTATATCAGCACAACCTTGTTGGGTTTCCCTCATGTTGCTTGAAATCATTGTTTTAAAGCATTTTGATGCAGCTGCTATTACATTGCGATGGACAGGAAATAATTTGTTATCAGCTTTTATCGTAAAATCACAGGTGAACTTTATCTCTGTCATTTCCATAATCGTTAGAAGAAGATCTTTGGAATAACCAGGCCCGGCTGAAAGGATTTGGCTGGTCATTCTGCTTTAACCTCAATTATCGTGTGATATTACGTCAAGTCTATGGTCTTAGTGGTCTAAATTCAATGTTGACCTATTCGAAAATATCAGAGTACTGTTTCAACTTGTGCTTATCATAGTATCTTCAATTTTATGTACATGTACTAAAGAAATAGAAGAGAATATAACGTTTTCACATAATTAATTTATATGTATATATGTGCTCAGTCGCGTTCGTGACCAGCACATAAAAGATTCAAAATTATAAGTAAACAAAGAACTTAACTTGTCAGTAATCATCAAACAATGATCAAGTAGTGTTCAGAGCCCAATCCAAGATGAGTGTCGAAGGATTTGCTGCTTTCAGAGAGAAAGCCACGGAAGTTTTAAACGATCTAAATCCACGAATAAATAACGCGGAAGACGAACATACACGAGATCTCAACACCGCTTCGTCTCCCGAAAGACGGATGCCTTGCTTACTGAATTAGATGATATGGGTGAATCAGGGGGAGGTTTCTGCGCACGTTTCAGAAATGAACAATCGATATAATGCTTGGTCACGTAAAAAGCGCATTAGTGACCGCGCGTATAAGAGGCTTCAAGAGGAGACCTATGCTTCCCCAACATCTCCTCATCCAAGTCGGCATTCTTCTACTAGCACGAAAACACGCCTAGAAGCCGAATTAGCCAAATTGGACCCAGAGCGAAGAGCGAGAGAAGCAACGTTAGGACGCTTCTCAGCCTTAGAAAAATTATCATCAGCGAAATTGGAAAAATGATAGTTGATTGATGATTTGATACGAAGGTTTCACGTTTGAGCGCTCGGTGAAGTTTCATTCGCGAAAGGAATTCGATCTGGGGTGATCCAGTGTTGCGGAGACTCGGGTCATCTTTTTCAATGAATTGACTGGACTTGAGCCGTCTTAGCTAATAACTCAATTCGTACTCGACTTGACAAAATGCAAAAGCGACTTGATAAAAAATTAGCCAGAGTCTACAAATATCTTTTGAAAAAACACGTTGTCTGCCGTTGCGTGATTCGCCAGAGAAGATAAGGCGCCTCCGTGAAAGACATAAAACATGCAATATGCCTTGGTGTGAAACCCGTGTTTTTCTACCGTATAATGAACAGGCTGGATATTCCTTAACCAATAGCGTGCCCGGTAGACCAAAATAAAAGTTCATATTACAGACCGTGAATTCGAGAGAATCGTCCGGAGGTATTACCCTGGCAAACTGACGATCACTTCTCTCCTCTTTGCTCAACAGGGATTTGGTATTACAGAAAGTCGTTTGTCACTCTCGAGTTCTCGCTTAGTTGCGGGAGTTTTCTAGTTCCCGGAGACACAAATTCGACTAACGGGCAGTTGTGTTTGGCAGACAATAGGCTTGGTTTTCAATCTGTAACCTAAATCCTGCCTTGAACTCAAATCTAGCTTGTTACACTTTTAGCTTATGTTAAAATAACTAATAAAGTATTTACAAACCATATATCAAATTTTCATGGTTTATACGACAAAAAGAATTTAAATGATTGGTATGTCTGAAAATGAGTTTTTGTTTTCGTTAATTCAAAATGCATAATATTAGCTTTAATCAGTAGAAAAATAAAATCAAAGGTTTTCCAGTGTTTTGGTTTGGACGTAGCTTCGATATATATTCAAAAAATCCAATGGGACATAAGCTATATCGATGCTGTGCTATTTGCGACTTGAGAGTACAATGACTCGACTTGATTAAAGACTCTAAATTTAAATTTTGACAAGACTTGGACTCGACTCGCAACTCGTGTGTTCTTGACCTATGACTCGAAGTGAAGTGACTCGTTCCCAAAACCGCTGTGATCGTGCTTTGTCTAGTTGGTAGATAAACTCAACTACAATAAAAATATGTGCAATAATAGCTATCAAATTATTACTTTGGAAAAATGTACACTATTCCTAGAGACTGAACAATCAAATGAAGGCAACTTGAGAGATTGCTATAATTTATTAACTAGTTTTCTTTCCATTAATCCCGGACCAATGTCAAATCCATAGATTCATCATGTTTGGTGACACGCGTCAGCATGAAAAACCAATATTTACACTAATTACGTGAAGGAGATATACGGCTATTGTTTCAAACATTTCGCAATGCAAACAGTCACAGATCTGTACAAACAATCGTATATAATCCCCATATTTACATTCACTTATAATATTAAATGAATTAGTTTTTGACACTATATCTTAACATACCCAGTATAACGACTACGGATGTCAGCAATCAACAGTCACCCGTGACGTCCCAACTTGACTGGAATATTAACATTAGCACTTCCTTTCTGCTCAATGCCCGAATTAACTATCGATTAATCGAGAAATCCTCTTAATTCGAATGGTAGACAAATCGGTATTTTTGGTAAATAAATCAGGCAAATCACCAATATATGTCAGAAAGTGTCATTTAACTTCTGGATTAATATCGGTGAATTAGTAGTGCCTTACTGGGGGATGGGTAGGCACCAGAACCACACTGTTAATTGATGATGAAACAACTTATAAAAACTCTAGTTCGATGTAAAGGAAAAATAGAAATCATAGCTACAGTATTCAGAGAGAGATCGAAATGCAACGCTGGTCACATAGCCATCGTTCATTAGTAATACAGGGTTCTGTGACGTGCAGCGGATACGCTTGCCGCAGGTTTCTTGTCTGAGACTGCTGTCGATTGAGCTGGTTATATTTATGCTTTATTGTATCAAGTTCTACTTTTTAATAAATGCCATTGCCTGGCTTGTCTGATTAAGATCAGACTTATTGAAAATGCAGTATATCGGCATAATCCTGACAGCAATAAGTCTGACACGCCTGTTGCCAGATTAAAATATATTATAAAACGTATAAGACTGGTGCGTTTAAATACCATTCGCCACACCCAGATATTGTTCATTTACTTGAATTTTCTAAATCGTTTTCACACCAATAGGAGGAAATTTACTTTGCTATAATATGACTTCAAATATTTGCCGAAAAAAATATTGATTCTTTCAAAACAACGTCATTCCTGGAAAATGCGCAAAAGCTATAGATGTTTTATACAAAATTTATATACATTTTATATATACATACATACAATTTATTATACAAGACTTAAACATTAATTCACAACTTCAATTTCAGCGGTGAAGCAAGAGTAGGAATGCAGCAAGGAAAGTTGATTCGTTTCGCACTCAATTATATACGTTGTCTTTTTAGATTCATTTTCTTATCCAATAGAAACCCCTCTGTTGCAAAACTTCTCGCGCTTTATTAAGTGAACTCTCGTAATAATTATAAAACGGTTTTACATGCCATTCACTTTGAAGGTATGGCTGTTTGAAATTCTATCTCGAATATCAATTAGATTGATTCTTTAAGAAGCCTTCAGGTTGAGAAATACATTGGCGAAACAAGTTTTGTTAGGTATCGCTTCATGTGGTGAACGTCCTCAACTAGTCTTTGCTCAAACGAAAATTTGCAGGCGATCGTCTGGAACGCATCTAAAATATGCTTCTGCAGTGGCATGGACAACTCCGGATCAATTACCTGTAGTATCCAGAAGCCGCGTTCGTGCGCCCTTTTTGCTCTTTGCACTTTAGTGGCTCCAGGAGAATTTTCAAGTTTGATTCTTCTTCTGCGTCCTTGCTCTGAGCGAATTTCAATGAAAAAAAAAAAAAACTTACAACGGCGAAGAGGAAAGCCGAATAAAAAGTGAATCGCATTTGTGTTTCCTTCTACTGTCTAATTTTCTGATATTGTTGATGAAACAATGGACGCCACAAAAAACCACAACATCTCAGTAGGCTATACGTTTGAAATTTAACACGAAATCAATAATTTGTGATATATATGAAGGTGTGCCGTTGAATAAAATTATTGATAGAAGAATTGAGGCATTGGCACCAGCAGAAACGGAGGGGACCGAAGTGGTGCCGGTGCCAGAGGATGTGAAGATAAGATGCAGGAAGGCGATTGAAGATGCGTGTAGCATACCACAGGATGTGTTGGATACGCCATTGCCTGATGACGACTGGGAGAGTGGTGACGAAGTAGAGGAAATACCAAGATTACCGCCGACTCAGGAAGCATATGATGAACAATTAAATAACAGAGCACAGAGAAAAAGGGCAAGGGAAGAGAGAAGGAATAGGCAGAGAGGTGTCACCGTCACCACTAACCACCGTCACGGCTAAGAAACCAAAAAGAGGTGGTGTCAAAAGACGAGGTGGAGACATAAGTGGTGACGGTGACAGGAAAAGAAAAAAATGGGCGGCAATAAAAAGGAGGTAGAGCTCATTCAGGAGGGAGAGCGAGCAAGTTACTAAAGGTAGTTCAACAGATAGTTCAACAGGTGTGGGCGCCCATCCTCAGGGGGTGGTGTTAGAACGAGATCAATTGAAGGTGGGAAGCATTGACGGAGCGCAGAATCACGACTGGCATCCGCAGTTTTTGGATGCAGAAAATGATCATGAAGAACGAGCACAGTTCTACGAGTGTCGAATGAGAAAGGGAAGCCTTAAACTTCCAAAGGACGAAACAATCGGAGGAACAGCGTATAAATGGCATCAAAATAGGAAAAGAAAGCGGGTACTACCGTGGGACACGCCAGACCCTAAGAGCAGATATAAGCATTTCCGAGTAGTAGGTTGTGATACTTACCTACACCATCCTCGAATTTGGCGGCCGGGAACTGAGAGTAACGAACAGACGGCGTCTTTCACTTACAATGAAGAAGGTCAAATAGCAACATCAAAACAAGTTAGCAATGGCGAAAAAATGTTCGCTAGTTTGGGTAATCCGCCCATATGGGTAAACCGATATGAAGGCACAAATAAGCTTGGGGATGGCACAGAAGAGACGCTCGATTGGAGTGCGTGTGCAGAGCCGGAGTTGAGAATCCTTTGCAACCCGGGAGGAACAAAGACGGAGTGGAGTAGCGGAACTTACAAGTATTCGCATACACAAAAGCAACTGACGATAATTGGACTAGACAACGAGCCTATCGACATGCCTATAATGACCCCAATGGGACAAACAGATGAAGTGGCTAGAGGAGGAGCGGAAGGCGGCGAAAATGCCATCCAAGAACATTTCAATGTACCATGGTACAGAGTAGTAGATTGCTCAAAATGGAAAACATGCGAGACCTACATGAATTTCAGTGTGTCTAGATATACGACGGCGGCTTTCAACCCGAAAGATCACACCTTTTTCATTCCGCGTACGCGGATACGGGAAATCGAATTCAAGTAGCAAAAACTATGAGTTTACATGAGTGATTACGTTTTTTTATTACCGACTAGTTGTAACCGGTTTATACTGTTATTTTATGTTTTGATTGGTTTATAATACAAATGCATTTAGACTACAAGCCGCCTTTTTCTTTTTATGTAGTGTGACGTCATAGAGTAAGGTTATGCTTAAGAATTTTAGCGATAACGAAATCCGCTCATTGTTCATTGGAACACCAAGCTGGACGGAGGTCGAAGAATTTGTTGACTATTGTACGCAAGAAGATAGCCTTAGAAATGAAACGCGGGCGCGACGACATATCCTCAGAGCTAGGAGAATCCGAAGAATGTACCAGCGGTATCAGCAAGAAAGCGAAGACCGACGGAGAGAATGGACCGAATCGCAGCCGTACGTGGTGCTGCACGGCCATTGGACCAATGGCGAAGACGGCTATAAAATCACCAGAATATCGCATCTACCTAGGACCACTCGAAAAACAAGATGGGCAAGCGCATCACCATGGTGTTCTCATTTATCGTCGAAACTCTGCAAGTGGCGTCGCGCCTCAGTGAGGCGAAAAGCGGAAGCCGTAAAGACTCTGGTTACCGCTGGGATCCGTCTCCAAAATGGCTACGTGAGTCCGCTGAGGGGAACGCGTGAAAGCTACGTGAAATAGATGGACAGCGATTCTTCAGCGCGAGTGACACATGCTTAGAATTCTATTTGACAGAAATATTTCCGACAAGTCATCATCTTCTCTGCACCTGCTCATCTGATATTCTAACAAAGTGCAATCGACGCTACATGACAAACTCCAACGAACGTTGTTTCGCAGCTGACATGGTAACGAATTTTGGAATGCAGGCCTCATCTTGATATGTGTATGATGTAGTGATTTTTCCCATCAGGATTTATAAGTTAAAACCCAGTTAGAATAATTATACTGGTGTTTGGCGCATTTCATAAGAGCAATCAGTATGTCATCATCTTCTCCGAATCTGCTCATCTGACATCCTAACACACTACAACCGACTCTACATAAATGAACCCTAACCGGACTTCATTTCAGAATTCAGCCCACATCATCATTTAGAATGCTTGGCAGATTTCTTGAGAACAACCAGTATATCACCATCTTCTCCTAATCTGCTCATCTGACATCCTAACACACTACAACCAACTCTACATAACGTGATTTGCATATTGTTCAACAATGGATTTCAGAATCCAGCTCCATCATGATATGAAGTGGTTCTTCTCATCGGGATTTATAATTTAGTTCAAGTTAAAACCCAGCTAGATTAATTATACTGATGTTTAGCGCATTTCATAAGAACAGCCAGCCTATCATCACCCTCTCCGAATTTGCTCATCTGACATCCTAACACAGTGCAACCGACTCAACGTACCGGATTCTAACCTGACTTACATACTGTTCAACAATGGATTTCAGAATCCAGCCCGCATCATGATATGTGTATGATGTAGTGATTCTTCACATGGAGATTTATAATTTAGTTTAAAGCTTAAACCCAACTAGATTAATAATACTGATGTTGTGCGCATTTCATAAGAACCACCAGTATATCATCATCTTTTCCGAATCTGCTCATCTGACATTCCAACACAGAGCAACCGACTCTACATACCGGACCCTAACCTGAGTTAAAAACGACTAAGATTAATTATACTGATGTTTCGCACATTTCATGAGAACAAACAGTCTATCATCACCTTCTCTGAATCTTCTCATCTGACATCCTAACACAGAGCATCTGACTACATAACGAACGCTAACCGGACTTGATTTCAGAATCCAACCCGCATTATACTGATGTTTGCCGCATTTCATAAGAACAACCAGTATATCCTCATCTTCTCAGAGTCGGCTCATCTAGTGATTCTTCTCATCGGGATTTATAATTCAGTTTAAGTTAAAACCGAGTTAGATTAATTATACTGATGTTTGGCGCATTTCATAAGAACATCGAGTCTGCCATAAGAACAACTCGTCATCTTCTCTTTCTAACATATTTCAATCGCTACAAAGGGGACTCGAACGAATATTTCGAAGCACAAACCCCTTGACTTCATAAAGGCTCGGCAACACGAAATTGGAATTTAGCATGATACAACCTGCCTGCTGCCTTCTATTTGCAAGACAAGAACAAAGCAAAAAACATTGGTTTTATAGAAACGGACACGGTTTATATTGTCCAGCTGTACGTCTCCATGGTTTGGGTAAACAGTTCAAAATCCCAGCAGTGCAGCCAGCTCGATCTTAAATATGATATAGCTGTAGCCCACAAGTAAATGAAAACAACACTGATACTCTTTCAAAACAATTAGATTATAATAGTTTCGGATCGAGTTGAAGACCAAAGGTCCATCACTAAAATTTGTCCACACTGAAGCACGAAACACTCCGATCCGAGCGGAATTTGAAAAAAAATAACTGCGCCTTGGGTTCACTAAATAAGTTTACACTAAACTGTCGCATCCATACAAGCACCTCTCAGCTCTCTAACTGAAATGATAAATAAAGCACTACCCGATAGATCTGCAATCACAGCGGATGATGCTTTTGTAGAATCTCCGCGTGATCCATCATCCGACATAACAACTATCCTAAGTGATCTCTGAACAACCATGTATAATTAAAAACGACATCAGTCATATCCGATCCAACCAAGAGAAGATTGTTAATGGCATGTGGAAGCGCTTTGAAATAATAGAAAAAACCTCTCAAGATAACAAGCAATTCATCGATATTTTAGCTCATGATTTGGAAGTTCTGGAGGAGGATTTGTATGATATCGGAGAAAGAGTTGAAGACAATGAACGTCGGGATAGACTCTTTAACCTTGAAATACATGGCATTCCATACAACGCATCTGAAAACACAGACAATTTTATAGTTGACAAGTCGCCTGATCAATGTTCTAGTCAATGAGCATGACATCCCTCACTCCCATCGAATATTCAACAAAAGTGATCGCAAAAAGTCATACATTATCGCAAGATTCACGCGCCGTAATTGTTACTACAGGGGTTTACTGTAGTATTCCTTCAGTGGCGGCTCGACAATATGTTTAGTCGAGCATGACCTTTCCCGCATGTGTTGTTCTATTACCTGTAAGATATTGACATTCCACTAGTTCATGTTACTTCAGAGTTATAGGGTCGCATGTCTCTGTTATTGACGTAGTGTAGGCTATTTAGGTAAACATTTTGTAAACTGGTGTTGAATATTGGTTTATTGTTTAAAGTTATGTGAATATGTTGATTCGGCATTAAGCCACTTTGATTCAATAAGTTACCTCAGTTTCTATTTGTTATATATTCACTTCATGATTTTTTATCATGGGATTTGTGAATCTACTTGTCTATTGAGATATCAGGAATATTCACGTCACCAATGAACCAAGAATTTGCAATACATAACTTTCTTTACAATTTTAAAATGGAAACAAGAGTTTTTTTTGTAAACTGTATATTGAATCCAGGTTCAGAGTTGAGCAGGATTTTAGGAATACAACAGCCAAAACTATGTACCTCTGGGATTGACTGCTGTAACACTTCTTACTATTTGGCGTCAAACCTACTTCAACCAACTTATCGAGGACAGCAAACAATCTGCGATCGTGCTCTTGCATATTTCGCCCACGGACAATGATATCGCCAGCTATATTTGCAACGCCTTCGCAGTCTTTCATTACATCTCTGATAATCTGCTGGTACTTTTCCGGTGCCGAAGATAAACCGAACATAAGTCGTCGATACCTGAAAATACCTCTGCGAGTAACAAAAGTTGTTACGTATCGACTTTTTTCATCTAGCAAAACCTGATGAAATCCCCATTTCTAATCTAACTTGCTAAATAAGGCACTCCCGCTCATATCACTTAACAGTTCGCCAACCGTTGGAATTGGTTGCCTTTCACATATAATTGCTTGGTTCGCTTGGCGTATATCAACACAACACTCATATCATCATCTTTCTTATGGTCAATTGTTAGAGGCGAAATCCACGTACTAGGGCCTTCAGGTGCTTCCTCAATGATACCAGCTTTCAACATTTCATCAATTTTGGATCAACTTTATCGCGTAATGCACGGAATTCGACGCAAAGGTTGAGCGATCGGTTTATCCGTTCCGTCAATATTTAAAGTTAACTTATACTTATCTCTCAAAATACCACTTCCATCAAATAGTTTTCTGTACCTTGGAAATATATCGGAATTTGCAACGTTACATACCATATTGTTGGAGGTTTTACAATCTGCCGGTTCTATTCTCAGAACATTCAATTTAATTGCAGTTTCTCTCCCCAGCAATGTTTGACAGTTACCCTCCACAACTACAAAATCTGTTCTACATTTATATTCGTTATCTGGCACGATAACATTTGCGGTGAAAGTTCATGACCAAATTTTCCACATTTAGCACATTGTTTTCCCTGTGCTGGGCAAATTTTATCTCTGGCTAAATGTCCACTTCGGCCACATGCATAACCTTCCCCTTCCTTCTTATTTACTGAAAGGGAATTGGAAAGATCGGATTTATTCACAGAATTTACCTGTTGCGACTCTGCGTCAGCTTCAATCGCTTTCGCTTGATGATCGACTGCTTCCACTGCCCTTGCAATTTTCAACAAATCAGCTAAATTCAAATTTTTATTTTCTAGAAATCTGAGTCTCATTGCGTTTGATTGGCAATTATCAGTTATTTGGTCTCGAATGTTGTCGTCTTCCTTGTCTTCAAATCCGCATGTGATAGCACGTTGCCGTAATCTACAAATATACTGATCAATTGTTTCGTTACTGGTTTTCTTAATTTGTTTGAATAAATGGCGTTAAAATGGTATATTGGATTTTGGGGTAAAATAATCGTCAAGTAGTTTTAATGTTTCATTTATTTTTATCCTGCGGAAGAGGAAAGTCGAGAATACAGCTTAATCATATGGCGAACCACGATAAAAGGAGCCATACAACACGCACCCTCTGAAAGTCTATCTATGAATGTTGGGATGTTGATTTCAATACCATCGAATAAAACGACTTTCGAAAAACAGCAAATTATTGCATTTTTGTTACATTATCAGTGGGTAACCATTCAGAATTTTTAATTTAAAATGCTTTACGGACTTTTATGTGATAATATACGTAAAAACAGATGATGGAACCAGCGGCGAATATCCCACCTCTGTTACGTCAAACTTTTGGACTGGATTTCCTAAAAGTAGATAAGTATACTATCTGCTTTATGTCGTTACATAGGGTTTAAAAAACGCGCTAGTACAGAACAACGTTGCTACTTTTCTACAAATAGCTGCTCCAAGTGTGACAGTAATGAACATGGTATCGCGTTTTCTGATTTATTCGCAGTTTTATTTCTCTACGCAATTGACGTGACAATTTTATTTAAAAAGAGGAATGAATTGTCTTTGGAAGTGTTTTTTTTTTAATTCTGCTTAGATCCAATATTTTGTTCTGAAATAACCAAGCTAAATTATTGCAACAGTTAGGCAAACTTCTTGAGCACTACAATCGGGATATTCGATTTTGTACATTATTTTAATTGCTTATATTCGAAACTGCCATATTGAAAAGATTTGTGCTAAATAAGGGACGTCCAAGGCGGTGCCCGGCGCGACTCGATTTTACAGTTTATTCCATTATCAGCAGATAACTTTACTTTCGAAGAAGTACGGTTTTACTGCTTAGCCTATTTAGTGAGGACATAGCCTTTTTAGTATGGAACATACGGTAACCTATTTAGTAGGGACAAATGCTATTTATTAGGGACATATGCTATTTAGTAGGGATATAGCCCTTTTAGTAGGGACATAGACTATCTAGCATGGATAGCCTATCTTCTATGGATAGCATAATTAGTAGGGACATAGTCTATTTAGTAGGGACATAGCATAGGGTGCCCGGTTAGCTCAATCGGTAAAGCGTTGGGAATACGCTTCGAGCTACGCCCGCATCTTTGATCGTCATAACGCAAATAGGTTTCACCCATGCCTAGGTCATATTTGGTATCTGTAAATCCATGACCTATTGATATCGTTTTTACAATACAGAAATTTAGCATGCCTTAAATTTGAGATTCATTCAAACCAGATGGCTGACATTGGCGTAATTTTTAAAAGTTGGAGATTCCCGATTTTTTTACTTTACGTATTAGAGGAATTTCACTCTTATAATTTTTGGCATCCTACCCTAATCTATGGGAAAATACTGCCTTTCCCTCTTACCATGCTTCAGTATGATTTATGGTGACACAATTTTATTTGAATTCAGCGGTGCCTGAAGGCTTCAACTTTATGACAAGTCGAGATAAATTTCGTAAATTTATGTTAGGCAAAAGTTGCACACCAAAAGCGCGTGAAAAATTTGGTCTTTTTTTTATCTTTATCAAAATTTATATTTTTGTGATCCACTACTCTGACTTCAAATTAAAAATTTTACTACATGCCAAAATTTTTCTGCCTATTTTCATAGCAAAACAATTAAATTCACATATATCGGAGAAGCTATCCACCTTTCCAGGTATTGAAGGGGCATGGTGGTCAGTGGAAAGTAAGACGAATTAGAAGCCTCTGGGCACAGGAGAACCTTTTTTTGGTAAATCAGAGTCCGTAAGAGTTTTCAACAACGACAGCGTACCACAAGCTGCTATCATCTAATCTGTAAAATGCATAACTTCTATCGAGGAATTCTGACCATTAATCGGTTGGATGTTTAAACAAATACTTTTTTTTCGAAATTACGGACAATGAAGCGCATTTTATGTTTCCCCAAAGTGTTGATTTTAGCGGCAAATTGTGTACGTCTGGTAATCTTAGATCTCAACTTGATGAGTGATCTTAGCATGTTATTGACCCTGTATACTAGTAAATGTATATACGGTAAATGTTATTTTATACAAAAGTATAGTCGGATTCTGCCCCCAACCTTGAAGTACATTCCATTTCAAAGTAATCTGACTTTTGCAGCAATACACATCGTCTGCTTTAAAACGCCTGGTGCCTCATTTCAATAGTCCCCCAGCCAAATATGTTAATAAATTCTTGTCTTCCTCACCGATAGATGGAGATATCGTCGTCTTATTAGGAGTTGCCTTTTCGATAATTTTTGGTACAATTGCTTCTAATGGCCGTTTACTCTTCATGTGCGTCAAAACTCCAGAACTGTTAGCATAAGGTTTTTGGAGTTTCTCAACGTATTTAATTATCATTTCCGGTTTTGTTTCTTTCTGTGCAATTTCCTTCGCGTTATTTACGTTTTCTTTCCACAGTACCAAATTTTCATCTGCGACCACATCCGTTTGTGTCAAAACTGATTTCAAATGTTTCCCGCAATCCATGTTACCATATCGAACTAAGACCGTAACAAATTCATCCAGTATGTTTTCTGATACGTCATCCAACTGCACGAAAGATATATATAGTTATATTTTAAAAAATCTGCACTTTTTAATTACTTCTATCGCAAAACCCATGACGTGAATGTTATACACTGGCGTTTCAACGATGAGAACTTACAGTCCTTACTTGTTTTTCACGTTTTTCCATGATTCTTTCAGCTGTTTTCCCGTTCTACTTGTCTTCCTACTTGTTGAATTGAACTCTAACGGTATGGCTTCCCAGGCTTTCTTTTTGAATAATGAGGTGACCGAATCAGTTTTCTTGTCTTCAACTATCGGTTGTTTTTTAATAGTGGCGAACAGAATTTCCCGTTCCCCTAAATTGAACTTCACAGCTCGTGCTTGTATAGTATTTGCCATTTTGCACAGCAAGGTATGTAGAATAAACAAATATGAGTATACACCTATATATATATATATGACTGTCACAGGAAACAAATAACCAGTCAAGCTGTTTGTTGAGTCACATAGGCTAGTAAACTTTCATACCGTATGGTACTGAAAGTTAATAGGCTGGCTCACGAACACGGTCCTGAAATACCGGTATTCAGTTTTTGTCTCAGCCAAAATTGGATAAGCCATTCCACTTTCCGTTTATTTTGATGAAAGTGACGTGCCGGTACCGGTAACGTATATAGGCTAACCCCAGCTGCACTGCTTCTACATGTGAGTGTATGTATGGATATTTGGTGCGTATAACTGCTAAGGTTTTTGCATCACTTTCCGTGAAAAAATAACCGTTCACATGCCGACAGGAAAACACAAGTCAGGAAGGTGAACTGTGAAAGTGAAACCAAGGTCAGTCCTAAAAGCGCGCGAATTAAAAATGGTGCACGGAGTTACGGAGTATGAATTCGACTGTGGCTTCATATCGCGTTTTTGACTGATTTTCCACTGAAATTGAGTTTAAACCACATTCTGACCAGGTTTAAAATTTTGAGGATCTGAAGCGAGTTTAAACATAGTTAAATTTTAAATTGAGTTTCTGCACGCCGTTGACTCGAGTTGAGTCTTAAATTGAGTTTGGCTTAACTCGAGTTTAAACCGACATCCTGCACTCCACCCTAAGAGTGGGGCAAACATAGTGACATCAGTATCATCGGAACTAATGATTGTAACATTGGTATATTTAGAAGAACAATGCATGTTCGGCATGTATAAGTATCTTAGTGCCCGCTTCTTCGTGATCGTTCATTAGCGATGGGTCGATTGCTATCTCAGGTTTCCTGTCAGTGAATTTAAGTACGTGACATTCCCTAGCATGGCCAATCTAAACTTTAAGGCGTTGATGAAAGAAATGCTGCTCGTAATTATCGGCCGATGAAATCAGAAAATCCACGAATCGTTGTTTTATTTTTCCCACGCGATGAAAACTTTTAAAATGTTTTGGCGCATTTGTTCTGGTCCTAAAATTTCAGTGCCTTCGCTTCCAGCTGATGATCGGTTTCCTTGGTCAGATAAAGACATCCAAAATGGGAGTTATATATTTAAAAAAAGCAGATTCGGAAAACTCCCTTGATCTATTTTTAGTTTAGTAAAAAAAACTCCCTAATTTTCATTTCGTCCAAAATGATACGAGCTTCCACTAGACAACTTATCTTATTCAACGTAAACATAACCAATACAATGATGCCTGTTCCATCAGAGGCAATATTTCTAATGCATGAATAGAAAAGAAAACTTTTGAGTAACCAGGCCTCTAAAACTTGATTTTTTTACCTCGACTATTTCGGCTGTTTCATCCTAGGTCACGTTACAGGGTAATACCATAAATGAATATACACTAGACTAGATATGAACACAATGCCTGAACTTACTTGATGGCACCAGTAATAATCAAACCAATATTCTTCAATAATAACTTTACCTTCTTAACTCCTAATCATAGATCATATTACTTTTTGCCAGTACTTGACGATGAGAAGTAATATATTTCTGATAGGAGCCGAACTTTGATTTCAACGAATATTCGGCAAAATTATGTCCAAGTAATCTGAGAAAAATAATTCAGCAAGTCAAACAATGCTTTGCGGACAGAAGCTCGCAGAGCAGATTTGCCGCACAACACATCAACTAATTTTACAATGTGGAATCACATTCTACAGCCTTCGCTAATTGAGAAAAATCTACACTTTTCCACTTTGGCGGGTTCTCTACATTGCAGCAAAAAGGTTAGTTTGATAATTCCCATCAGAAGGATGTACGAATTCGAATTTTTCGTCTGTATAGCTATGATAAATTTAACGGTTGGGAATTCGTAGGACAAACGACCAGATCTTTACCATACTTTTGCAAAGTTTGTATGCACAATATCCTCCAATGCACTCTAGGATGTCTGTTGAAAGGGAAAAAATTAGGGTCTCATGAAGTTCAGTAACATATATCCGATTATCATAAAAATTTCCCACGTTGCAAGCGACTCATCCTAACCCGGGAGACAATGCCAGATGCTTGCAGCATTGGCGCCCCCTAGTTAGGATGAGAATATTCTGCCAGTTTTTATTTTAATGGCATTCGGTAATATGGTACTAAACTTCACTACACCCAAAAATTAATAATATAAAGTTTCATACAAAATAATTCATTATTATGTGCTTAGGGCTATGACATAAAATTAAGCACATGCAGCGCAGAGCGGGGCGGTTTCAAGAATCAACAGTTCGGCTCGCCAAATAGTCCAACAGACTGTACAAACCATAAAGCACTCTCAGAAGACTCCTGTGCGCTGCAAAAACCACACTATAAGGTTCGTTGAGGATGATGCGATTGTATTGAAACGACAACGAATAAACATTGACTGAAACAGACACTAGGCCAATCCGTCACCGCCAAGGCGGAAAGAGAGCCGGGACGGAAAGAGAGCGTCGCATTCAAGCAACGTGGTGATATAGCAAATCGTGACCTTTAAACTCTCAACCACTATATGGCACAATTTAGTGAATAATGGACCAAAATATAGAGAAGTTTCAGCGCGACATAAACTCAACGCGGTAAGGAATAGACCAAAAATCCAGTACCGCTGTAGACTCCAAACTTTGTATTTTCATTGGGAGACTATTTATTAGACAAGAAAGAACGTATCTTTTAAAGTTTGGTACTGCATTCCCGAATTTCATGTAATTCAAAAATTGAAGAATATTCTCACCCCTAACCCGAGGTCAATGTAGCAAGCATATGGCATCGCCTCCCAAGTTAGGAGTCGCTTCTATCCCGGGAAATTTTTATGGTGGTCCGAAACATGATACAGACCTTGACACTGAATAGTGATAGAAAATAAAAACCATTTATTCATCATTCCTCTCGTGTAGACACCAGTTCTGAATTAACAATTATCTAGATTTCCCGCGTATGGACTTGGATGTGGCCGTTCGAATCCCCGTTAGGATGTTCGGAGATGTGCGACTCGAGGCGTATTCCTAACGCGTTACCGATTGAGCTAACTGGACACCCATACAAAGCCCCTGTATCCAAAATTCAGTTTGGACTGGAATTTGTCACGGTATTCTACTGCTTTTTATTTTTATATATCAGCAGTTCCTGGCTCAACCATTTACTCCACATTTCCTATAATCTGAGGACACGAAACATAACCGACCATTATGGAATAAAAACCAAGACAGAAACAGCAGATACTCGTAAGCCAGCAAAGTCAGTGCGGCGAAAGGTGTCAAATTTTGGGGACATAAAAACGGTAAGTAAAATACGCTCAATAAAGACCGATTAAAATTGTTTGAAAATTCGCAAATTTTGGGTTAACGACAAAAGTATATGTTATATTAGGCGGCATAAAAATTTTGATCATTTTTAGGAAATTTCCGCTTGAGATTTCAAAATATCCCGGGGACTGCCCTCTCTTAAACCACGAACGAGGCATGTCAGCTGCTACTGAACCCATGGACTTATTTGTGCAATAAGCTTTCGAAGAATCGTTGAGCTCTAAAACCTTCCTTGTTTACTTGCGACGTCGGATCAGTGTGTGGCTGTTGCCACATGGATACTTGAATTTGTATAAATAGTCGGTTTTTCTCCGATTGAAGATCTTGGGCACAACTTTGAACCTAAACTCTCAATGAAGCTTATGATCATCAATTTAAAATTCCTAATCAAATACGGATCAGACTAATGCACTGGTACATTTCTTGGACAGAGCAAAAAATTATAATCCGTTACTAGCCAACTCGTACTCCAGACTGTCATACATCCACAAATCAGACGTTACTATCATCTGCATTATTCATTATTGCTCAAAAAGTTATATTTCAACAAAAAAATAGTAAATCAAAGATTAAAAAAATGCATCGCTTCATTAGCATGTCCATGATAAGCAGGAGAGATTCTCTTCGATCCTCGTCCACTATTTATTATAAAGTCAAGGTCAAGTTTTAGCCCCCAGCTTGATTTCATCATTATTTTCAGTACCTTGGCGTCATGCGCTCCACAGAAGCAGGTGCCCATCTAAATAAAGGGTGAGAAGAATGTATTAAAATGTATTAAATAATGCTTTTTTATAGTCACTTCTTGGAGTGGATCACCCTATCCAAGGCCATGTATTATCAGCCACTTATAAACGGACCAAGTTATTATATTGCTGAAAAGATAGGATCTTTTTCTGTTCGACTTAGCCTACCCAAGTTATTACACCCTGGGTTGAGCGGTGGGCATGAATTAACGAGCCGGACTCGCCATGATCTTCAACCTGCAATGCCAATACAAATTCCTTTGTGATGAACGCTATTAGTTTGTATATCGGCGAAGAAGTCCGAGGCAAAATTAATATTTGACCAACTCACAACAATTTTCTTACTTTCATTACAACGCAACTTTCCAATGCAATCTTTTACTAATTTTACATATTTACAGAGATTGTACATATTTTAAAAATAATTTTAACTAGAAATTAAAAATCTTATATTATGATGTGCGAACAGCATCATGCATAAAAAAAGATACTTTTTACTGGAAGCACATCAACTAACTTTTCAAATTTACGACTAATTTTTGTGAGCTGATCAGTTTCAGAATCATTCCATTTGAAATGTCAATTTGATTAAAAATAAACGCAGTCAGAAGTAGAAAAAAGTTCATTATCTAATCAATAACTTGAGTGAAAATAGCACAACTAAACCCACCTTTTCTTACAGCACTCTTTGTTCTTTGTTTCTCTCAAGGGAAGAAAGCAATAGTTGGATAGGAAGCAAATCTAGCGGTTCTCCCTCCCTCCCAGTCACCGACACCAGCAAGTACTTTCTTGATTGAGTCGGCGACATCTGCTTGTGATGCATGTCTGTGTTGGGTTTCGTTCAAGACATCTGTGAGGAGCATTAATTAATATTTCAATTGGTAATTCATTCTACGATTGGATGCTAAACATGAATGCGACTAAATAAACACCACTGATATGTAAAAATATAGAAAAAGATGAAATATATTACTTCGTCACGAGTCACATTAGGACGGACCGATTTATAACAATACAATCCATCAGTGATGCATACTTAACAGAACGCATTATCCAAAACAATAATCAAAATTTTTAACGACAAACTTGCAAATATCGGTAAATTTTTATCAGTTATTTTCTACATATTGTAACAAGCATCTTTTGAATTATATATGCTTTTTTGAGGCCACTCCTTGAGTTGATCACCCCAACTAAGATCCTGTACCAATGAACACTTATAGATAGACAGGGTTAGAGTTGTTAAAAAAATTTTGGCTTAGCCTACCCAAGTTATTACACCCCGAGTTGAGTTGTGGGGATGGATAGACGAGCCCTCTACCTTAGATGCCTACCATACCGACAACCAGATTGTATGTCGAATTTATAAAATGCATACTGGCAACTGCAGCGAGTGGTATCTGCTCTGGTCAACGGTAAAGCCATCTACCACTTCTTTGCTTCCTTTTAGTCACTGCTTTTGAGATACAGAAAGTATGTGAGCGCAATTCTGAAGCCCGGACTTAGAGGATAAAGTACCCACCGATTAAATAATTAAAAATTTTATGATCTTTGAAACTCGTCTTTATTTTCTGTCGTCTATTTCCAAGTCCGCTCCAACTAAACGTTTTCGCTAAATTTTTCTTCATCACGGTTTTAACGAACATTCGGACTGTCGCTCGTAATTCTTTACATGATACTCTTTTTGAAACTGCAAAAATGCCCTGAAAACAAGAACAATGGTTGACTGTTAATATCGGTATTGCCAGTTTTTCTTTGATTAACAGTAGCACTTGTGCAACATTTGGTGTGTTAGAACATATAACACTTTTACTATAACAGTTCTATAATCAAATCCCATTTCGAACAGAGACATTCCAAATCTGATTTAATTCAAAAAATAATTAATGAGAATGATAACAAATTAGAAATGTTTATGAAATTTTTTTACACATATGCATGTAAGATTGCGACATATTGAAAGATTCCAAGCCCGGATCGGACCAGACTGGCAGAATGCCAGCTACTCAGACACCCGAAAAAAATGGGTTCTGTCAGAAGAAAATCTAGCAAATGGGCAATATTTCAGGATCTCGTGGCTAGAAGATGTATCTCTCTGTTTTGAGTGCCTGGTTCTTATCAAACCGTATAAAAAGGTACAAAACTCATCAATACTGCTATAAAATAGCAGTGTTGATGGTTTTGAAGCTTTTCATCAATTCGAAGAAAATTTAGATAGCATGAACATTTAGGACACCTGAAAAAAAGAAAAGAAAGTTTCTGCCTCCCTGCGCAGTTCATCAATGACCCATGCTCGACAAAAACATCATTTTTGTTAAAGTCACATAATCACTGAAAAGTGTTTCTTACTATGAATGCAATCACTGAAATTTATTTTTATTATTGAAATCACTCAGGCTGTGCTGAAGCGGAACCAAACAACAACCACTTAATAGCAAGGAGCTACTACAAGATGTACTACCAGTAACTGCACTCGGAGCAAAAAACGCAACTGCTATGTTCAAGCGCAGTGGGTGATATATGTATTGGGTGATGGTAAAACTATCTACCAACCCATGAATTACATTTTGTAATAGCTCTTTGCTGCACGAAGTGGTCGTTTTTAGGCCTCGCTTGGTGTCTATTTAGATAAAAAAGAATTATGCACTGTCCACATATCAAAATTATTTCTATCTCATCCTACCTGATTATCCAACCATTCATCGAGTTCCTCCATCGTTGTGGCGGGGGGCATCACAGTGAGGGATTGCCTTTCCCGGGGAGGTGGTGGACTCCTTCGTTCATTATATAATGAACTATCCTGTGGAAGAAGACAAATTATTTAATACGAGATTTGATACTAAAGCGAAAAAAGCCTCGACAAATGCAACACAGATTCAATGCCAGACAATGAGTTGCAAGAAACATACATGAAACAAAGAGCATGAGCTAAATAAAAGGAATTAAATACAAAATGAAAACTAAGGAATCTCATTCCTAAACAATATTGAAAACAAGCAACAGAAAGGAACGGCTTTAAACATATCAACTGCACCAGCACTAGGCTGATGTGTTTTTCGAGCATGTGGGTCATATATATGCATAAGGTTGAATATCTGATAAATTCAGAATCTAATCAATTTTATCGAATCGAATCAGCAGTATTATAATAATAAAAAAAATTTTCAGAAAACTTAAAAAATGCCTATTTTCTGAAAATGTATACTTTTTTAAATGTGATTTCGAATCACTGGGAAAAATAGAATCAAATAATTTATGATTCACGAACAGAATATTTTGGACAGCCAATGTTACATACGGAGCCAAACTGAAGCTCCTTGATGTTATTACCCATGAAACACATAAGTGAATGCACACAAGTAGCAATTTCCCCACCAGAGCACTTTTTACCTGGTATCAAGTATGTAGTGGATCACATACATCACATATGAAGTTCATATGAGTCTGCAAACAACCCAGGCAGGAAGTCTGTTTTGTCAAGTATGAGCCACAGATGGACTACATATCGGGGGCGAGTTCCATCAGCAACTCATACAAAACATGTTAGAGATGAATTACTGATTGGGATTAAATAAAAAGAAATGAAAGTCATGATTCAAACATTTCTGTCCTAAAACTTCATACACGAGTTTTTTTTTTAACTTACCCCCTCGAACAATGGTTTCAATTTATCTTCGATGGTTTTCAATCTTAGCGAGAGGTTGATATTTATTATTGAGACGGATTCTTCAAGTCTAGCTAAAGTAGCCTTGATTTCTGCGCTGTTCTTTTCATGATTTGCTGCGGATTTTGTTGTTTTCTTCTTTTTGGGATTCGGGGGAGCCGCGACCGGCGATGTCAATTTCGGAGTGAGATCGGAACTCCTTGGAACAATTGCAGTCTTTTGAGTGATGTCGGAACTTCTGAAAAAAGAGAGATTGATCGAAAACTTGCATTCGAATGTTTTTTTTTTTGAAATTCACTCCTCATCAAGTCCAGAATCAGTGCCTAAAAGTGTTAACCGATTTTTCCCGTTTTGGTATTGTCTTAGTATTTTATTTAATTCAAATTCCTTCACTCTGCGCAAGGCCGGAAGCAGTGCCTAAAAGACACCAGATATTGGCCACTTAATAGCAAAGAGCTATTAAATGATGTAATACCAGCAACTTCACTCTAAAAGAAATACATTCCGAACTAAACCACCGTGGTAAATGCCCTCTCATAGATTTGTAGATGAGAGATTTTTACCTGAAGCTTACATTTCTTTTATAGGTATGGACGAATCTAATTACGGTGTATCGAGCATGGGCCTTTGATTGGTTGCATCACCAAGTATGGCCCATCAGAGGGATGTAAGTTTCAAATATTTTCCAATTCCATTAAAAAAAATATTCAAATAAGTTTGAAATATCATATATGCGACTCAACATGATCTATAAGAACCACAACGAATTTACTTAAATTCGACAGCGATTCGAAATTTCAAAACTTACTTCACTATCCATCAGTGAGTGGTTTTTGCCCAAAGAAATTTAAATTTCCGATCGACCCTATCCAACACAGAAAAAACAAACACTGGTTAGACTAATTCATGCAGAAACAAAACCTATCTCCATAGTGCTAATTATTCACTTACTTTCGCCCTAGCTCGTTTATATAATCCATTGCATATCTGACGTCCGAAGCTTGTGGGGTGATGGAGGTGGGTGGAGGAGGGACACTGCTTGAGGTGGGTTTGGGGATGATTGCCCCCCAGGATTGTTGTGTACTGTAGGCCCTCCTGGCGCAGGTGTCATAATCATCTAAAAAATATATATATATTATTGAGATTATTATCAATTATGAGTAATATTTTTATGAAGCGTTTGTTCAAGAGATGAAAGAAAAAAGATGTCATATTACCAATGTTAGTGTTAGAATTTTGTGCTGTACTACACACTGAAAAGCCACTTCTGTGATGGATTATCCTGTCCAAGGCTCTGTAACAGCGGCCACTTACAGACGGACAGGGTTACAATCACTGGAAGGATATATATTTTCCTGTTCAGCTTAGCCTACCCAAATTATTACACCCTGGGTTGAGGGGCGGGCATGGATCAATGAGTCGGACTAGAGCCAGAGATCTTCAACCTGGGATGCCAACATGTTTAAGCACTATCCGACACAGACAAAAATATATACAAAACTGAAGACAAATAAGTGGGAAAATATGTGAAGTACTCACCATCGCCCCCTAGGATATCGGTTTCCCAGACACCCCATTCGGACTTTGGTTTCGTCATGGATTTAACCATTTCCTCAATGTTGCCAGATTGTGGCCATCTACAATGTGCGTCACCGACCAACCATGACTCGTGAACAACCACGATTCTGCCATCGACTTGAAATCTAACGCAAATAAAATGCGGCATCCCTGATTATTTAAACCTAAGATTTTTCTTAAATTTTTAAACAAATCTGAGAAAACAAAAAAAAATGTAAATTTACACGGAATCAAAAATAAAATAAGAAGTGAAAATGAGTAAATAAACAAATAGCCTCAAAATTAAAAGCTAGCTAAAATAGAGAAAAGTAAACAATCAAACACAACAAAGTCCAACCAAAGATCACTTGTTTGAGTAAGAATAGTCCTAACGTATTTCCTGCGTGTCGTAAAAGGCGACTAAAAGAAAGCATAGAAGTGGTAAATGGTTTTATCATCGTCCAGAACAGATACCACTCATTGCACTTTACAGTGACGGTTCAGTCCTATGTGGGATGTTTTCCGTCCAGAGTGCAGTTGCTGGTTCTACATTTTTTAGTAGCTCTTTGCTATTGAGTGGCTGTTGGTTGGTTCCCTTTAGGAGCTGCTTCCGGCCTTGCTTAAGTTGAAGTTCAATAAGAAAAAAGCGTGAACTTTTTTGTCAAGCATGAGTTACTGATGGATAGAGCCATCGACGCGATCCATTAGTGATTCATGCTTGACAAAGGCACCATGGACAATTTGTGGCTTATGCCTGACAAAATACAATTTCTGATCCGAAGTTGGCTCACCACATGATGCATCAAAAAAACGTTTTCATCAGGAATTTTCTGTTAAAATGGAGGAATGTAGATTGAAAATACGTATTTTATTATCACATATAACCTAACCCAAGCGACTGTAAAAATTTCGTCGAGCATAATATGACTCCAGTATATTTCCAAGAATTTCCCATTGATTGGATCTTTTCTTTAAAAAATGAATTAAGATCACACTCTGAAGGATTCCATAATATGAAGTGGTACAGAATATCAAAATCACCCAGTACAGATAGTACTCATTGTACTTTTATTATAAAAGTCCTATATGGTGTTTTTTGGATCTCAAGAGTGCAGTTGCTGGTACTACGATGAGTGGTAGTTCTTCACTACTTGAATGATTGTTAGTTGGTTCCTTTTAATCATAACTACGCCGGCCCAGACTTAGCTATGTCTTGGTCACTGCCCACAGACCACTTTGCGGCCTTTGGTCGGGCCCCGTGCCGTATCTAGTCAGGGCTGAGGGGTGACTCGATGATGAATTTCCGTCTTTCGCAACTCCGACCGTATTGTATTGCATTGTATTTTTCAATATTTGGGCTGAATAAGCTACTAGAGTCTTGAGTCTTTTAACGAATTTGTACCAAGAAATTATGCATCTGTAAGTGGATCCCTAAGAAAAATTTCAACAAGACTCATCCTCTTGTTTCACTTGACACATTGAAAACACATGATTGAATGGCAGGGTAATAAAATAAAATATTCATAATTGTAAGAAAATGTTTTGACATAATACGAAAATTCATGAAAATATTGATAGTGGTACGGTACGTATATATCACTATCTTCAAGTAATGCGCAAAGAAATTTTGATTTTTCTGGAGTCGTAGCAAGAGCACAGATCTTTCTATTTCTTCAAAGTTATTACCGATCAGACCAGCAAATTGACTGCTACTCGGACACCGAAGAAGATGGGTTCCATCGAAAGAAAACCAAATGAAATGGGTGACATTTAATATATATATATATATCAGCTTTTTCGCCCACCTGTGGAAAATGATATGAACACTTCAGACACTCGAAGGAAAATATGATTCTCTCACCCTGAGTGACCAGTAGTCAACATCGTTGATTTGAAGATTCATTTACAATCATTGCGAGCACCTGACATCAGAGATGTTATCCAAGCAGCAAAAACGCGAAACTACAAAAAAAAAACTTATAGCCTATGCCAGGCACACCACAAACAATAAGAGGAAAATGTCGAAAATACAGAAGCAAGTAAATAAAAAAGTACACATAAAATGGGAAAAAATATTCATCACTCGATTGATAACAAAAAATATTGAAGCGAAGAACTTACAAGCATTAGAATTACCCTAATATACTTGTGATTAAAAAATAACTAATATGGAGTGAACATCAAGTGATTGCCACCAGAGAGTGATTCGGATCCTTCATCCACTGACGAACAGCGATGTTTCATTTTTGTAAAATAAAACATCGTTTGCACATTACCAGTTGAGAGATAGGAATCCCCATGAAGTAAAGTCTGTAGATATATGGTGGAAGGTTTTACCAGCTTTGAAGACAAATATCACTTACACTTTACCATATCGGTTTTGCATGGATTGTTTCCAGCTTAGGCTGTAGTTGCTCTGGAGAAAAAAATGTTGATTGACCCGTCTTTGGTGTTTTTTTAGAGCCACTTCTTGGGAGTGGATCACCCTGACCAAAGCTCTCTACCGCCACAGATAAACGGACAGGGTTTAAATAAAATTGCTGGAAAGATATAATCTTTCTTGTTCAGTTTAGCCTACCCAAAGTTTTACACCCTGGGTTGAGCGGTGGGCACGGATTAACGAGCCAGACTATCAGAGACTCAAACCAGAGATCTTCACCCGGGATGTCAACATGTTTAACCACAAAGCCATCACACCAGGATGAGAAGATCAGGAGATAGTGATCGAATCTTCTAACTGAGCAGCGTTAGTTAATGTTGATCTCCCCTGATACTCTACAGCATTGCATTATTCTCCAACTCTATAGCAAGTAGATTTGTTCTCACACGAACAGAGACAAAAGTTTAATAAAACAAGTCATGACCGATCCAATCCCCGAGTACTTTCGGTCAACAACAGTGTATGTAGCGCGCTTATCATACAATCCAACCAAACCCTCCTTTCGAAAGTAATTCTCTCATGGAAAGAATGCAATAGTGGGGAAAGATGAGCCATATCTCTGGCTTCGTTTAACGTCCCAATCTCCGACGCCTACCAAAACTTTTTTGATAGAGTCTGCTATATCACTCGATGTTGCGTGTCTATGCGGTGTTTCATGAAGCACATCTAAAAAAAAAAAAAAAAAAATTCATTCTGAAACTACCGATGGTATCATCAAGGAGTGTTAAGAGAATTCAGGATGACAACCGTTAATTTCATCCTAAGCAAGGTTAAAATCATCGCATGAAAAAACAAACCAACGGCCACTGAAGCATAGGGTCACATAATTTGTAGAAAATGGGTGCTATTATAGTAGAGTGCAGTGAGTGGTGTTTGCCCTTTTTTGTATGGGAATTCATTCAAGGCAAGGGCGAAGTTGAATGGAGTTCTACTACTCCAGAAGTTTACAGTCGTAATAAAGTACAGTGCGTGGCAGCGTGGCATCTGCTCTGGACGATGAAAAATCATCCACCAATTCTTTGCTTCGTTTAGTTAAGACAAATCTAAAGCCTACAAGGCAATAAAGAGACTCATTACGTTTACATTTCTTGCTGATGAAACATATCTATACAACGATAACTCCATACATTGAATTCACTCACCTATAAGATAGTTGAAGACTTTGTGATCTTTGAAGCAGGTTTTTGTTTTGAGTCGTTTAATACCGAGGCCGCTCCAACTGAATTGCTTTGCAAGTGTTTTCGTCATAGCTGTCCGTACGAATGTACGCACTGTCGCTCGAAGTTGTGGGCAGGTCACTCGTTTCGCACAAGCGTAGATGTCCTGTGTAAATGATGATAAGTGAGAACTTTTTTTATATTAGTTTGATAAAATCTTATCTTGTTAAGATTGAGTGATTGCCACCAGGGATATTCATAATGAATCTAATTGCTCAACCGGTGATGTGTATACAATGTTTTATTTTTGCCGACGTTTCGAATGTCTATACAGACGTTCTTCATCAGGGCAATGGAATGGTTAAGTCATCGACATAGCTATATGCTGAAAAAGGGGTAATTCTTGTTCTTTCTTTACCAAACCTTTCATTACATTATCTGGAGATAAACGAGAACAGTTTCAAACTTAAGAAACAGCGATGTTGTTGATTTTGAAGCATACCTGTGTACTTTTATCACAACCAGGCCCCTAATAAATTTTAATTCCAATTTTTTGGCAAATAATTTATCCTTAATTAATGCTTCGACGGTAAATTTTCTTCTGACACAATCCATTACCTCGATTTCTTGACTAACTGAGTAGTCGGCGTTATAAGAAATAGGCAAACGTCAAAGCTTCATATTTTCAAGTAGATTCAAACCCGGACTCTCATCAAAATGGTATATTTTGGATTGACTTTTTTGCAAAAAACGTAAAATTTTCTTTAGAGTGTCTGTGATGATACCGTTATGCAAGTAAGATTGCTATTTGTAGATTCCATAATTGATTTGAAGCAATCTAAAGCTCACCAAGACTTGAATAAAATTAAATTTATGATATGAAATACTGACCTGGTTATCAAGCCAGTCATCCAGTTCTTCCATCGTATCGCAAGGTGGGAGAACAACGTGAGAAACCTTGTCAAATTTAGGACTGTACTGTGGACTGGGACTCCGTGGTGGTGGCTCATCGATTGGCTCATCCTGTGAAGACAAGATTATTTTCTTGTGAATCCCTTAAAATGAGGCTTCCTAACTGTCTACTAATATCTCGCAAGGACAGATTTTTATATAGTTTTGCTCAAAGTAAGAATTCACGAGTTCCTGCCAATATCGAAGACATCGTAAAAAGGGCTAGTTTGGCTAGCGGCTTACTTTTTTTGTATACAAGTTGACTCGGAATTGAGTTTTTTTTTTAAAATTTCAACAAATATCTTGGATATCAAAACAGATGTACAAATTTACATACGTTTTCTCTAGGAGGTTTCGAGAGCTTTTTTTCAAAAAATTTTAATTAAGAAGGTTTCCTAACTTTGTAACCAATATTTCAGATATCAAGGAGCACTGATTTTATATATCGAGGCTCCATAGAATTACTATGAATATTCCAGAGACCAACACATAGATCTGATACTATCTCCGAAAAAGTTTTTCTAGATTTGAAGGTATACAAACAAAAAAGACTTCTTGGGAAGCTATTAGGCAGATCAGAAATTAATACTTATCTTTTAATACTATAAATATTTTTTGGTTTATGATCGCGAATCACTAGTCTTTCCTATTACAAAAGTTTGCCTGAAAAAACACTCACAATATCTATAATTGGTCTTAATTTATCTTCAATAGTTTGTAATCTCCCATTCAAATTTCTGTTGATAGACGTAATAGTTTCTTCTAATCGTTTCAAAGTTTTTCGAACTTCTGCATCTGCAGCCATCTTGCGTTTTACGAGCAGCGGATATTTTTGGTTCTTTAGCGGGCTGTTTTGTTGTACTTGTCTGTTGGGGTTCAAAACTAGCACTGAAATAAGTTTATTTGAATAAATTAGGGACAGTGAAAAATTCAGTCAGCGGTGAATAAAACAAAACCCATGACTCATTGAAAACGGAAATATTTTAAATTTTGGTGTTAAATAGCATTCACAAACTAGATTAGAATCCACATAAAATTAATGAATGTTGGGGAGACTGACACAACCCTTTTTTTGTGCGGCAACAAGCAATCCCCCAAGAATTAGTTCAAGCCATATTAAGAAGCAGCAGAAGCAAATTAATACAGTAGCAAAGTTGAATCACTGTACTTATATGATACATAGTATCTGACAAAAAACAAGCATTTTTATTTTGGAAATTTTTGGCAATTTTGGAAAGTTTTCGAAACAAACACGTCTCTCTGTCTATAAATCTTAAAACGCCACAAAATTTACATTCAGTTTCTGAAAAAAAACAACTTTTTATACAGTATTGAATCACTGGAAAAATAAAACTAGAATAGGTCATGATTACACAAACCTTGAATGAAATATTGAGGACGGTTGAAGCGTTCAGAAACTATATTTTGGCAAGTATTTGTCAAAAATGGATCTCGCTTTCTCTGCACGATCCACCAACAACTAATAGTTAACAAAACACAATAAGCTTTTATTTTTCTGGTTGGGCTAGTGGTAGCTCGTATATACCTGATACTCTGTTGTGTTGACAGTGGTGTGATGGTTGGTACCAAGGCGTCTTTATCGATCGTATTAAATGTTGGTGCCTGCGCTTTATGGTGGGATCCCCACGATTGCTGTGTGCTGTATGCTCGCCTCGCACATGTTTCGTAATCATCATCTGCAACAGTTTTAATTTACAAAAAAAAAAACGCTTTCGTTAGAAAAGTCTAACTTCTTCAGACAAGATTTTTTTAATTTAGTTCTATTAACGAAAGTTTACAAAAAACATTGTGGAATGAGAACATCATATGTTGATAAAATGTGAATTCTCTCACACACGGATCCAGGATTGTAAGGAAACAAGGAGGAGGAATAGGTAGTTCATTGCAAGATATCAACGAATCACGTAAGTTTTAATTTACTCATAATTAAGAAAACATTGTCAAATGTTAAAATGTGGGTTTCTAAAATATATATATGTATTTACATATAACAGGCAATATGTATTATATAACAGGTTAAAATTTAAGCAAAAAATGATCTTAAAGTTTGTCGCACTTTCTATGAGGTACTAACTTAAAGTTTTTTACTCGGAAACGTTTTCACAGAATAACATGGTCATGCTTGAATGGAGTTTCAAAAAAGCCATGGTTGTGGTAACTTTTTTCAAATGTACTTCAAAATCATCAAAAAAAAAAATACTTTATACAGTTGAATAACTTTAAACATTCAATAATATAAAATATTGATACTAACCGTCTCCTCCCAGAATATCAATTTCCCAGACACCCCACTCTGATTTCGGTTTTGTTCCAATTTTTACCATTTCTTCAATATTCCCAGATTGCGGCCATCTACAATGTGCTTCACCCACCAACCAGCCTTCGTGAACGACCACGATTCGGCCGTCAACTTTGATCCTGACACATATATAAAGTGGCATCCTAGATTTCTTTTAAAACTACGTTAGTTAATAAAAGCTGAAGATAAAACAAGAAAATATTAATGAAAAGGAAACAGGATATTATTAAAGCACAAAGAGATAAAAATTGTAGAGGGAAGGGCAGGGGGGAATTGAAATAAACATTTTTTCGAAACGATTCGAATATTTGAATTAAAATTCTAATGATACGACATTTTTCCAGATTGTTAAATATTTCATAAAAATTTTTTTTCTGGAAATATGTGAATTTTTTATGCTATTGATATAAATTGGGAAAGTGATTGAATGAAAAACAAAACTTGTTTTATGAGATGGCAAGTCGGGAATGAATTTCTTGTACTTTCCCTAGCAGGCTGGTGGTTACTCAAGACACCCGAAGTAAAAGAGACCATCAGAAGAAAAATTAGCAAATGGGTAATGTTTCATATGTCTGTGACTAGAAAATGTCTCTTTATGAGTGTCTGGAAGCAAAAAACGGTATAAAAAATGTTCAAAATCATCAATACTGCTATGCCAACAGCAGTATTGATGGTTTTGAAGATTTTTTTGATCATCTGAAGAAAATGACATGAACATCTCAAACACCTGAAAAAAAACCTGCCAGCCTTAATGATAAAATATATTTTATGAAAGATTTCAGAATCCAATTGGACAGGATATCATTTTCATCCTGCGTGAGAGGAAAGCCGAGAATACAGCTTAACCATATGGCGAACCACGATCTCTCGTGCAGATATCAGCTCCGAATTGGGGTGAAGGATTTTGGATTATCGTATTTCTCATATTTCCTGTGTATGATGGAATTAAATGTACACTGGAATTAAAGCAAAAAGCTCCAGGTGGTTTGCAACATATGCAATGATGGAAAGGGTTCATAATTGTACATAATTGTCACTTTCTACTCGCATCACGGCGAGTAAAACTTTTTTTTTCAACATGTAGGTACAGGAAAATGTACTAATGGTTTGTGGTGATATGGTGCAGTCTAACGGTGTTACATAATTAACAAATAAAGTAAGCACAATCATGAAATTGTAAGCCAAATTCTATTTTAAGGGAAAAGGAGATGATTTTGTTGCCCAGTCGGTCATGACCATTAACGAAGAAAAGCAGAGATTTCAGTTATCTGGAATAATCTGCTATAACAAGAAAAATGCAAAATTACTGACCGCAAAACGGAATAGATATAGATTTTTGAAATCGAATCATTTTTATAAACGAAAGTCTATTAAGAACAAAGACATCTCCAGAAAATTCATCAATTTAAACACATCAATCTACTAATTATTTTTTTTAAAAATATATACATTTTTGTTTCTGAAAAAGCATATTGAATAAATCATGAATCTGCGAATCACGAATCGCATAATTTGAACAAGCCCACCAACAATATGTCAAAACCAGCACTTGATCTGATTCAATGTTTCATCGTATGAGACTTCATATTCATCATCAAAAGCAGCAAAATCATGAAATTAAAAGAAATAAACAAACGAAATAATATGAAGAACAGTATCAGTGATTAAAACAAGTAAAAATGTTGAAATTTACAGGAATAAATTGGTCCATTTATTTTGATTTTTATAAAATCAGTGAAAACATAATCCCATTGAGAGAAGAGATTTGTTCAGGGGTTCTTCAACTTTTCAATCCACTTGATGCTAATCATCATAATCCGCGCCTCGCCTACATGGCGTAATAAGAAGGGCCGGGCAATTCAATTCGGTGATTTGAAGCACAATTTATTCGAACCAATCGTGAATCGTTCATAAGAACAAAAACTTGCTAAATAAACTCATTATATTTTTTCGTTAAAATATGAATATCGTTGCTCTTGGGCAAATGCGAATTGAATTCAATTCGCTGCAAACTATCAATTTTTTGATTGCCATGATGAAGACAAGTTGTAAAACTAAAAATGAGATTTTTGTTATTTACATGTAATTAGTGATTGGATCAGATTTGAAAAAAATTAATCGAATCAGATTCGAAGTCTAAATGATTCGGTTTTGCCCAGCCCTAATAATAAGAAGGGTGCAGCAAAAGCTTTGTGTGACCTTGTAGTTGACATCAGAGCAAACTAGTGTGCTTCACATTGATCAGAGTAAAAAAAACCACATTCAAACAATTTAACTATGTATTTACCAAGAGATTTGTTCGCGCCCCCCCTTGCAAATATTTTGTAACCCCCAGTTGAAGAACCCTTGAATTAACACAAGTAGGTTTGGCCAAGCTTGAGTCACTGATAGATCGAGCCACAATGGCGTGATCCATCTGTGGCTCATGCTTGACAAAAGAAAATTTCCGATTGTGAATAATAATAATAATTTAGGCTGTAACAAAATCCATGTACTGACATGCATGGGCTAGGTATGAACTATGCTCCAGCATCAAAATTCATCTCTGGTCCATGTAAATTATTTCCAGGACTAGGAACACCTTCAATTTATGTATCATGGGTCAAACTAGATAGTGTTTTTATCAGATTGTAAGTTTCAATTCTAAAAGGAAATGCCATTGATCCAAAATTAGTTGGTGAAATCGAGCTGTTGAATTTTTTCATGCAAAGATTCAATACCAGAGGGAAAGACCTGGTGGCAACCATTGACAGACAATGACATTTAAGAAAAAGGATCAATTTTTTCATGGTATTTGAATGTTGATGTTTCATCATATAAAAACTTTGAATTGCGTAAAATGGAAATGTACAAATGTTTTTGACCATAACTTTATCATACAGAATAGAAAATGAGCATTCAAATTGTACATGTGTCCACTCCTGTATGTTCTTGAATCCTGGGGGATCTATTCATTGGAGAGTTATAATTTGTCTAGATTTGTACATTTATATCACTTGATAATTTTCATATATCGTAATTGAAACAGATTTTTCGACAAGATTTGGAATTTTTCTAGCCAAGATCGCGCCTTGAGGCAGGCATGATTGAAAATACATGTTCAAACCAGGAACTGATATAGAGTGATTGATCAGATATATAGAGCATAATCGGTGAAGGCAAAAACGGTGTAGTTTGCCGAAGTTTCGTTCGTTCAGAAAAAAAAACTTCACTACGGCATGGTTAAAATCAGAGTACTGAACTCCCTTTCAAACGATGCCCTAATGAAAGCCTTTTCGAATAAAAGAATGAAACGCCGGCAAACTACATCATTCATTTTTTCACCAGTTGTACCATATATACCTGGCATACGATATTTGAGGTTGGAAAGCACCAGGAAATCTTCTACCAAACTAAATTTTACTTGGTACTAGTAATGTTTTTACCCAAGTAGTCAGATATTGTAGAATCCTCATTAGAAGTAAGTTTATTTATCACTTATTCCTAAATTGATTCATTATGCAGTGAAATCATGATATATGCCAAATTTTACGTTGTAAAATTTGACATAAATCATGATTTTGCTGCAAAATATGGTCAAATACCAGCAATTTCGTTTACTTGAAATGTTGAAACTTTGTTCTACTTATGAAATAGAGGATTTGGATTACAGTCAACTATAAAGACCAACCCTATTCGGTACATCAAAAACTCATGCTTTAGCACTTGACTTTTTGTTGCAAAACATTGCTTTTGCGTTCCCCAAGTTCCTCTCAAACGCCGTAGGCGCATTCAAGTTTTCTCCGGAATTCTCTTTCAAGTTGTTCAAGGGAAGAATGCAATAGTAGGGAATGAGGAGTATCTTGCCGCTCGGCCACCGTCCCATTCGCCAACCCCCGCCAAGACTTTTTTGATTCCGTCCGAAACTTCACTTTGAGCTGAGTGTCTGAATGGCGTCTCGTGTAGGACATCTACAAATAGGAATTGAAAAGTTAAGTCGCCCTCAAGGCGAACAAACCAGAGCTCCTCACTCTGTTCTAAGCAAAACAATAATGTGCCTTAACAGTATGACACAGTTGGGTAAACACCAAAGTAATCAAGTAATTACAGAATGTAAACAATAACATCTGATTGATTCTGACAACAATAGCAGATAGTAATGATCACAAGGAAAGCTAGACATTCAAAATAAAACCAAAAACATTCACAATGTCCAGGCTATAAAAGTTCACAAGAATGTTTTTTACAATATTTCGCTCGAATTAGGGTCATAAAAACCGTTTAGATAGTTTTTATTTTGTAAGGCCTGTTTCATCATAATTTTGAGTTTCAGACCAGCACAACGTTACACATATGTTTTCTAACAAAGCACTTTTTTAGTGAAACTGAACATTTTGCTATGTAAGCAAACGGACCACGGTCTTTCACTGAGTAGATTCAAGGCCCCAATACACTTGAATTTGTCTTTCCAATGCATTGCATTACAGTTCGGGTGACACAATATGAACTGTATTGCTTTGCGTTAATCGTGTTCATATACCTACAAAGCAAAACCGTATGCAACGAGCATTCATCGTTAGCTTGCATAACGAATCGTTCTGTTTCATTGGAAAATATAAGTGAATGCATGCAGAGCATTGCGCTTGCATAAAACGCAAGCGTAAAATAAAGCTAACCTGGAAAAAACCCAACCTACACAAACGTGTAGTGTGGCCTTTACACTTATGTCTACTAGGTCAGTAAAAGAAAGAAATTGGCCAAAACATGTATACTCATTCTATTATACCTCGTGCACAGAACGAATTACAACCCAATCTTTAAGTGTATTTACACCTAAAACATCTTTATCATTTCAAAATTATTTCTGAATGAAAATATTCCAACCTACCAATAAGATAATTGAAAGCCTTATGATCTTTGAAGCTGGTTTTTGTTTTCATTCTCCTCATTCCTAATCCGCTCCAACTGAACGTTTTAGCAAGATTCTTCGTCATCGCTGCTCTCATGAACGCACGAATCGTCGCTCTGAGTTCTGTACAGGTCACCCGTTTCGCAACTGCGTAACAGTCCTGTTTTAAAATTGAAATCATAACTTGTTATCCTTTGGAATGTTATTATAAAGAGGAATCAAGTCTGTTTTAAAAATACAAACAAATGTTTCAAAATTCTGGATGGTCAAACGCATTACTTTTTCAGAATATTACTCTGGAAAATTGAAATAATAAAAAAAATTGGCAAGTATTATGGTTTTTCCGACAAGATCCTTTAAAAAGAATTGGAAACACTAATTAAACTTTCGAACAGTACATTTTGCATTCTAAAATTTAATTTTGCAGACATGTGTCACAGATCAACACCACTTCATCTTGAAACACAAGTTTTGCAACATGCCCGTGTATTTCGCAATATTTACAAACCCACAGTACCAAAATTATGCGCAACCCTCCACGCGCCCACACAAACATCTTACACTTCCAGAACCAGAAATTATCTGCAACCCAACGTACCTGATTATCCAACCATTCATCAAGTTCTTCCATCGTATTAGCAGGTGGTAGGACCGTGTGACAATGTCTTCCAGTCTCTCTATCGTACTTAGGAACGTATGGTGGGCTCGCAGGTGGTGGAGTAACACTTCGAGTTCCGTTGCTCATTGAGGTGTCCTGTACGAGAGGAAAAGGGGTGGTCAATACCATATTCCATATTTTTTTATGAAATTCACTGAAGGTGGACTGTCAAGATCTGAATCAATACCTAGAAGAACAATGAGGTGTCCTGTACCTGAGGAAAAGGGGTGGTCAATACCATATTTTTTTATGAAATTCACTGAAGGTGGACTGTCTAGATCTGAATCAATACCTAGAAGAACATTGAGGTGTCCTGTACCTGAGGAAAAGGGGTGGTCATACCATATTTTTTTTAATGAAATTCACTGAAGGTGGACTGTGAAGATCTGAATCAATACCTAGAAGAACCAACTATCAGCTATTACAAAATAGAGTATAGACAACTGCATCCAATGTGGTATCCGCCCACGGTTATAGTAAAAATGTCAGAACACTTTCTTCCCTCAGTAACTTTTTACAGCATGCAGAAAATTGAATATACGGCGAATAAAAAATGATAGGATTTGGAGACATTTCAAATTTATCCAGAGTATATGTGCAACAATCCACCCTAAAGGTCACAATACATGTGAAGTTGTCTTACTGATATGTTGCATTACGTTTCAGGTGACAAAATAAAAACGTCCACACACGCCTTCATTGCTTTGCATTAATCGTGCTCCTATGTTTACAAACCATAAACGCAAGCAACGAAACAATCACTTTTCGTTAGTTTGCATGGCAAATCGTTCTGTTTCATTGGAAAACATAAGAAAAGGCATGGCAGAGCATTGCGCTTGCGTAAAACACAAGGGTAAAATAAAACAAACCGGAAAAACCTGCGCAAACATGTAGTGCAGCCTTTAGGCTTAAAACGTCACAGTTATCAAACCACAATACCCAGCTCTATACTCTACTTACACTCAATATGGGTTTCAATTTATCTTCAATGTCTCGCAACCTTCCTGTTAAATTTCTGTTGATAGTGGTGATAGATTCTTCTAATCTTTTCAAAGTTTTCTGGATTTCTGCATCGGTTGGTGCTTTTCGTTTCCTCGGATTGGAAGGAGTTGAACTTGATGACGACGTCTGACTCTTCTCCAAGTCAAGCAGGGGTCTGTATGAATATCTAAAAGATTGAGCCATATATTGATATCTAAGGTTTGTTTATGAAGCCTAATTTTTGCACTCATTGGATCATAACTAAGTACATATTCCCACATTTTATTGAATGATTTCTGAACTAGAAGAAAGGGACATACATTTACTATTTCAATTTTTTATTGAAATTCACCCGAAAGTCGGAAGCAGTGCCTGAAAGGAACCAAATACCGGCCACTTGATAGCAAAGAGCTGCTAAAAGATGTAGTATTAGCAACTGCACTGTTTAGCGGAAAACATCCCAAACGAAATTGAACCGCCATAATAAAGTGCAGTTAGTGGTATCTGCCCTGGGCGATGGTAGAACAATCAACCACTTCTTTGCTTTCTTACAGTATGTAATGTATAGAGCAGTATTTCAAGACCAAATTTTTCTCACATTATGTTCGGTATTTGTTAAACAGGGGGCAAATAAAGTATAAACAAAAGAAAGGTACTTCCTACAGTAAAACACAAATAAAATCTTGATAAATACACTTGCAGCCAATCGGTGATGAAAACAGATTTTTATGCCCTGTAGGTAAGTGCTTTAGAATAGTCCTAATGTATTTACCATGTGTTGTAAGAGCCGACCAAAAGGAAGCAAAGAAGTGGTAGATGGTTCTACCATCGCCCAGGGCAGATACCACTCACTGCACTTCACTATGATGGTTCAGTTCCATTTGGGATGTTTTCCGTTTAGAATGCAATAGCTAGTACTACATCTTTTAACGTATTTTCCATGAGTCGTATGAAGTGGCAAAAAGAAAGCAAAGAAGTGGGAGATGGATGGTCATCAACAATAAAATCCATAACTTGTAACACCAACCCTGACGACATGTTGGTCAAACTTCCTGGAATAGTTTCTTTCTCGTATGATTGCACTTTAGGATGGGCTCCCCATGACTGCTGGGTGCTGTATGCTCGCCTAGAACACGTTTCGTAGTCATCTGCAAGAAAATGAAAGAGCTTAAATTAGTGACTACTAGGGAGGTTCAGAGTCTTGCTTCACACTTTCATAAATTTATTTCTGTAACGTTTTGTCTGGTCAAAGTCAGACTTCTTCAGACCAGCATTTAAAAATCTTTTAGAGTTATACAAATTTTTTTCTGTAACGTTTCATCTGACGAAAGTCCGACTTCTTCAGACAAGCATTTTAAAAATGTGTCAGACGAAACGTTACAGAAATAAATTTGTGTGCGAAGCAAGACTTTGAACCTCTCTAGTTAGTTACTCTTGCTACTGTATTCTTGCATGTACTGCATTTGGATCCGCAAACACAAAGGCACAGAGGAAGGATAAGTAGTTAGTCCACGCGCCCCAGACCAATGAAATAAATTTGTAGTTGGAATTCTACCCTAAGAAATGAAGTAGCCCCCAAAGATCTACATAAAACGTTCGAAATTGACTGGGAACCATTCCATACTGACATTGAGTAATTTACATGTCTGATATATAGTAAAATTCTTGATTTTAGATGTATTTCAGAATATCAGCATACAGGGCTGTCCAAAATATCCGATTCGAGATTTGTAAATCATGATTTATTCGATTCGATTCTCCCACTGATTCACAAGAAGTATAAATTCTATAGAATATTTATCAATTTTGACGTCTTTAACAATTTTTTGGGCAAATGATTTCATTTATTCATTATAATACTTTTGATTCAAAACGTAAAAATTATCCCATTTGAGCCTTAATTCAACAGATATTCATTTCCTGGCCGCACTTGTCAGCATATAAAAGCTATGCTCTTTATATCATATAAATTCAGACATAGAATACTATTCAGAAAAGATAGTTCAAATAACATTCCCCAAGTATGTCCTTACCGTCTCCGCCAAGAATATCAATTTCCCAAACTCCCCATTCAGACTTTGGCTTCGTCCCCATCTTGACAAGTTCTTCAATGTTGCCAGATTGTGGCCATCTGCAGTGTCCTTCGCCGACCAACCAACACTCGTGAATAACAACGATTCGATGATCGACTTGGAAACGAACGCAAATAAAACGAGGCATTATCGTTTATCTATCTAGAATAACTACTTTAAAAATTGATCTAAAAAAAACGAAAGAAATATTTAAAATAACAGAAGTTTAAAACATTGAATGGCAAAAATTCATCTCAATTAGAGTATAAATAGGTTAGATATCAACCTCGTAAACAGCGAAGCATATAATTAATTATAAAATCAGAAAGATGTAAGACATATCAAATTTTCATTTCCACAATGGCACAGAGCGATATCAGCTATTCTGATAGGGTTACATTGATGTTCAAAAATTACAATCATTTTTTTTTTTTGACAATCGATATGCTCAGGGAGCGTCATTTTATCAATATCAGAAATTTTTATCCCGATTACTCTTTTCCTAGATACAGGGACATGAATCGATCGTGCCAAAGCGGCATAATTCATCAGTGATCTGTGCTAAAGTGTGTAAATACAAAAATTTTTCTATAATAGACAAGAAAATCAATTTTCCTTTTGAATAATCTTTTCTTCAGACGTGAAAGTGAGTGAACTATTTCAATTTTCACTTGGTTACCATGGATATATTAAGTAATTCATTAAATTTGAATAAAAATAAATTCAAACCTTCATGATTATGTCATGTTCATAAGATTTATGATATCAATATATTATTTTCAAAAAACAAAAAGTCGACCAGGGTGGTCAAAACAATACATGATCCAAAGATTCAAAACAGAGTTGTATACTTTTAAGTGTGGAGTAATAGTGTAACCATTTTGTTAAAGAATCGGGGTTGTAAAAATTATTAACACAATTAGTGTATAGCAAATTCCAAAATTTCAAATTTATATCTTATCGCTAAGCTGAAAGATTCGAAGCCTGTTATTTTCAAAACATTATTGAAGGACAGCGCTCTATGATTTATGCCAAACTTCACAATGTAAAATTTGGCTTATCTCATAATTCTGATGCAACCCAAGTAAATCTAAATCAATCAAAAAAAAATACAATGAGCTTGTAAATATCAATCAGAATTACAGAACATAATATCTATCCCGATAAAGATACCACTTTCTATTTCAGAAAATTCATAAATGGCAATCAACACAAGATTTCTGGATAACTTTTTCACTTTCAAAAGCCAACCAAATATCAAATGCAAAATAGTAATGAAAATTTTTGAAAAGACATGATCAGATAGTTTGTTAAAAAGCACGATTCAAACACTTGAGCAGAAAACATTATTTATCTAATATAATTCATGAAAACTATATATAAGATGTGCACCAGTACAAACAATATCCATAACATTGACATTAATCTGAACTATTGTTTTATCTCGGTGTATTAGGTTGTGTGTCTATTTATTTGCACACCCTATTCAGACCAGAACTTACACTTCACAAGCATTAAACTTCCAAACCCACAATGGGAGTGCAAATATGGATTTCTCTACGAGAGTACAGTATTTTTAACATACAAATATTGCAGGAATAAATCTTAATAATTTTGTTCAAAAAAAAAATTTCATTTCACTGCCAAACGAAATATAGATTTTGGCCACCCCTGGAAACGACACACATTCATTACATTTCCACCCTCATTCTGTTAAGGGCTCATGTAGCTGACTTGTGTTTTTGAAATTCACTCTGAGCAAGGCTGGAGGCAGTGCCTAAACGGAACCAATTACCGATAACTTTATAGCAAAGAGCTACTAGAAGATGTAGTACCAGCAACTGAACTCTTGGCAGAAAACATTCCAAATACTGAGCTGCCATGGTAAAGTGCAGCAAGTGTTATATGCCCAGGGCGATGATAAAACATCTTCCACTTCTTGATGCATCATCTCATTCTATGTGCACAATATAATAATATTTCTAAGCCTTCCTCAAGTTTTGGATTTAGGAATAGAATTTGATTACAGTATTGCGGCCTGCAGCATAATAACAAGCTTTTCTTAGTTGTATAGTCTATGCTAGAGCTCTTCCTAACTCTTAAAAAACAGGAGAAACATTCTGCATCACAGCTGTTCACAAGACCTGAAAGATAAGATAGGTGTAACGTTCAACCGGCAATCAAAGGTATTTAATGTTGGCCATATACTATTACTTTTAGATTACTTTTTGAAATATAATTCAAATAAGTCCAGCATTCTTAAATGAATAAAATTCGAAACTGAAAGAATATATGAAATAGCAGTGCTCTTGGTCGGTTTAACGTGGGACTAACTACTTATCATTCTATGTCTTCGTGTAAGTGGATCCGTATGCAAAAAGCTAGGATGCTATAGAAAGGGAAAAAACTAATAGACAAGAGGTTCAAGAACCTTTTTACACACATACACTTTCTGTAACGTTACGTTTGACCGAGGTCATCATTCTTCCTCAGACAAGCATTTTCAAATCGTCTGAGGGTCTGACCTTGGTGAGTTTTTTTGTCATTACTTGATGCGATAATGCATCAATTTGTCACCATTTTAGGCAGTAAGTCGCGAAATTTCCGTATCACTGCAGACAGGCATTGAGAAAATTAACGCAATATGGTATTTTGGAAAACTCGATACCGGTATTTACCGTCTGACCAACATGCCACCCAGCTCTCTGCTGGAAGAGTAAAAAAGTAGCAACAAAACTGTAGAAAAAGAGTTCAAAATCATCAATACTGCTATGAAATAGCAGTGTTGATGGTTTTGAAGCTTTTTCGTTCATCCGATGAGGATGACATTGATATTTTGGACACTTGAAGTAAAATGATACTCTTGTCACAAATCATCAAAATATTCTTTACCTTTAAATCCCGATTGCAAAACATTTCAAGGAAAGAAGGCGATAGAAGGAAAAGTAGAGAATCTCGCGGTTCGGCCACCGTCCCAGTCACCAACTCCTGTCAAAACCTTTTTGATGGAATCGGCAATTTCTGCGCGAGATGCGTGCCTGTGTGGTGTGTCATGAAGAACATCTGGAATGTTCGAAAAATTGAATTATGGCATCCTGAGAAATGATGAAGATATGCACAACATGCATACCTGTATGGTGTACCTCGATTTCCGTCGTCATCTACAACTATATATCAACTATATAAAAATTGGGAAAATGCTGGAAGGAATAAAAAACTCCATATATTAAGGATGTGGGCCACGGTGGCGTGATGAAAGCAACGATAGCTGCCAAACGTAATACATAATGGATTGCACGGGTCCAAACCCCAGTGAAGTATGGTCAAGATCGATGATTGAAAAAGCCTTCAACGAGCAATACATGCGGGGTGCTCCTCGGCGAGGCATCGTAACCCACACCCTGGGACGATGCTCGATAACCTCACCGATTCCTCATTGGTTCCACACAGGATGGAATGGCAAAACGCAAGATAAATCTCGTAGCCAGATATAATTGTAAACATTGTTAATTGCACACTGTGAAAGTTAATTTCATTTCAAGGGAAAGCAAAATCAAATGTTTTCTGATAGAATCACAAACTATGATTTCCGTTGTCTGCTTTTGGTATGAAGAAAAGGATTTCTAGTCACTATTTTGATTTCATACAAAGGAAGCCTTAATAAATATTGGGAGATCAAAAATTTCAAGATTAAGGGAAGCAAAATCAAATGTTTTCTGATCGAATCACAAACTATGATTTCTGTTGCCGGCTACTGGTATGAAGGGAAGGACCAGTCACAATTTTGATTTCGCCAAAGAAAAACTATATAAAAATAAAATATAAAAATATATAAAAAAAAAGGAAATCAAAAATTTCAAATATTAAGGGGAAGCAAAATCCAATGTTTTCTGATTGAATCAAAAACTATTATTTCTGTTGCCGGCTTCTGGTATGAAGGGACTAGTCACAATTTTGATTTCGCCAGAGGAAAACATAATGAAAATTAGGAAAATCTAAAGAAAATCAAAAATTTCAAATATCAAGAGAAATATGTTCTGATCAAATGACAAACTACAAATCAACTACATTGGGTAGCAGTCCTCAACATCGAGGTGCAAATTTTGTTCAGAGGCAAAAAAATACCAAGTTTGCAAATACCATTATGAATCAAATTTCGTTATTACCGCTCCTTTACTCACCTAAAAGATAGTTGAAGACTTTATGATCTCTGAAACTAATTTTAGTTTTTAGTCGACGACTTCCGAAACCTGTCCAACTGAATTGACGAGCGACTGCTTTTGTCATGCATGTTTTCACGAATTTACGAACGGTCGCTCGAAGCTGGGTGCAGGTTATTTTCTTTGCCACGGCGTACGTTTCCTGGAAACACAAATAAAGTATATTCGTTCACTCAAGTAGATACGAGAGGTTCATCCAAAGCAGCCATTTTGCATAACAGAGTAGTAACGTCGCTGGAAAGATGCAAGACTCTTAGACTTGTCATTAGTACTAAACTGGTGCAAGGGAATTTAGTAAATATTTAAAATGATTAATTATTTCAGGAGTTGCATGGTCCTGCTTCTGAGACCGATGAATTAATGCTTTTAATACCTTAAATAAGATATGTTCTGTAGGGTAGGGTCAAGTTGAGTTAAGCCCCGTAAAAACTATCCCTTTTGTGGCTCATACTTCACAAAAGGTTTCCATGAAAAATAGAACGAAAATCCTAACAATATAGGGTTGGATAGACTATTTTTTTCTATCGCCACTTCCTAAAGTAGATCACCCTGCCCTGTATTAGTGGCCATTCATAATCTGGCAGGGTTACAATTGCTGGAAAGATATGATCTTTTCCCGTTCAGCTTAGCCTACCAAGTTATTACACCCTGGGTTGAGTGGTGGGCATGGATAAGCCAGCCGGACTCGTCGGGACTCGAACCTGAGATCTTCAACCTGCCACGCTAACATGTTTAACCACTATTCAACACTAACCTGTGAATCAAGCCATTCATCCAATTGCTCCATAGTGGTGGCAGGGCTCAGAACAGTTAGATTACTTGTATCTTCTTCCTCATCTTCATCGTCTTCGTACTCAGGCGATCGGTTCCCAGAAGAATTCAGCAAGAGATCCTGAATAAACAAAAAATTAATTAAAAAATTGAAATAAAAAAGATTAAAAAAATTTTTGATTAAAAATAAAAATTAATCAACAATATTAAATCATCATATGGCGCGAAGGCCTTGTGGCTGAACACGTTGGCTTCGTAGGTTGAAGATCTCAGGTTCAAGTCCCAGTGAGTCCAGCTCGCCACTCAACCCAGAGTGTAATAACTTGGGTACGCTAAGCCGAACAGGAAAGGATCACATCTTTCCAGAAATTCTAACCCTGCCAGTCAACAAATGGCCGCTCTTACAGTGCCTTGGGTCGGGTGATCCACTCCAAGAACTAACTAGAAAAAAAGATTACAAATTCTTTGAACATCCCTAGCTAAGGACTACTAAAAACACATTTAAAAAGCGATAAACACAACAAGGGATTTCGGAGTAGACTGGCAGAATAACATATATCCTGCTACTCAAACAAGCAAAGCAAATGGCCGCCATCAGATGAAAATTTGGCAAATATTCAAAATTTCATGATAAATCTTTTGCTAGAAGATTAAAAATTTTTATTTTTTTGAGTCCGGTAGCAACCAAACAACAGAAATAGGTTCAAAAGCATCAATACTGCTATGAAATCGCAGTGTTGATTATTTTGAAGCTTTTTTATTCATCTGAAGAAAATGGCATTATAATTTCACACACTCTAAGGAAGAAGACAAGATTCTGTCACTCTGGGTCAAAGGTCAGGATATGCGGACATTTAATCTTGATCTTGGCTTCACTTTGAAACATTCTACTTTGATTATTTCAAAAGAATATGGCTCGAATATTCTTTGGTGCAAAAGGACTTTATTAATATGGAGTTTTTACTGATATTTACCGATAAAACAATAAGTTTAACAGTTTTTTTTTAAACATCAACGTTCCTCTTCGAAGAATTTTAGCATTCTACTGCGCTCGTAGACTTACTGATTGCAACACCGGCTTCAGTTTATCCTCGATATTTTTCAGTCTCCGTGAGATACTCTTGTTGATAATCGTGATGGACGCTTCCAATCTATCAAGCGTTCGTTTGACCTCTATATTTTCGCTGTTGGCTGGCGCTTTTCTTTTTTTTGCGACGGTGGGAGTTGGAGTCGATGAAGTGGTAGTGGTGGTGTCGCGAGCTACTTCACCGGAATTCCTGTCGAAAACAAAGGGAATGAAAAAATAAGTTCATTGCAAGTGGTGCAATACGATACAATACGAGATTCAAAAATAAGTGTTTGGGAGGAAAGAACAAGACCAAAATGAGTGATATAAGAATCTATATTATTAGAAAAGATTAGTAAGACAAGCAATAAAGAATATTTAATTCCCATTTCATAATTTCTGAAAACATAGCATGGCTCATCATTGTGTCATGTTTGACACTCTAATATTTTCTATTTGGGATTCTATCGATATGACTATTCATCCTACGAAGACTTTTGAAAAGTTCTGATGTATTTGCTGAGTGTTGTAAGAGGCGACCAAAAGGAACCAAAGAAGTGGTAGATGGTTTTACCATTGCTCAGTGCAGATACCACTCACTGCACTTTACCATAGTAGTTCAGTTCTGTTTGGGGTGTTTTTCGTTCAGATCGCAGTCGTTGGCCTTGCTCAGAGTGAATTTCGATGAAAAGTCTCTGTAGGGGAGGAAAGCGACAAGTCCATTATGGGAGGATCGTAAAAAATAAGAAAAAATAGCAAAGTTGAAACTGAAATTTAGACAAATCAAAACCAACAAAACGCATCAAAGTAAATGTGCAGTTTAAAAACTCTTCTGGTGCCCCCCTCCCCCTGGTCTAAGTTCAGGGCCTGATTAGTGCTGGATGATTTGTGCCGAAATTATTGAATTATTCTGACTATTAAATGATTGAACTAATGGCACACTCAAGAATCTCAATGATAAATGTTTATCACTAGAATTAGTCCCATTTCTGACACTGTTTCTAATTCTGCTTAGAATGAATGTCTCTGAAATAAAAATTACTAGTCATGCATCTAAGGATACAATAGAAAATGCAAACCATGCAAAAAGTAATTCACCAGAGCAGAATTAACGGAGAAAATTGGAATTCTTATTTCTGAATGTTGAGAACAGGGCGATATGGTGGCTAAACAGGAGTACAGCAGTGCTGGATGCTGCATACACATCCCGTTAGAAACCAGACAAGGGATCTAGGTTTTAGGATTTCAAATCGAATTGAACTACTATTAAATCGAATCTAATCCAAGCATTTTAAAAAATTTGTTGCGATTCTGATAGATTCTCGTTCTGGCATTTTAAAAAATTTGTTGCGATTCTGATAGATGCTCGTTCTGGCATTTAAAAAAATTTGTTGCGATTCTGATAGTTTCTCGCTCTGTCGTTGCCGGATCTTCAAATCAAAATTATTTGGCTATTTGTTGTTTTTTTATAACTTTTTGCCAATTTTATTGTGCCCGGCCCTAAATTAAAAAAACACCGCTATTTCATTCCTGTTCAGAGTTGTCCGAATTTAAACAATGAATGTGTTTGTAATAAAATATACCGGGCTAGAAACGAGTTCTTTTTTTAACAGAATCATTTCGAAAGATTCAATTCAGGATTATTTTATTCAAGATAAAATTAAAAAAAAAAAAAATTTGAAATTCTCTCACATACACCACACACACACTCCCACAACTAAATAAATGTGAATTAAAAATGAAAAGAAACTAAAAAAGAAAATCAGACAAAGTTGCTGTGAAGTGCGAAATAATCTATAGGTTTCTTCACACTCCACCTTTGCCTACCTTCTCCCTATTTCATTGATATAGTCCATTGCGTACCTAACGTTGGTCTGCATAACCTGAGGGGTGATCGAAGCGGGGGCAGTCGGGAGCACGTCTTTATCGGCTGCTCCGTACCCTCCTCCCGCTTTATGATGGTGACCCCATGACTGTTGGGTACTGTATGCTCTTCGTGCACAGGTTTCATAATCATCTGGAAAAGAGGAAATTATAGTTTATTATGATGATTTGGTCATCTCTCACTTCACATCAATCACAGCTCCAGTCAAAATCACTAAAATGATGATATATTATTCAACGAACCCATGAAACATTTTGATAAAATATATTGAACATGAGATAGACTAACAAAATTAAAAAATCCTGAAATAGCGATGTTCAGTGATATACTTTCATTCAACATTGACACAAAGAACCCTTAATGATCGTATCAAAATTGAGAACTGAAAATGTTATTTTCTAACGTAATTATTTAATTACTCACCATCGCCACCTAAAATGTCAGTTTCCCAGACACCCCATTCTGATTTCGGTTTCGTCGCTGATTTCACCATTTCCTCAATGTTGCCAGATTGTGGCCATCTACAATGAGCCTCCCCGACTAGCCAGGATTCGTTAACTACCACAATCCTGCCATCGACTTGAAACCGCACACAAATAAAATGTGGCATCCTTGATCAGATTTTAGCGTAATTTAAGCCTATCTTAAAAACCTTTATATAAAAACAAGAAAGCATTGTATTGACACAATGGAAACGAAAAGAGTGATCAAGAACCTGGTATACAATAGTAAATAAGGCTCAGACAATAAAAGCAGCATTTTCATGGCTGTATATCGTTCATGGGTGGAAAATGGAAACTTGTCGGCATTTTAGCTTGATTTAAACACTATATAAATAGCATATTTTAACATTTCGGGTAACAATTTGACCCATTTTACAGTTAAATCATGAAATGTGACAAATGTTACTGGATATTTTTCGTAGGGGAAATAAGAAGCTTGGGACTGTCAGTGAGGTTGTCTTTAGTGCAGTTTGGTTTAAACAGTGTTCAAAATTTACTATATAGAATGCCCCCTTTCAGTTAAACAAAAATTTGATTTTACTGTGTAACAAGTCAAACAAGGCAGGAAGGGCCGGAATTTGTCTGCATGACATTTTGATAAATTTTGGAGTTAAGAATCCGCTGACTTATGTGCCATATAAAACATGGTTCATACATTTTTATTTAATTGAAAATTGAGCCACACAGATGCTACCAAGGAAACTTGAATTTTTAAAAATGCAGATTCAATACGAAAAAGTTTAAAACAGTTGCAAACGAAATTATTAAAATAAAACAATTACATAAAAGTCCACTGATAACATGATATCGAAATAAGAGTCCTCTGATAACGTGATATCGAGATAAGAGTCCATAGATAACATGACAGGGATAAGATTCCACTGATAACACGATATCAGGAAAATAGGCGTCAATCGATAACATGATTTCGAGAAAAGGGCCATAGATAATATGGCAGAGTTAAGATTCCACTGATAACATGATATTGAGATAAGAGTAAAATAACGTGATCCATTTCGAGTTTTTTTATATTAAAATAGACATTCGGTCATAGTTCACAAGAGTCTGACTTGATGTTTATCAACAAGAATCCCAGACTTGGAAGCGACATCTTCGTCGAGTACTAACAGATCGGCAAGGAGTGTTATTCTTCACAAAAACGGAATTCGATATTTGAGGATTGGTAACCCAAATGCTTTCATTTTAAAAGTAATTTTTTTGAACTTTGTAAAGCTTGCAGTGACAGTGCCTCGTCCACACCAAAATACGATTCTAGGGATGTTATTTTCAGTCACTTCGAACATTTATTTAATTTTTTCTTAATTACGAATGATTCTATTTGAATGGTCCTGGTATTGATCTGAGGTTTTATCATTTTTGTGCTTCGCTCTTTTGATTTTATTTATATAATTTGACTAATATAATAAAAACATTGTCGATTATTTGAAATTTTCATTTAACTTTTGTAATTGAATTTTTAATTTCAAAAAGATTCGTTTTCGATGCCATAATAAACGATTCTGAAAGTCACATCCCTGAACTCCAAGGCTATTTATCATATGTTGTTCACAAGTCCCAAAACCAGTGGAAAGTAATTTGAAGTCAAGACTAAGTCCCGCATTCTCCATATTTGTGAACAAAATTCCCAAACTTCGGCTCATCAAGGGAAGAAGGCAATTGTTGGGAATGACTCGGAAGTGTCTGCCGCGGAGTGGAACTTTCTTGTTCTGCCGCCGTCCCAGTCCCCGACCCCCATCAATACTTTCTTGATGGAATCAGCAACTTCGGATTGGGGACAGAGCCTGTGCGGTGTATCGTGAAGAACATCTGAAACAACAAGAATTTAATAAATTTCCCCAAAGATCATGGCAGGACATTCGCAGATGTCCGACTGATTAGCAAAGTAGCCAATATTGACAAAACAAATTTGAACAAAATTTATGTCAGAAAAGGATAAGCCATGAAGTGTTTAAAGGAATATTTTTTTATTTCAGAATTAAATCGATAAACTTTGGAGAATCTCATTGGATATTGGAATCATAATTTAATAGTAAAACAACAAAAAAAGATATATTTTTAGAAAATTATAAAAGACTTTAAAATTTATATATAATTTTCTGAATATTCATACATTTATGATTGTGTAAATTGCACATCGCTGGATAAACCGAATCTTAATAATTTAACAATCTGCGAATCACAAACAAAATATTTCGGACTTCCCTTCTACTCACCAATAAGATAATTGAACACTTTGTGATCTTTGAAACTGGTTTTCGTCTTCAGTCTTTTACTCCCGAATCCGCTCCAACTGAATTGTTTAGCGAGTACTTTGGTCATGATACATTTCATAAACGTACGCACTGTCGCTCGTAATTGAACATTTGAGACTCTCTTCGCGACTGCATACGTGTCCTGAGAATTTGAAAATCATACTTATATACTGGTATGAACTAGAGGTGACCAAAATCTGATACCTTTCGTTACAGAATCGAATCGAATATTCTTTCCAAATTGAATCAGAAGTCATACAATAAACAAAGACATCTTTTTGCCAGCTTATAATTTAAGTCAAATTTCTCATTTATTTTTTGAAAAATTCAAAATTATTTTTTGTTGATTTCGAATGGTTGCAGAAATCGAATCGAATAATTTAGGAGTCGAATATTTCGAATTGAATATTTTGGACAGACTTAGTATGTACTACAGAAAAGTTAGCTTAAAACAAAATCAGAAATATTTTTGTAAAAAAAAAAAGAGTATAATGAACTGATCCAGTTGAAGCCTCACTTAACAAAATATATTTGAGCAAAATTTGTTCAGACCGAAATAATATGAGAATAATTCTACTCTGAATTCAATCTATGGCTAACATGAGTTGGGTTCCATTTATTTTCAAAACAAATTGTACCTCTCTGAATCTCTCCAAATCTGACGTTACTTCCGATATTAACAAAGTCACCCTATACAGAAATTTTCTGAGCGCTAGTTTAAAAAATTGTTATTAAGCTTAAGTCACTGACGTGCTGTTAAAATCTTTCTTCTACGTTTGACGCAACGTAATTTTTGAAATATATATTATCATATCAAACAGCAGAAATGGGTAACCAGATTCGGTGACGAATCTTGAAGAGGATATTATAATTTTTGAAAAATATGATTCCTACCTGGTTTTCCATCCAATCATCCAGTTCTTCCATGGTGTTAGCAGGTGGTAGGACGGCATGAGAATGTTTATCGTTTTTATCGTATCTTTCAAAATGCCTCTCGTATTTCGGACTGTATGACGGGGTTATCAGAGGGCTACGATTTCCACTACTATATGATAGAGATGAAGAGGATGTGTCCTGTGATGTGGAATAGATAAAAAAAAATGAAATCAGAAAATCCTGGACTGTATTCTGACCAAGTTATCGGAAGACTACTATTCCTGTTTCCGATTTACTCAAGTTAGGCACTGCAAGTTTTTTTGCGCAAAACATGTTTGAATCTCTAGTTTAATTGCTAGATGGTAAAGCTGGTTCAACTCTGCAGGAGATTGTGTTTATCCTGAGTTTGATTAAAGCCAATTTTCAGATTTTCTTCTTTGCAGAAAAATGGATTTTTTTTATTGAAATTCACTAAGCAAGGCCGGAATCATTGCATAAAAGAAATCAGTAAACGGCCACTTAAAAGCAAAGAGCTACTACAAGATATAGTACCAGCAACTGCAGTCTAAACGGAAAACATCACAAACAGAACTGAACCGTAATGTAAAGTGCAGTGAGTGTATCTGCCCTGTTCAATGATGTTAAAATCATCTGCCACTTCTTTGTTTCCTTTTAGTCGCCTTTTACAATACGCAGGAAGCACGGGGCACCCTTTCATACGTATATATTCTAAAGCAGATATTCCACATTCACACCAGAATGACGAAATCTTGTTTCTTCAAATGTCCGACTTTTTCATGTCATTTTTTCGCAAGGTTTAAAAAGCTTCAAAATCCTCAATACTGCTATTTCATAGGAACCTTGTTCTACAGTGAAGTTCTAATCAAACACTTAAGAGACAGTCTGATCTTTTAGCAAAAGATTTATCATGACATATTTTCCATTTACAATTTTCTCCTGATGGCAATCATTTGTGTTGGGTGTCTGAGTAGCAGACTGTCTGTCATACGAATATAATTTTGGAAAAACAGAAAAAATAATTTACATTTAGAATAGGCTTCAATTTGTCTTCGATATCTTTGAGTCTCCCAGACAAATTTTTGTTAATCTTAGATATGGATGCTTCTAAACGTTTCAGAGTTGACTTCAGCTCTGAATCTGACGGAGCTTTGCGCTTCCTGGGGTTGGAAGGAGTCGAGGAACTAGTGGTGGTGGTTGGAGACGTTGCTTCCTTCTCTAAGTCCAACAGCGATCGATTTGGAATACTGGAAAAGATAAGGTTAGTTATACTGTTGGTTTATACCATGTATGATTAACGTTTAGCCCTCTAGGTAAGGGCCTTAGAATAGTCATAACGTATTTCCTGATTGCTGTAAGAGGCTACTAAAAGTAAACAAAAGTAGTGGTAGATGGTTTTACCATTGCCCTGGGATGATATCACTCACTACACTTCACCATGGCCGTTCAGTCAGGTTTTCATGCTATAAGAAAAAGGAAATACGGACTCTTTATAATTGAACAATCAAGCCAGATTTTAGTGGGGGGTGATGGCCTAGTAGTTGAACATGTTGGCATCGCAGGTTGAAGATCTCGGGTTCGAGCCCCGGCGAGTCCGGCTCGCTTATCCATGCCCACCACTCAACCCAGGGTGTAATAACTTGGGTAGGCTAAGCCGAACAGGAAATGATCACATCTTTCTAGTAAGTATCCGTTGTTACAGGGCTTTAGACAGGGTGATCCACTCTAAGAAGTGGCTATAAAAAAAAATACATAAAAAAGTATGTACCTAATGGCCTGGGAATTCGGTACAGCAGCAGGAACTGCAATATCTTTTTCTTCTGCATAAGCCTGTTGAACTTTAGGATGAGATCCCCATGATTGTTGGGTGCTGTACGCTCTACGAGAACAGGTCTCGTAGTCATCTGTAAAGAAAATTTGACACTCAGACTGGAATTAACTACTGTGAAAATGTTCATTCACAATTGACGAACAAAATATTGATAATCAACGATGCATTAATTTGTATCCTCATTATTAAAATCAAATAATTTAAAATTTCCATTTTTGATTAGTGCGATACGGAAAATTAGGTCCAATGAACAGATCAAAGATCACTTTTTTGAAGTTTGCAATTTTGCATCGTACTTAAGGTAGACCAGCCATGAGAGATAAACAGATATCTAATAATATGTTGTAGTCAAGTTCAATAAAGGCCTAACAGATTTACCACAATTTGTCAACACAAAAAAAAATTTTTGCCATCGTCTGGCATATTACCCCGATTAGCCTTCGGCAAAAATCCGTAATTTTTAATGTGCAGTAACCTTACCATCTCCACCCAATATATCAATTTCCCAGACGCCCCACTCGGATTTCGGTTTTATTCCAATCGTCACCATTTCCTCAATATCTCCCGATTGAGGCCATCTACAGTGTGCTTCCCCCACCAACCACGACTCATGAACGACAACTATCCGGCCGTCGACTTTGAAACGAACGCAAATATAATGCGGCATACTTAATGGTTCCAGTTTTTTTCAATAGAAGTGAGCAAACAGATAAAATAATTCTAGTTAGGAACTGGAAAAAGAAACACGATTGTATTATCAATGATCTAAAGCACCAAAAGACATAGGGGAATCGACACAGGATAAAGCAAAACAAAGCAATGGCAGAAATCTATGTAAATTGAATCCAATTCAGCCTATAAAATATCTTTCAGAGATCTATTTTCCAAAATGATCACAATTTATATCAGAATTTACATGGCATGGTGTACATGTCTGTGTGTGGTATCTGCCCTGGGCGATTGTGAAACCATCTACCACTTCTCAAGGGGAATTAATTACCTACAAGGGAGGAGAAATGTGTCAAACCAAACATGATGGCAAAGGCAATATAGTAAATACAATACAAGAGTTAAAAAAGAAAGACATGCCTGTTTGATACCAATGCTAGGTCCATATTACCCTGTCAGTTTATATTTACAACAGCAATTGTTAAAAAGCTTCAGCTTCATAATCAATACTACTAAGTAGCACAGAGTTGATGACGTTGAATCTCTAAAAATTGCGAGAAATGATTCAACCACACTTCACGAGACACAGGTGAACCACACACCTCGATGGTGTAATTATTGACATGGCGGTACATATTCCAAAGAAGTTTTGTGATTAGTTATAGATTACTAGACTTTTTGCATCCACTAGGTCTGTAAAAGCTATCAAATTAAAAATCTAATAATTCAGGATCTAGTTTCACGTCAGAGTCCATATTAGTTCTCCCACAGTCTCCATTATTAGAGCAGCAACTTTCAGCTTTTCCACAGGTTTCTTGATCATTTGTAGTATTGGTTTTTTCATCCTTGCTTTCTTGAGGGGGAAGTTCGCTGGTAGACGCAGCACTGTCATTATCTAACGCCTTAGTTTGTTCGGCCATCTTGTTTTGCTTGAGCTGAAACAAGGAGTAATACACATTACTTACAACATCGAGATGTCACTCGAGTGGGACTTTGAAACTCGCATTAATAGACTATTAGGGATGGGGGTTCCTTAGTTCCTATTCCTGCATTTCATGTAGCTCTTTGCGCTTCAGAAGAATTTTCAAATATGATTTGTCTCCTGTGGCTTTGCTCTGAGCGAATTTTAATAAAAAAAGACTGCATAACCAGGAACTGCGATATAAAATAGCTCTTAAATACTTAAAATTGTTTAAATTGTCCAAAAATTGTTTAAGTTGTCTAAAAGTGGTGTGGCATACCTGTTCCTAAGGGTTTCGAAATTATCAGAGTGCTACACAACATTTGGACTTATTGTAAATACAATACTAAGTCTGTAGGAAAAAGCTTGAGACGATAATGAGTGCAAAGGTAGGGTTTTAAAACTTGTGCTCGAATTAGAATACATAGTTTTTTATTCACAAAAAATTTAATGAAATTATTTACAAGAGCAACTCTCAACATAAGAATTTATGTAAGTAAAAGTTTCTCACCCTCTTCTTAACCTTGCTTGTTTTTCCAATGCCAAGCTTCGGCAAACCCTTGTTCAATCCTTCTAGCAACACACAAGCTTTACAAACAGGATTTGAAGAGATGTACCCACATCTCTCGCATCTTGTTTGCGTTGGTAGTTTGACTCCTTCTTTAACGGACATGGACTCTCCAGAATGAATCACATCTGAAAACAATATTCTTTGAATTCCAATCGAAGGCATCATCGAATATAACGAGTATTTCAATTTGTATAACAGGGAGCAGGTGAATAATTTTGGCATTTACCTATTTACTTGATTGTAAGCCGCATGTCATAGTGTTAAAAATTTAATGCAAGCCGCCCTTGAATGTAAGCCGCATATACCGGTACTGTGCCGGTGCTCATATGGGTTTATGACTGATAAAGCTGACCGATAAAGTTTAGACAGAATATCGGCATCGCAAAGAAAAAAAGCCGCCCCTGAATTTACGCTGCAAACATGATGGAAAAAAACTATATAAGCCGCGGCTTACAATCATACGGTATGTATATGTGTGATAAGGCTCTTGAATATATTGTTCGATAACAAATGTTTTTAATAATTCAAAAAAGCTTAAGGCTCATTGAAAGCATGATATGATTGTCGAATCATATCAAAATCCCAGAATGAGTAATTTCGTTTTACTCAAATATAATTAGTATAGATATGAAGCTTGAATCTCAAAATGGAAAAAGTAAGCATTGTAATGCTTGATTTAAAGAATGCAGTGTAAAGTATCAACATTAGTGATCGCTATTACTAATCACCTATAATAGCCCTTGGTCTTATGGCTTCCAAATCCTTCAGGTAAGTTCTCGCGTGTCCTCTGTATGCGTTCGGTGCGTAGATGCATTCGGTGGAGAAGTAATCAAGCTTCTTGAAGTAAGCATAGGCTACTATTTCTTTCTCGTATGTGTATTTGAATGGTTTGACTCGTGGTATGCCACTTGGGTCATCTGCCTGAAAAAACGACACGAAAAGAGGTCAACTTTGAACCCAATCTGAAAAGTTTTGATGAAGTACAATTTGTCAAGTGTGGAACACTTATAACCGTGCCATCAAAGCGTGGGCCATCTGTGGCTCATGCTTGTCAAAATGAAATTACTGATGGGGAGAGAGAATAAATGTGTAAAAGCGTGTTTTGTTAAAGTATGAGTCACTGACCCGATCAGAAAAATTTAAGCAAACATGTTTTGTTAAGCATGAGTCACTGATGTCCATCTGTGACTCATGCTTAACAAAATAGAATTTTAGGAGACACATTAACGTGGTAAGGGTCGTCCGTTTTTAACTCAAGCTCGACAAAATGAGAAAAAAGTGAAAGGGGCAAAGATAAGTTTTAGAAGGTTAGTGAAAACATATTCTGGGGCGAGTGTGAGTCACAGACGTATGTATCCCAAACGCATGGTATATCTGTACCCAAACTCGGCAAAATAAAATTTTAAGGGACACATTACGCTGTTGGAGGACTGTCCATTTGTAACTCCTGCTTGACAGAATAAAAAACGAAAATGGGTAAAAATAAGTGTTCTAGATAGTGTTGGTAAAAACATGTTCTGTAGAGAGTGATAGTCACAGACATGTGTGTGGTACATTTTTTCCCATGCATGACTCATACTCGACAAAATAAAAAAGCAATCCAATCAGGATATGATCAATAATAAATAACTATCTGCTTTGTAAAGTATCAATCACTGATGTATTGCATTCCCAAAGCGTGATCTATTCCTGAGGAATCATCAAAGAGCAGGGTTTTTAACAAGGGACATAAAATTTATAATAACACACACACTATTTAGTATCAAAATGGAAGGAGCAGATATAATTGAATTGAACAGTAAGAAAAAATGAAAGTTGCTAATGGTTGATAAACCTAACATTCACATATAACTTACAGTTTTTATCGCAGCACATCTTCTCAGACGGGCAATATCTCCTCTGAGCACTGAAGATATAAATGAGTAGAATTTTACAAAAATTGAATTTCAAAATACGAAAATGATTTCAGAAAGTTGAGTGCGGTACGTTAGTGCGGTAGGTTCCCTATCTCTCCTTAACCCTGTACCTACCAATAATGGGGTAAGTAGGCGAACATGTGGATATCCATAAAGAAAATATCTTTAGTTTACGTTTGAATGTAACTGATTCTGGCGTACTAAATCATAAGCATTATATTGTACAAAAACATTTCAATAAATTTATTTCCTTAAAATTTATACATCTTGGATTTTGTTGATTTGAAATGGCTGAAGAAAATATCAAAACCAATAATTTATGAATTCACAAATCACGAATCGAAATGAATATTTTTGGAAGTCCTGCATACCGTTCATAATCACTGTCTCAGCAATGTCATCAGCATTATGTCCAGTCGCTATTTTGTCAACTTGTAACATCATTGCTCCACGGTCCAGGGCCTGACGTCGGAAGACCCCACAGAATGTGCCTGGAAGGATGCATTTTATATTCACAAATTATATCACATGTCAGGGTAAGAATTCTGAGTATCACCTGTTTATTTTAATTCTATTTTATAAATGCTGGGTAAAAGAAATAGTAAACATTACTTTGGAGTTTGTAACTGATATATGCTCATAGGAGTATCTACAAATACAACTAGATGAGGCACGATGGCCCAGTGGTTAAACATGTTGGCATCGCAGGTTGAAGATCTCGGGTTCGAGCCCTGGCGAGTCCGGCTCGCTTATCCATGCCCACCAATCAACAACTGAAGTTTTTCCTGATAAAACTCATTCGGTCCGGGTGTCTGAGCTGAGTAGTTGACAATCTGGCAGCTTGACTGCCTCATGGATATTCTGATTAGGGCGATTTTTCTACTGTTCAAGCTCAACAATTCAAGTAACTACTCATGGTCGGACTCGGATGTTTGATCCGTTACTCAGTACAAAAATCCTATTGTGCAAAACATAATACAGGCAGAAAGTGTATCATGCAGGCCAAAAAAATTAATCATTTTGCCATGTGAGGTTTGTAATCTACCAGGATAGGACGAGATAAAATTCCATTTTATTCTGCAGGAGAGGAAAGCCGAGAATACGACTACACCAGTAGCATTTGAAAAGATATTTGTCAAATATGATCCAAATGCGTCATCAATTAATGCCCTATTTTGGCTTTTGTGAGTTTATTTATTAAATTTTGACTTTCGCGGAACGAGAGAACCAATACATTTTTCATTAATAAAAATTGGCCATCAAAATTAACACCTCAATATTGATGAAGCCAGAGATACATCCTCGCAAAAGATGACTACAAATATTAATAATGACTAGGAGATATTAATTCCTACATGACTATCATCTTTTAATCAACTATCATATGATATGACATTGCAAAAAATGTAAATAAATCCCAACCAAAAAAGCGCTTTACAAAATGGAATAACCTTACTACCATGCCTAGGAAACAGATAACATGACACATAACTCTAAAACCCCCCAAGCTAGAATGCCAGATGTTGCTTGGCCACATATGGTAATCAATCAATGACATTGCTCCAGGCATAAATCACCACATGCAGGAGAGAGATAATCCGTCGAGTGACCTTTTTTCTAGTGCTAATCACCAACCAAGTTCTAGCCAATCATAACTGGGACAGATTTAGCTTGGCCATGGTGCTTGACCAAATATGGGCAAAAGAGAAACGCCCTCTGCCTAGTCTGAACCAATGAAAACTATTGACAGCATAGGACGGACGTTCATGCCAAGCATAACACAATCAAAGAGCGATCGAAAATTTCGTGATTACACGAAATAAAATCGGATAAACTAGAACGATGGCTTCCCGATCAAAAATTTCATTTTGTCAAGCGTAAGCCACAGATGAACCACACACCAGTGGCGCGATCCATCAGTGACTCATACTTCCAACAACTACAAAACACGCGGGACGAATTCGACGATCGGCAGTATACATACACAACCGAATATGTTCCAATATAAGACTTTGAAACTACGACTGAAAGAAAAATGTCAATTGCCCAATGCCCGAATTGAAAACACGCGAATAATTTAATGCAAGCATAATATTTTTTATGCTATGAAACTTTATGCATGTGCAAAACAACCATGTCGTAATCAAAAAATCTCTCCTAAAGCTAAAACACCTCGATTGACCGAGCGAATGTCAATCCACCAAGTCGGAAACCTTATTCTACCAAGCATGAGCCACAGATGTACCGCACATTCTATCAGTGACAAACGCTCGATAAATACAGATTGATCCAAGTTCCCTTTTTTTCTGACATTGACAATAAAATATTCGTCAAAGCTATATAAATGTCTATAGATGGCCATTACTGACACATAAAAAAATATTTCACAAAATAAATCTAACTATCAAGCACGGTTTACGGCCCGCGAGAACGCTGATTAAAATATATACAAACAATAAACCTCATCACACGTTCTTATAATTCAGATGTAATAATAATTATCCAAAAACAATAGATAATGCACAACACAAAGACGAAATACAGGCGGCCATAATCCAAGCTACAGAAATATGGCATATTATTGCGCCTTCACAGAGCGCAACTGTCTGCCAGACGTGAGGTTAAGATAAACGGGCGGTGGATTACAATAAAGAAACAAAAAGAGAACTGAGCGGCATCATGGTCGGCCCGTAAGTGAGAGAATGGCGAATATAATAAAAGATAGAAGGAAGAGATCACACTCGGCCAAGAGTGGGAGGAGTGAAATAATTAATAAAGATACAAACACAAATATCACGCTCGGCCAGATATGAGAGAAATATTGATGGCCTGGTCTAAAAAAGAAGAAAGCAAATTATGCTCGATCAAGCATACAATATTGATCGATCACATCACAACTCCGGCACAAAATCTAATAATGGCGACCGAAAAACATATGGCCGTTCTCATCAATAGTTTGCATCATAAATTCGCTTATATACACGGCCGAACACAATGAAAGTAGCAAATCCCGTTTATAGTAATATTTCTATCCTATCCTATCTAATATTCATAACAAAAAAAACCTAACCAAAATTGTTTCCTCTATGATTGATTCACGGATGGATCGCGGCACCGAGGGTGCGGACTGCGTGCGGCTCATCGTGATTGAAAAAATAATTTTTTTTGTTGGGATATAAAGCCAACCCCCATTAGAAAAATACTATATGGACATGTTAAGTTAAGCATGGGTCAGTATAGGATCGCGCTGCCGAGTGAATCATGTGTGACAAAAAATCCCGATTGGGGTTATTTCCAGCCAAGTTTTTATTAGACAATACTCGGACAACGCTTTCGAAATGTTACAATGCGAAGAGCCATATGGCATTGCTTTTTATAGGCACTTTCTATAACAAAACACACTTTCGTATCGCAAACCGTTCTATAACTATAAATAATAAACTATCACCATTGTGGACAAATCGAAAGATATTACATAGTGGGACGTACAACTAACTAACTACCTACTTCCTTGATCGGAAATTTTATTTTTGTCAAGCATGCGCCACAGACCTCGTCGACATGACCTATCAGTGACACACACTTGACAAAAATATTTTCATAAAAACTTCGCCCTGAATTGAGAAATACGGATAGAGGATTCTTACTGTGTTTAATTTCAAAGCTGCGCATTTAGCAATGAGCGGCGGAAGAAGGCATCTCCTGACCATGGCTGTCATAAAGCTTATGCCAACGATATCAGCCAAACTATGATCAAGTATCCAACTGGTATACTTTCCTTTTAAACCTACGCTATTGAAGTTTTTTATTTTGCGCGATTCAAAGATGGATGTACCACACTTCGGCAGCGTGATTCATCCATTAATAGGCCGAATCGCTAATGAAACGAAAACGTCTCTTAATTTGACATTATTTTATTTGTGGCATCTAAACGCGTCTTACATCCATGTAATGACAGGCGAACTAACTGAAACTTCCGGGTAAAAATCGCTTAATATTTTTAAAAGCTCTCAGATATCCACCGATCGAATAAGGCATAACTACTAAAAATATCGCATCGATATACAGTTAGCTGGCCATAGAAATAAATATTCATGCATAGCCAATTGATCGTCCTGGCGCAGGCCTGTGTGGTATAAACTTCATAAACTAATTACAGGTAATTAGGTCAAGCTCGGTCGGCTAGATAAACAAGGTCACTTTTAATTATCCTAACAAGCCTAAAAAATACATGACTGCTTAAGCGCGGTACAAATAACGATATTATAAAAACAAGAACCTATGTTACTGCTGTGTATAGATTAGGCCTGTTTCTTGCCAGTCACAAGAGAGCCTCGCTCATATAAATAATAAAAGAAACAAAGCGGAGAGAAACAAACGTCGTTCGGCCCAGAAATGAGAAAGCGGTGGACAAACTAAAAAGAAAAAGGCGAGAGATTATACTCGGCCGAGAGTGGGAATTGAGAGGAAATAACCTACAATTAAAAAAGATAGAAACAAAGAGGCCATACTCGGCCGTTTACGAGAAAACGAGAGAGGAAATTATGCGCGATCGAGCATAAAATATTGATGATTTATTTATTCATCGCAGTGAGTCACGTACGTGGCGACGAAAAACATTCTTAATCGCCAGACATGGCGGTTTCCAAGCCTCGTTTTAATACAGGCCGAAACTATAATAAGTCTGTGCATAAATATACTTGATGGTATTTCACAATAAACGTCTTTGGCCATTCAAATCATAAAATCGTTGTCCAAGTGTCCTTTGTCAGGCCATACTTGTGAAAAATAAAATTTAATTAACAACTCAAGTCAGAAATACTTCAACCTGACAAGTTTGGGGTCACTTATGAATCGTGTCGTCAAAGAGCAATACATACATATGGTGGAGTGTTTTTGCTAAATAAAGTTTCTGGTGAATCCGCTAATAATCCAAACCAGAAACTGTATTATGTTAAGCATGAGACACAGATAGACCGCGTCTCATCGGCGCGATCCATTAGCGACCCATACTTAACAAAACATGTTCAGATTATTTTTTTTTCTTGCAGAAATATCGATGCATCAGCGTGCTCTGAGTCAACCCGTATATATTAGGCCATGTCCGACGACTATTGATCTGAAATAGGTTGTCTGTCAAATGAGCAAAAATAATTATATTTCCAATCAGAAAATGTTTTTGTCAAACATGAGCCCTTGTCAAACATGAGCCCTCAACGGCGCGATCCATTAGTGACCCATTCTTAACAAAACTTTTGTTCAAACAAAAATGTCCGACTTACTTGGTACATACCCAATCAATTTTTACGTGCGAGTCCCTGATAGATCGAGCCACGGAGGCGTAACCCATCTGTGGGTTATGCACGACAAGCTAAAATTTTGGGTCCGAATAACCAGTAAATCGAGCCGTCCATAGGCTCAGTAACTTACGTTTTACAGAGCAGTATTAACTTAGGGGCTTAGGGAAATCGAAACGAACAAGCATACTATACCACGCCAAATCCAGGTTCTAATTTTGATCAAAAATAACATGCGTGTGCAACTTTTGACTCAATATTGAAATTGATAGGGAAATATGATAGTTTCGGAAACCAGAACCTATTTATTCGAAATTTGGTACGATTACCGAACAAGATTCGCAAAAAAATCTTTTGACTTTTGGGGCAAATTAAATGTTATCAAAACAGATGAAGCTTTCTAAGAAAATAAGTATATCTGTAAGTGATCCAAAATCAGATATAATATTTTGTCAAGCATGAGCCACAGATGGACCGCGTTTTGAGAGCGCCATCCATCTCAGACTCTCTCACTTGGCAAAACCTATTCAAGGTGCATATTTTTTCAGACCGGGCTGCCATGGAAGCTTGATGTAAAAAGTAGCCGGTCAGAAATACTTCTGCTTTACTGATGGATCGCGCCTAAGAGGCGCACGCGGTCCGTCTGTGCCTCATGTCTGATGAAAATAAATATCCTTATTGGATGTACTGTACTAAGCTTGGGACACACATTAGCAATCACAAAATCCGCGGTCCATCTATATCTCATGCCTGATAACATAAATATTCTGATCGGATATACTGCACTAAGCTTGGGACGCACATCAACAATCACAAAAATCCTGGATTCTAAAAATGCTTTGTCTAATACGGCCACTGATTAATCCAATACCAACGCTTGGAAAAAAGAAAGATTTTGAACCGTACAACATCATTTCGTCACGCATAAACCAAAGATGGGCCGCTCCTTAGCGAACCCATATTATGAAGCCCCTTTCTTGGCTTTGCGAAGTGAAATATGCATGTCCCAACTGATCACATATACAAAAAACAAAAAGCTTACAAACCATGCTTTTACCACTGGCCTATGCACACTGGTACATGAAATATTATACGCAAAGCGGATGTGAAACAGCTATTACAAAACCTGTACAACACATAATATCACAGACTACTAAACACTAATTAATATCTACAATTTACTCAAGGCCGTTCAAGTTTCTAATCAATTTTGCCAAAAAAGCGCCAAAACTTTCTTAACCACTCGCCCGTGGGCCAAATAACAAGCAGCGCGAATGGAAAATTACAGCGCAGCAACGGCCCACAGCAGACGACAGGAATGAGGTCATAAATTAGTCATAAAACCACACTCGACCAAGGATAATAAAAGAGAGAGAGAAATAGGTAACGGATCATGCTCGGCCGAGAGCAAGAAATGGAGCGAGGTTTGCTCTATGTAAGATAATGGAAGATAGAAAGAAAGTTACGTCGATGAAAGATCGCCTGCCAAGAGTGGGAGAGATATGTGATAGATCGACAAGAAGAAAAAGGCAAACTACGCTTCGCCAAGCATAAATTTTCGATGGATCAATATGCTGTCATAACCGATGACTCAAATAGAACACATCCCGTGCCAGCCATATTTGTCAATATCAGCGAAAATGCACAATCAAATTATTTCTATGCACTGCTAAAAATACCAAGCAAAAGTTCATGGTGAATTTCTTGCAATTATACACGCTGTAATGATATCTAACAAGAAATTTCTGATGTGTTTGACAACGTATAAACAATTTTATTTTATGCCGATATTTCGTGAGTATGAGTCGGCTATAAATTATGCGTTGCTGACGTGATAAATAAACTGCCAGATTTAAACGATGATAAATGGTGCAAGCTTGAAGCCTACAATAGAGGTTCGCGTATAATACGTGTTTTTGTATGCTTGTTGCGTTTCAATGCAATGCAATGCAATTCAACGCAAGGGTTAAATAAAACATAGAAACATGCAAGCAACGCAAGCCTGCATTTGGCCTGGAATGGAGATAGAAATTCTGACGTCATAATGGTCGCCACAGGCAAAATACTGAAAAAAATTTGTTTTCATTGCATATCACATCAAAACAGCTATAAAATCACACTGAAAACGCAGAATTTTTGAATAAAATGGGATTTCAAAACCAAAAAACGCCTAAATGAACATAATAATACCCCTGGCCGAAGAGGTACAAAAAAGTTTTTTAATATTTAAAAATAAAAATTTTGATATTTATGTTAGTGCCTGTGGGGGGGTGACCTTAGTATTGCCCTAAGGTGGTTTTTTAACCGCATGTGGTAATAAGCGACTGAAAAACACAATAGTAGTGATAGTTAGTGGCACAACTCAACTCACTGTACTTAACTGAAATGGTTCAGTTCTGTATTCTAGGCACATTTAGAGAGACCATGGTGCGTCCCATCAACCAAAAATGATGCAATGGCTAGTTACCGTATGTTATTTAAAGCATTGGAAACTTCATTTAGCCAGCATCCCCACAGCTTTTTACAAATTTAAGTAAAATTTCTCATTTCAAGAGGTATTTTTGGTTATTTCGCCTCCATATCCAATTAAAATGCTACTTTTAATTCAAAATTTTTGTTTCAACACCAACTATGATGCCATAATCTGATCAAAAAATTTTTTCAAATTCCTGCCTCTATTTTAAAGACCCTAAATAATAAGGGTCCTTGTCATATAACTTCAAGTAAATTCTTAGCAAAACATGTTTTAGTAAGATGATTCAGTGATGTGCCAAACCGTCTAAGTGCAGCCAAATCCAGATTGGGATCTGTAGTCGTGGGTTTTTTTTCATCAGAAATTCACTCTAAGCGATGTCAGGATTATCACAAAAAAAAGCATCGAATAATGTTAGCGTACTAATGTTTTTCTGTGATTTTAATACCACATAATGTTAGGGTATGTGAATTTAGGTTTGGGTTTCCACGTAGGAAATACATAAAAGATTTATGGTTTAGCTGAGCCTGCCCAAGTTGTTACATTTAAAGTGGTGAACGTGACTGTACAGTCTTGGGTCTCGCGCAGTTAGGTCAATCAGAAATGCGTGGAATACACTTCAAACTGTGGATCTCTGATTATCATAAGCAGGTCCAAATCTTGTGAAACAAGACAATATGTGAGAGGCCTGCTGAGCACTTTGTCGTCACAGTGTGGTTCACACATAGCTGGTCACTCCACCAACCATGTCCGTGCACAGAAAAGTGAGTAGAGGGTTAGACCCCCCTCCCAACTCGGACTTGGAACTGGTCTCTGCTTGGAAAGTCGTGGTGTGCCATATGGTTTATTTGTGCTTATTGAAATTCACTTTGAGCAAAGAGGGAACCAGTGCCTAAAGCGAACCAAATGATGGCCACTCAATAGCAAAGAAGATGTAGTATTAGCAACTGCACTCTAAACTGAAAACATTCCAAACAGAACTGAACCACCGTTGTTAAGTGAAGTGAGTGGTATCTGCCCTGGACAATGGTAAAACCATTTATCACTTTTTTGCTTTCCTTCAGTCGCTTCTTCTGGCATGTAGGAAATACGATAGGACTATTCTAAAGCCTGTACCCGTAGGGCAGGGCCAGGTTTTAACGGCATTCCTCTTCTGCAGAATAAAAATGGAATCCTATCCTTATTGTGACTTGAACCTACACATAACCTATAACACACAAGGTGAGAAATTTCATCTCAATTCCTCAAGAAATCCCCAGATGCTGAACTCACAATTATTCTTCAATCCGATCTGCTTGACAATCGCATCCATCGTCCAACCGTACAAATCTTCATAAGAAAGAATCTTCAATGGGAGATCATATTGCTGTTGATTCCGCTTTACTGTCTGTAAAATATATATATTTTTTCTATAACCACTTCTTAGTGTGGATCACTCTGTCCAAGGCTCTGTAACAGTAGCCACTTACGGACGGACAGGGTTACAATTACTGGAAAGATATCATCTTTTCCTGTTCGGCTTTGCCTACCCAAGTTATTACACCCTGGGTTGAGCGGTGGGCATGGATAATCGAGCTAGAATCTCCGGGACTCGAACCCGAGATCTTCAACCTGGGATGCCAACATGTTTCACCACTAGGCCACTGATTTAATTGTAATTTAGCTTTTGCAAGAATGGTTTTTAACGATAATGTACCAATCCTTATTGACCCTTAAAGTGAAGGCCGGATAAGCGAGCCGGACTGTCCGGGGCTCGAACTCGAGATCTTCAACCTGTGATGCCGACATGTTTAACCACTAGGCCATCGCGCTTCACGAATAATTTTACTTTCCTTCCACTGCGGGACACATGTTTAACACCAAATCTGAAATTTAGTGTTGTAGCGTGATTGACAGGAGGAACGCAACTAAATGGCAATCTGTAAATAGGCGATTATTCAAACCACATTATTCTTCACCTCCAGAGAGTCATCCCTGTACCCAGTTATTCCTTCATCGATCGACAGCAAATATAAATCAAGTCCGTAATCAAATCTTTCATTCAATACTTTCATGACATGAGCAAGAACGGTTGAATCTGAAAAAGTAATAAATATCACGGTTTACAAAGCATTGCAAATTTTCCATCATGTAATAGGATAGGATAGGATTTTTATACCGCGGGATAGGAAAGCTGAGAACACAGCTTAATCATATGGCGAACCACGACCTCCTGTGCAGATATCAGTTCCGAATAGGGGTGGAGGTTTTTTGACTTCATAGTTCTCATTTTTCCTGTGTATAGACCTGGTTGGTGGAGGAAGCCATAAGCAGTGCTCACGTGAACCGGCGTGCACTGGCGAGGCGCCCAGCAGACCTCTTGCATATAATCATCATCCCTCACCAGATTCAAACCCGCGTCAAGACAATCAGAGATGCATAGCTCGAAGCGTATTCCCAACACTTTACTGATCGAGCTAACCGAGCACCACCGGATTATAATCAAAGCTATCAAACGTGATTCATATCAGATGTGCTAAGAGGTTTTTCTATAGCCCAGGGCAGATATCACTTTCCACACTTCATTATAGCAGTAAAGCTATATTTGAGATAGTTTCTGCTTAAAGTGCAGTTGCTGATACTAGATTTTTGTAGTAAAAAATCCTGATACGAATATATTCTTTATCCTGGCGCAATGGCCTAGCGGTTGTCCATGTTGGCATGGAAGGTTGAATATCTCCGGTTCGAGTTCCAGCGAGTCCGGCTCGTTAATCCATACCCACCACTCAACCCAGGGTGTAAAAACTAGGGTAGGCTAAGCCCAACAGGAAAGATTATATCTTTCCACTAACTCTAAACTCTAACTTGTCTGTCTATAAGTGGCCACTAGTACGGGGCCTTGGTCAGGTTGATCCACTCCAAAAAATGGCTATAAAAAATATTAAACAGAGTACATTATGGTGTATGTATGTTAAGTGCCAAGGAAATGGTTTTGTTGCAATCTACTCTATATAAAAAACATACCAAACAGAATTTAGCTGCTTTAATAAAGCGCAGTGATTAACTGCCCTGGGCAATGACAAAACTATCTACCACTTCTTTTTTTAAGTCGCCTTTCACAACATTTTACAAATATATGGCATCCACAGAGCTGAAACAGCCGTTGACATAGTTTGACAGATCGTATTTTATTTTGGTAGTGGGCAGACAGAATCTTGTATTTCTTCGGGTGTCTGAAATGATCATGCCATTATCTTCGGGTGACCAAAGAGTTTCAAACATTTTATGGTTTTTAAACTTTATGTAGAGCTTGGTAGCACCAAATGCTAAAAAATTTTAATCTTTCAGCAAGAGTATATCTTGAAAGGTAGCCGATTTGCTGAATTTTCTTCTCATTTTACCCATTTCCTTCGAGTGTCTGAGTAGCAGAGTAGGGGTTACGTTACCCTGTCAGTCTGTTTTGGTTGTAGATGTAACCAGGTCCATGCACAGGAAAAAGAGAAATACGATAATCGAAAAAACCTTCACCTCTATTCGGAACTGGTATCTGCACGAGAGGTTGTGGTTCGCCATAAGGTTAAGCTGTATTCTTGGCTTTCCTCTCCCGCAGGATAAAAATGATATCCTATACTATCTGATCTTCGGGCCTACCTTTCCCTCCTGAAGCTCCAATCGCTACTTTCTCTCCTCTCTTGAACAGATTACCTGTGACAATTGTATGATGGATCTCAGTTTCAAATGCCCAGAAGAAACATTTTTTGCAAACAGCATCACCCTGGATATTAAAGAGTTAAGATTAAAGATTAAGAATGCTATTACTGATAACATCTATCTTACTACTATTGTAGGATTGAATGGTATAGAAATAGTTTATTTCGACACCTCTGTCGGCACAAAAGCCGATACAAATAAAGATATAACATTACAGAGTTATCAGGAAAGCAAACAAAATTTTTTGTTTTAAATTTGCTTGAAAAAGTGAGATTGTAGAAAATTGCTACCAACACATGAAAGGGACCAGTGGTGTATTACGACTTTGAAATGAGGGGGGGCAAAACTTTTCGCAGTTGAATCATGACATGTAGTGTAGGCCATAGGCAAAAAAGTAGACAACAGTGAGTGTTATCTGCCCTGGATTATTTGGGGGATCATGGTGTAATTCTCAATTTTGATAGATTTGGTTTTCTTTAAAAATTCACTCTAAGAACTGTCAGTATGTCAGCTGCTCAGACACACGAAGAAAAATGGCTCTCATCAGAAAAGAATTTAGCAAATGGGCAATGTTTTATGACATATCTCTTGATAGAAGATAAAAATGTCATTTTTAAAAAGCAGAAATGCAGAAAAAGGTTCGAAATAAGTAATACTGCTATGGAATAGCAGTGACCAAGCAGTGCCGGTACCTGAAAGCATAGACCACAATTAGGCGACTACATTTAAGGGAAAGAGCTACATGTATAATACAAATCCAGCCACTGCACTTCAACCTGGAAACATTCTATATACTGGACTACTATAGTTAGGAGTGATTGCTATCTGTCCTGGGTGAAAAGGGGAATTTAGATCAGAGATGGCAATCCATGAGCCTTGATCATGGTGTAATTTTTATATTCAATAATTTTTTTTCATTCCTCTAGGATTTTCTTCAAGCAGAATATTATCCAAAGAAAATTGGGTGGTATCTACCCTGGGATATGGTGGAGCAATGTAATTCTTCTTTTTTCGAGTTTTCTTTCTGGTTCGAGAGTGTTGCTTTTTTGTATTGGTATTTAGATATGTGTTTTTTCATTGTAGCATTTTGAAACTCTTTTTGCAGCCCCCTGGGTTTGGGAAATAAGCTCATAGGCACCAAGGTTGATGAAACTTATTATGAAACTTACTTTCCAAATTCTAATATTTTTTCGCCTTATAATTATATTTCTTTTTATAAAATTGTTTGAATCTGGTTTGATCAGAAAAATTCATAAACTCTTTCATTGATAGGTGTTTATTAAACAACAAACTATTTTTTAATCAACGACTAATTTTTAAAAAAATTTGTTGTGGACTCGAATCGCAACAAATCTCTTAAAAAAAATTCTGCTCAAAACCTCAAATTGGTCTATTGGAATTTGAATCTAATAAGTAGCATCCCGACTTTTATAAGTTTGACTGCGTTCCAATATTTATTGTTCAATAATTTTATAGACAATTTGCGTAATCTTAGCAGAGTAAAGAGTGATCAAATTTACTTCAGTACGGCACCATAATTTAGTGTGGATTCTAGCATTACCTCACCCCTGCATAGGATTGTATAAAAAAGTTACCTTTGTAAGAATATGGCAAAAAAAACTGTAAATTTGTGAATGATCAGTATCATAATGTTTCTCAAGCCATCTACTGTAATATTTGCTTTAAAATGGACTTTTTTTCACATTTTCAGCACACTGAACAGTTTTTCGTCAGAACAGGCTGTGCTTAGTGCCTTTCAATGAAGGATAGAGACACTTGGATAGGCCATGGTCATCTGTTGTTCACGCTTGACCGCGTAAAAATACTTGACAACTGTTAGTGTATGTAATACTGCGGTATGAAGCTGTTTTAATCACCCAGACTGGCAGAATGATAGCTGCTTAGACACCCAAAGAAAATAGATTCCATCCGAAGAAAATTTAGCAAACTGTGTGGTGAAGGTTTAGGCTTAAAATTCATACTCATTTTCTCTTTGTGTGGACCTGGTTGGTGGAGGGAGCCGTAAGCAGTGCTTACATGAACCCCCGGCTATGGCGTCTAACAGACCTCTCGCATATATTCATCCCTCATAGAATCCGGACCCAGAACGTTAGTGATGCGTTGCTCGAAGCGTATTCCCAATGCTTTTACCGATTGAGCTAACTGGGCACCCCAAGAAAATGATAATAACATCTTGGACGCCTGGAGATGAAACAGGATTCTTCCACCATGCAATAACCATTGATGATTAGATTGTTGATGCACAAAATGCATTTTTATCATGTTTCTGGTGGATAGTAAACAAGAAGTATTAAATTGTCAGCTAATATGTTTCTGATGGTATCCATGCAAAGTTTTAGTTGCCTTGGAATAAAATTTGTAAGCTCGAGACTAGGTCAAGCCGAAATTGAATAAAAACAAATTTTCAGAAGCTCAAAAATAGTGTTCAATTTACCGTTTTACTTGGTCAGAAATGGGATATTTCTGGTGAAAATGGCTGCGAACACAAGCCACTACACCACTGTAGTTTGGCTACTGAAAAGAATTCAATACCGGTATGAGTTATCCATGTTATCCAAAAAAATGAAAACTATCTATACAGGGGTGCAAATGGAGATTCTTCTACAAGAGTACGTCATACCCTAGTGATTTTCAACACACAAGCGTTTCAGAAATACATCCTAATTTTCCTTTCACTTGCTATAAAACCCTTCATAATAAGTTTAGTGCGTTGGAAGTCATCAAGAATGTTTTAAACAATTATAAAAGAAATTCATGAACATGCGGATACTCCAATTTATAAAAAAATTTACTCTTTACAAGAGTATTTAAAGACTCTCGTAAAGTTTTAGCGCACGCAAGTACGGATGGTAGTAAGGTTCTCGTACTCTTGTGGTATTAGCCCTAAAATAACTACAATAAACACCACCTACAGTTTTGGGTCTCTTTATGATCGGCCTCTCATCTTTACATATTGTACACTTCCGGGACATTTTCAATCTTCAAAAAACACTCTTCAATCAATATTTATAAAATTTTATTCTTGATTCAAATATTCAGGAAATAATGAACATAACTGCATTTATAAAGCACAAACAAAAGAGAAAAAAAATCTCGTTAGTAAATTAAAATCAAAAATTTGCAAAGATAATAAAAGTAAAATCGTTCAGATCACAATGATATAAAAAAAATCATTATTCCCTCCGCTACTCAGACACCTGAAGAAAATGGGTTCCATCAGAAGAAAATTTAGCAAGTTGCTAGAGGATTAAAATTTCTCTTTTTGAGTGTCTGGTTGCAACAAAACTGTAGAAAAAGGTTCCAAATCATCAATACTGCTATGAAATAGCAGTGTTGATGGTTTTGAAACTTTTTCGTCCATTCGAAGAAAATGACTCAAACATTATGATTTTCTAATACCCAAAGAAACCCAACATTCTACCAACTGAATATATAAATCATATTTAAAGTATCGTGAAACAACAATTTTTTTTTTATTAAAATGGCACTTTAATCAAGGCCGGGAGCAAAACTTGAAAAAAAAAAATAACAGCCACTTTTATAGCAAATTAAGATCAGTAACTGCACTCTAAGCAAGGAAAACATTCAGTGAAGTGAGTGGCATTTGCCCTGGGTGATCACAAACCCCCCCCATACATCCTCTCAGTTACCTTCCAGTCGCTTCATGCAGAGCTACCGAAGTGCAAAAATAAAGAATTAAAGAATCTTCATTTTTTTAACAAACCTATGCAAACTAATATGATCATCAAAACAGTAAAATAAATAACAAATCCCAATTTCTATAAGTTGATAGAAATTTGCACACAAGTATTTTACTAGTTAGTTGTCACGATAAAAAATATCTCGATCATATTTCCTTTTCCTAGAGTCATTGAGGGATAGCACTCATGAAGTGTGGTCCATCATTGGCTCATGCTCGATAAAAACTCAAATATGTGATTTTAGGTAGCGGTTTTTAGATTTATTAACAATTATAAAAAGAACCCTTCAATATTGTCGAATGACAAATTTTCCCCAGCATGTAAAATATGCTCGAAACTTATAGAATCAGGAATTTTGCTGAATCTGGTTTTTTTTTTTTTTATTGGAATTCACTCTGAGCAATGGCCGGAAGCAGCACTCAGAAGGAACCAACTAACGGTCACTTAACAGCAAAGAACTACTATATGATGTAGTACCAGAACTGCACTATAGGCAGGAGTCGTCCCAAATGGAACTAAAGTGCCTCGTTAAAGTCCAGTGAGTGGTATCTGTCCTGGGCGATGATAAAACCATCTGCCATTTCTTTTCTTCCTTTTAGTCGCCTTTTACGACGTGCAGGGAATACGATTGGAACCATTCTAAAGTCTGTATGGTTAGTTTTTTCCCACTTGGTTGGCACGTTGCCAACAAAAGGAACATTAACAAATTGTCGACTTTTGATTTTCAAGCTGTATCAGTGTACAGTGAGGAAGAATGGCAGCTACTCTGGTACTCAAGACACCCAAAGACATGGGTTTAACAGGGAGATGAAATGTCTCTTTTGAGTGTCTGATAGCTATCAAAATGTATAAAGAAAAGTTCAAAATCATCGACACTGATATGAAATAACAGTGTTGATGGTTTTGAAGCTTTTTTGGTCACCCGGAAAATATGACATGAACGTTGTGGACGCCCTTAAGAACAACATGATTCTGCCTCCCTGCGAAGAGGTTTTGACCAAAACTAGACAAGTACCAGAATCAAAAAGTGGTAGCTAATATGCTCACCCAGGATGGATACCTCACACTAATTACTTTGAGAATCAAACAAAAAGAACTTTTTTGTATAGATTTGCCACTTTCGGATTCACTTACTTTTGGGATCGGATCTTTTCAAATATTTCGCTAATAAAAAAAATTTCAAAGCAAAAATACACAAGAAGAAATAATTAGAAAGCAAGCCCAGACTAATGCATGAATGATGAAGATAATTAAATGAAACTTGAATAAGGAACCTAATGAAATATAGTTTTGTGCAAGAATTAGGCATACGCTTGGGTTGCCAATTGAGTACTGTTCGGCTATAATGTCAAAAAGGCAGCAAAGCAGCGGTATATATTATAAAATTGAAGTAAAAGTAATAGTGAAAAATATCATGTTCTTTTTTCAAAGAAATAGAAGTTTTTTTCAAGCGCTTCGCTAGAACATAGTCCAACTTCTTCAGACAAGATTAAAGATCACTTTAATCTTGTCTGAAGAAGTTAGACCATGTCATCTTCAATCTTGTCTGAAGAAGTTAGACTTACAATACACTAATATTTATTTCTGTGAAATGAGAACAAGATATTTTTGTAAATATATGCTTAATATTATTATCTCAATTCGTGCATCCTTGTGAATACTCTTACATGGACTTAGGATTTTAAGGAAACATGGAGGGGGGTAGGTAGTTCATTGCAAGATATCAACGAATGGCGTAAAAGTAATAATGTTACCAAAAAATTTGCTTGGTCGACAGTCCTAAAATAGAAGTTTTTCTGGATAGATTTTGTCATGAATGAGATGAAATTTAGAAACTGATTTTTTCGAAACTTCAATACTGTGGAGTGTTTGATCGATGTTTTAGGCAGCTGAGGTGAAACTTCAATGTAAGCTACAGTGATTTTGAACGAATTTTCAGAACTGTTCAAGCAAAAAAATCTGATCTGATCTGATCAAAAATTGGTTTTTCACCAATTTTACTTATTATGAGAGAAATAGCCCGTCAGATTCAATAACATATTTGCCCATAATTACGGCAAAATAGTTCATGAGTTGGAGGCAAAAATATTACCCTCATGTGGCCTCACTTTTTTCATCTTAACCATTTTTGAGAATTTGTCCTAAATTGATTTATTTTGCATTGAAAATAGGGTAAATGCCAAGTTTTACGTTGTAAAATTTTGTTATATATCATAAGTTCGTTGATCTAACATAGTCTATTCATATGGTGAATATTGTATATCTTTTTATACTATACAACCCTTATCACACTGCTATGTCACAGATATATATGTAGATATATACATAATTTTCATTGGTGAAGTTTGGGTGTCAGAGACAGGGATTCCGAATAAAGATAGTTGTACAAAGTTTTATTGTACTCCACTTCCCTGTTTTATACGAAGTCACATTTCAAAACAAACCACGACAGACTTGGTGCGAAATACTTTCATTTCACCTTTGCTAAATATTGCTAACTGTATCATAAGTTCAATTTGCTAATAAGCATTGAACAAATTTTCTTTTTTTGTCAAAAAAATTTGACACATTTTGGATTTGTTGCCATTTTCTTGGAGAACTTTAACAACCAATACTTTGTACAAGTATAGGAAAGACTCACTCTAACGCATTCTCGTGTTATTTGGACCCCTGTCTGTCATTTGTATAATTTTAATTCATATTTCAAATTGACGAGACTTGTTTGGCACAATTTGACAATGATAATTTCTTTTGGAAAGTATCAGAAGTTAAATAAAAACAGCATAGTAATTTTGGAGAGAAAGTTTCTAGAAGCACTAATACGGATTATTTTTTAATCAAATTCACTCTGAGCAAGGCTGGAAGCAATGCCCAAATGGAACTAACAGCCACTCAATAGCAAAGCACTACGAAAGAAGTAGTACCAGCAACTGCACTCTAAACGGAAAATATCACAAAGGTAACTGAACCGCCTTAGTAAAGTGCAGATTGAATACCTGGGTGTTCTTCAATTCTAAATAGATTCCTTTTATTTATTGAACACTATAAATTGATATATTGTGTAACAATATTGAAAGGTAAGTAAAATTCGACACCTAGAAGTATGCATTTGCTACATAACGAACAAATATTCCTATGATAAAGGATTTCGATTATCGGCAAATAAAACTTTCCTCAATGAATTCAAAGACAATCATGTCGATTCTTATATGGAATTGGGAAAAAAGTTGATTTCATTAAAATATTGGCCATGCACAGTTCATCAAATATGAATAACTAGAACATTCTGTTGAAAGAATGGCCCATTAGTGCTTCATATATGAAACAGGAAAATATCTGAATGGAAAAATCAGAGAATAGTTGAGAAGAAGTAAAATACATCATATTTTTAACTGGGATATGTCACGCAAATATCGTGTATCTGTCGAAAAATTGATGTGGACGAAAAGCATTTCGATCGAGCTGGGTAGCACTACCATCAGAATGGCAGAATGCCCGCTACTCAGACACCCAGAGAAAATGGGTTCCATCAGAAGACAATTTAAAAAAAATATCAATTTCATTACATATCTGTGGCAAGAAAATTAAAATATGTCTGATAGCAAATAAACTATAAAAAAGTTTCAAAACCATCAACACTGCTATTACATAGCAGTATTGATGGTTTTGAAACTTTTTCCCCCATTTGAAGGAACATTTCGCCCCCTGAAGAAAACCAAAATGTTGCCACTCTGCCTACCACGACCAAAATGGTCAAATTTACTTACAAAAATTTACTTACAAAAAAGGAAATATGTAATATATTTATCTTGTATATATGAAAGTATAATATCAAGGAATACAACTTCATAGTGCTGTTGTGCCATGTACCAGTTAGATCATTTAGGATCAAAAATCTTTTCAAAAAAAGTAACATTTTAGCCAGGGATATGGTGAAAACTAAAATCCAATATTTTTATGGAATTATTTAGAGTAGAGTAGTCCAAAAGCAACAAGAAGTCTTTTAGTCCGCTGATCAGACATTAAAAAAAACCTGTCAAAAAGGCAGTACTTTATGGTAAGGTAAGTCACTTGAAGATCAAAGTCTAATTTTGAGTGTTTTACATGAGCAAAATTGCACACAAGACCAAACGAATATTAGAAACACCAACACTACTGTGAAAAAAAAATGGTTTCGTCTTTTGAAATTTCGTCTTTTGAAAGAGTTCCTGCTGCCCGTATAAACTATTTTACTTATGTATTGCTTTGTCTGACCAAATTCAGACTCCTTCAGACGACCATTTTAAAAAATGTTTTTTCAATATTTATTTGTAATAGTTAGTTTCAGTTTTCTTTTTTCTGCGACGATTTTTTGTCCTGATTGAATAGTATTGTAGCCAACTGTCGAATTTATACAAAAAACATAGGGCCGAAAAAAAATCCAAGTTCAAAGATTTCTCTTCCCAATCAGAAGAAATGTCAATTTTTTTGGCAAGTATAAACCGCAGTTTGTGTGATTCCTTCTTCAGACGAGCATTTTATATATACTCAACAAACCACGTGCCCGTGAGCATAGTTATACCAACTTGGCCTTTTTTCTCAATGAAACATTCGGGTTAGCATCAGTGACATATACTTAACAAACCACGGGTGAGCATAGTTTTTTTTTCTTGACTGGGTTAGCATCACTGTTGCCAGCTTGGGATAAAACTATGAGAGTGGGAATTGTTGTCAACGGTCACTATCGCCGTGGTCATGTCTTCTTGATGCTGATGATTCACCCCTTGGACGGTGACCAGAATTATTTGAAGTAGGCCGAGAGATATTAGGAGAAGACGAGTGTCCCCGGCGCATTCCTTCATGCGCTGTTGATGCTGTTCTCGGCATAACGAAGCCGGCTTCTACATCATCAGAATTCGACGAAACTACGCTTATGCTTGGTCGCTCCTCTCGACTCCATTTCCTACTTTTCTTTTGTTTTTTCGATTTGAAACTTCCCCTTCGACCGATACTTGGACTAGCGGACGAAATACTCGTAACGTCTTCCGAAGAAGTTGACTTTCCTCGTACAAGTGCACCTAGAACTCCAACACCACCACTTATAGCATTGCCAAGACGTTTTGACTTACGCACAGAGTCAAGTCGAGGGCGTAGCCCTGCTGCGAAGTCTCTAACTGAACCGGTACCGTCATTACCAAATAATAGTTTCTGTATAGATAATGAAATCGAACCAAATTGTAAATAGTCCTTAGCTTGTTTCCCAGAATAATTCCTTATATGAGGGTCAGCTTCGTATTCTTCCACCAAAATTTGAACCGCTTTCTCATGGCCATGCATCGCTGCCAGATGCATAGGAGTGTACCCCCCATTTGACATAATATTGACGTCAATACCAGTGTCTGCTAGCATTCGTACCAAATCGAGATTTCCTTTTTTTGCCGCCCAATGCAAAGCTGTGTAGCCAAGAATGAAGTCCTTTTTCTCCACAAGGTTCGGGTCTTTGTTCAATAGTTTTCGTAGTTCTAACATGTCACCCTTGGCTGCCATTAACATCCATTGCTTTTCTAAAGGATCCATTGCGAATTGGCCACCTTGTCTATCGTCTTCAAACTCATTTTCCTTGTTACTATCGAAAGAAGCTTCAGACGGACGCATTGATGTTGTATCTTCATTCGACCTGCCTTGGAAGTTGAGTCTAGCTTGTTCTACTGCACCATTGGGAACATTATGAGGTTGTGACGGTCGTCGTGGGGTCTCAGAATTCGATTTACGTTCAGAAGGTGGTAGAGGAACACGAAAGACCCCACTTGGATCCATTGCAGGTTCGGATGGCTCGGTACTTGTACCAGGGGCATCGGACCCTACTTTTGGGTGCTTTGGAGCAGACACGATGGGGTCAACCTGTGGTGGAGCTTGATTGCCCCCTGGTGGCTCAAAAGTCAATACCGGTGATTCTTCACTGTTATTATTTTCCATCACAGGTTTGCTATTAACTCGTGCGCCTTGGTATGTGATAGGTGCAGAGTATCCACCATACAACACAGGTCTCTCATTTTCAGGTTCTATTGGGGCATCAAATGAGGAAATATGACTTGGAGACGCCTGATTGCTATTCTGATCCGCAACTTCTGGTGGCGGCAGAGTGCTGGATGATGCTGTAATCGGTGCAGCAGTTCGAAACTTTTTCTTCAGTTGAACATATTTCTCACCGTTTTCAGTTTTCACCACTGCGACCGTGTTAACACAGTCTTTAAATTTTTGCCTCGAGTCTGATTTTTTTTGCGGATCATTCAGAAATTTTTTGAAGTGTGCGACAAGTGTCGTATTTTTAACTTTTCCATCATTCAATGCGATGAAGTCACGAACCGCATCGATCGTTAATTCCGAAGCCATTTTGCATAACCAGGCTGCATCAGAGACTATTTATAAACTAGCTAAAGCGAAAAACCTAATTTAAATGCAGTAGAAACAACAATTAATTAGCATGAAAAATCGTCAGAATCTCGCATTGTTACATAATAATATATAATACGTTTCTTGTAAATAATATAATCGAATAAATCAAATGTCTGGGCCTCTTCGAAATCAAATACCTCAGCCGAATGTTCGATAGAGAACATAATGAATGGATTCAGTATATCAACACCGCTAACAATTTGTAGTTCGGCCTTTTTTTACATTGAAATTCACTCAAGTCAAGGGCGAAAGCAACACTAAAAAGGAACCAGTTAACCGGCCTTTTATGTGACAAAGAGGTACAACAAAATGTAGTACCAGTAGGGGTGACCAAAACTGAATATCTCTTGAATTCAGAATCAAATTTAACTAGATCTACAAACATTCAGACCAGCATAAATTTTGTATATTTGATTAGCAAGGAGTGCCCAGATCCAAGTCAAGATGATGATGGGGTTTGCGTTAAGGTTTCCAAATCGATTTTCTTTGAATAAACGAAAAGGATGTTTCATTTTTCTAGTGGATAATTTATGGTACATTGCCGTTTAAATCTGAATTAAATTTAAATTTTCCTCTGCTATCTCAGTTTCTCACAATTTTGTCATTCGTATAAATCTGGCCAAGTTTCAGTCAAAAATTACAACAAAATAGCAGAATGGTATAAAGTTATACACTAAAGGGGGGGAAAGTATCCAATTAATAATCTTAGAAATATACGGTTCAAATGGCAGGCACAATTTTTGAAAAAGTAATATAGAATTATTGCTGCTTGTATACATGTGGAAACAGTAGTTAATAAATTCTACTACAGCAAAATATTGTGGAAAAATTACAAAAGAAAATTAAAAAGGGAACACGATGGTCTTGGATAATGATATAATAGTTAAGAATCAATACAAGAACGGAGTGTTCGAAAATATTGTACAAACCGATTTTTTGGTCAAAATTTACAAAAGTCACAGATCAATAAACCTTTGTGAAACATTCATCATTTGTACAGGATAACATGTACTACTGTCCATGTAGCGATCTGTCTGTATAGAGATTTCCCAATTTATTCGAAACCGATTAACAATGATATTCATACATACATCAAAATAAATCCATATTATATAAACAATGCATACCAAAAATATTTTAGCTTTGTCGTGATCAGGAAAAATGATTCATTTCAACAAACATTATGACGTATGTATATTTAAAAATTCCAGTTTTACGAACCAGTGTCAATTCACAATACAAGTTAAAAAATTTGGCCAATATATATCGACTTAGTTGCATGATCAGGACTAAATTAATCTTCAAAATAAAATGAATAGAAAATTATCTAAATGATAATTTTCTCTCAATTGTCGCCACTTCAATGCTGAATTTCACTTGAAAAATTTATTAACAAATTTTCATTAGATTCGAAGAGACATCGCTTAGTCAACTGTAAACCTATCTCCTTGTTTATTTGCGATTTTGGATCCGTATGTGGTTGTTGCCACAATGATGCTTGAACGAGATAGTATCGAAGTCCTGAACAGAAATAACATGATCTCTTTCCATAAAATTGCAAGTATATTTGTGAGCTTTTGTTAGGTCATAGCCTAACCTCTTAAGACAAAACAAGATATGACATAGAAAACAGCAAATAATTCTAACTCCTGTCATGCTTTGTCTGAAAAGTTAGGCTATGACCCAACGAAAGCTCACAAATATACTTGCAATTTTGTGAATATCATGTTATTTCTGTTTTCAACAAATTTTTAGTTCACGTTTCGTCAAGCATTGGACACTGCTGGATCATGGCCTTCAGGCAAGGTCCATGTGTGGCTCATGCTCAATAAAATAATACTTTTGGCTGCCAACGAAAGAGCAGCTATATTCCTACTAACATCATTATAATTTAGAAACATAAAAATAAGTTGACTGAGAAGGGTTCAACTATATAGTTCGACTTTATTTTAAATTCGATTGAGACAAACATATAATTTCACATTTCATTCTTAATGATATTAACATGTTTTATTAACCATATCCAAAATTCAATTCAAATAAAATAACCAAATCGGAAAAGTTCTTTCCATACAGTTTTTGTTAAGTCATTGATAGATTGTGCTGCCAAGGCGCGGCCCATCTGTGGCCCCTTCGTAATAAAACAAAATTCCTTATTAGAAATTGTCACAAACATGCTAGATGGCATCCATTATCACTAACTGGTACAGTAAAATAATATATTAAAACATAATTAAAGAGCATATAAGCTATAACCCAGCGTTACCTGGGGTGGTGATGAGAAAATAACTGTGTGGTTTAAAACTAGATTTAATGCCAGATTTTGATCAGATGGTCAATTGAAAAACTGAAGGATATAGGAAGGATATATATTCGGTAGGTATATTGATAGTAACACTACGAAATTTAATTTTGATAATAATTTGAAATTCAAAATCATTCGTAAAAAGTTTTGAACTTTCTGACCATTCTGAAGGTGTGTTACATAGATTGGCTTGAATCCAGCCTAACAAATATCATGCTGAAAAAGTCCTGTAAACCAGGTTACATACCAGTGTGGCACATCCATCAGTGGCTCATGCTTGACACAAAAAAATTTTCCAAATTTGGTCAAAATGATGACTTTTTTCCTAGATTTCAATCAATCATCATGGCTAAAGGCTAAAACAACAAAATTCCATTTGAACCAAGATCAACATTGCATTATTCATTAAAATGCTCTGGGCCGACAAGTAGTCCGATAATATACTTTACTTGTCTTGGAATCATTCTGAGTATATAACATGATTATTTGAATATCTCGGCTTTTAAAACAACGAGACTCTGTCACTTTCAGATACAAAACATTCAACAAATGCTATTTTGGCAAAAAAGACACTTCATTTCGAAGTCCGGTCTATGGAGTACCCATTGAATATCAAATAATTGTCTAAATTTTCTTGGACTTTCTGCCAAAATCTCATCTGGAATCCGTCAGCACTGAAAATAACAGTCTCATTCACAAAGTGCTATAGTTTATGACATTGTGCCAAACACAGGGTTGTGACGGCATATACTTGGCCCATGCTCGTCATAATCAGCCTTGGTGTGACAGACTTGATAGAATTCTGGAGTTGACGCAAGCATAGAACCTCCAAACCATACAGCGTATCTTTGCATACTATGAGAGACGACTTGAACCTCCATTGGTTTTGGTTTGATTCTCCCACCGCTTAATTCTTCTGATAACTTCAACCTGGCGTCGACGGTGCGCTTCAAATCACGTTGTAAACGACGGCCGAAATCTTTAAACATGGTCGATCCACCGGAAAGCACAACATTTTTGTACAGTGGCCTTCGGACGTCAATTGGACAATTTTGAATAACGTCGTCAACAACAGTTGAGATTGGAGTCGTAAAATCAGGATTGGAGAACTCGGGGTGGAAAAAGATCTCTGGACCCAGGAATCGTTCGTGACCAACATCTACTTTAAATGATTGCTTGGTAACTGCGTTCTTCGATTCATGTTGCTTCACCCATTTTGCAGGATCAGCGTCATATTTCGCGAATTCCTTTGCAATGTCAGGGCAGATGTATGAATATCTTTCCTTGATTGCTTTCGCTGTTTCCATCGACTGCTCAGGGGGGATTCCAGTTTCTCGCTCTCTGAGCAATTGCTGAATGAAGTAGGTGATGTCACGTCCAGCGATTGGGATATGTTTAATGCAGCTACCGATTACATAACCTTCTGCTACAGGAATAACGTGGGTGACACCATCCCCACTATCAATAACTGTGCCAGTAAGAACACGCTCTCCGACAGCTCTTGAAGTCCAGGAAGCAGCCAAAGCGAGGACGGCTTGAACAGCAATGTAAAGACCCGGGACATTGAAAGATTCGAACATGATTTCGGCCAAATATTCTCGATTCTCTGGAGTGTTTAATGGAGGTTCGGTCATGAGGAAATAATGATCTTCTGGTTCAGCTCTTAAATATTTGAAAATAATCTGCTCGGTGAATCGTTCCATCAAATCCCAATCTTCGACAATTCCGTGACGTACCGGCCACTTGATGGCGTAGTTAGGATTGTCTTGGCATTCATCTCCAATGAAAAAATCTAAATCGTCGACGCCTTTGTGGACTTTCTGTCCGACCTTCGCACTTTCTTTGACAGCGATCGATGAAGGCATTATAAATTGTGGTTCTGTGTTTCCGGCAAAACCAAGTTTCGTATAACCTGTACCAACGTCAACGACACATGCTGGGAGTTTGTTTGCCATCTTTATATTATTTTAACAAGATTATTCAAGTTAAACTATTAAAACTGTAATAAACAGAAGGTTAAAAAATTGATCCTCATGAGGTATTCTATTTAACTAAATTAGTATTTCAAATTCTCTTATTTACTATCCTCAAGGGCGTAAATAAGATCGCGTTAGCTTCAATCTCTGCGTAATTGATATTATGACATGTTATCACAATGTTCAAATTATTTGCAAAACAAACAATTTGTTAAAACGGTATTTTATTTGACTGAGTTTTTTTTTTGTTCTGAAATTCCATGGATTTCATGGTCATAAGCTTGTGTCATGTCTTGTTCAGCTGTTTGTTTTGAAATTATTTAGAATGTCTGACTTGGTTAACTATTCTGTAACGTATTTGTGAGTGTTTACTATGTTTTATTAATACAGAATAGGACAGGATTTCATTTTCATCCTGCTGGAGAGGAAAGTCAAGAATTTAGCTTAATCACATGGCTAACCACGACCTCTTGGGCCGATACCAGTTCCGAATCGGGGTGAAGTTTTTGGCTAGTCATATTTCTCAATTTTCCTGTGTGTGGACCTGTTTGGTGGAGGAAGCCGTAAGCAGCGCTTACGTATAACCCCCATGCGCCGGTGAGGCATCCAGCAGATCTCTCGCATATACAGTATACTCCTCTATTACATGATTCGAACTCTGAACTCATGACATGAAGATCAAAGATGCGTATCTCGCAGCATATTCCCAACACTTTTACAGATTGAGCTAATCGGGCACCCAATAATATCCATAATACAGAATAAGAACATGCACACAAGCACTTTGCCACCAATTTATCACGTTTTGTACACTAAGATCTTTTTCAGACTGGTGAGAATGTACAGTGTATGTTTGGATAGGATATCATTTTTATCCTGTGCGAGAGAAAGCGGAGAACCATATAACGGACCACAACCTCTCGTGCAGAAACCAGTTCTGAATCGGGGTGGAGGTTTTTTCGATTACCGGTATCGTATTTCTCATTTTTTCTGTGCATGGACCAGATTGGTGGAGGAAGCCGTAAGTTTTGGGGTAATTAGATTCAAGTTAAATGTGTTTCAATTTTCATTTATTTGAGTCAACTTTACAGGTTACATAGGCTAAGGAACAGGATACATTTAAACCGTAATCTTATATTTTTTCTACTAGACCGTGGGAAAAATGAACCCCGTTTTTTATAAATACTGGTACGCTATAAAGAGTAAACCTGTCGTCTAAAACCAGATAGCACCTACAAATTAGTCTACTTCAACATATCCATAATTCACTTGTATCCGACGACACCATTACGTTGACTTATACGACATTAATAAATGAATATAAACTTTAAAACGAAAAACCACACAGCCGGCTAAATTTGCTGGGCGAGCCTTGTTTTACTTGAATGAGTTCAATGACGTCACTTCGGATAAGGAAAAGATTTATAACGGCTGAGTGGTTCCAGGTGTGGTTTCGTGCCTACACACATTTGAGAGAAATGGGGCGAGATGTCAGTGCTCACGTGTACCACTGTGCAGCGGCGAAGCGTCCAGCAGACCTCTCGCATATAATCATCATCCCCCACGTGATATATTCGTACGGTCAGAGATGCGTGGCTGAAAGGGTTCGAACCCTACTGCGGAATGATTATATGCGAGAAGTCTGTTGGACGCCTCGCCGGTGCACGATGGTTCACGTAAGCGCTGCTATTTGCTTACTCCACCAACCATGCCCATGCACATTAGTGCATGTAAAATGTGTGCGTAAAGTGCGTAAAATGTTAAGCCAAAAACCTTCGCCCCCGATTCGGAACGAGATGTCGTGGTTTGCAATATGGTTAAGCTGTATCCTCGGCTTTCCTCTCCCGCAGGATAAAATGGAATCTTATCCTAAGCGTAAACCAATGCTTTATCCATTGAATTCACTGGACTATTATTTATTTGTTGACCAAATGAACGATAAGCCAGGCTTATAAAATATTTAACTGAAAAACTAGGTACCTTCAGAACAAATGCGTTTTTTATTTATTTTTTTTCCATTAAAATTCGCTCAGAGCAAGGCCACTCGAGTCAAATCAAACTTGAAAATTCTTCCAAAGCCACTAAAGTGCAAAGAGTTACATGAAATGCAGAAATAGGAATTAAGGAACCCCCATCCCTGATATATGTCTATTAACGCGAGTTTTAGAGCCGCGTAGATCAACACCATCAGGAAACCAGCGAAGAGGCAAGGAACTCAAAGTTTAGAGATTGGAAAAAGCTCCTTGCATGAAACGGTCTGAGACATTGCGGAACCTCCACTGTGAATAGGTGCGATCGCGGTAGATTGGCGATTGGTAGCCAATCGTGTTGCTGACTAAAAATTCTGTTCGGAGGAACGAGAGCAGAAAGCTCCCTTGAACAAAGATCATTATAATTATATAGACTATTATACCTGTTAAATAAACAGAGTGAGACAACGTTGCGGCGGTGTGGCAAACTTTGCAGACCGAACGAAAGTTTGGGGCCAATCATATTGATCACACGCCGTTGAATACGGTCGAGCATGCTAACAACAGTGAAAGCGGCACTGGCCCAAATGTGACAGCAATACTCCATGCAGGGTCGTACAACTGTGCACTTGGCGCAGAAAACTTTACTCTATAAATAAGCAGGCTATGCATAAAAAATATATTATTTTTTTCTCTCTATTTTTGGAAATGCTTGGATTATGATTATTTTCGGAGCATTTGGTAAGTCACTCGGACGAGCCAAATTTAGGTTATACGTGAGTGACTCAAGAATAGAATAAGCCTAGAAGTGCCAAATTTGTTTATGGAATTATGTTAGCGAATAGGATGGGATTTTTATCCTGCGGGCGGGAATGGCCGAGAATACAGTTTAGTCATAAGGCAAGCCGCGACCTCTCGTTCAGATCCCATAAATTTCTTGATAAACTGTCACCAGACATTATAGAATTGTTGTGCAAACTACACATGGTCAAAATATAAGTTTTAAACTCACGTCGTAAAAATTTTTCATTAGTGTAGTAAAACCATATAAAGTCATATATATGTATGATAACAGGACGAAGGAGCACAGAATTTTCGCCTATTTTAAAATGCACATTCAATTCAAAAATGCACATTTTCACAGTGTTTTTCATCAACGCTATTGTTTGTTGATGCGCCCCTCTTCTTCTTCCAGTATTATTCGTATAAAAGTTATCAGCCGGAATGGGATTTTCATTCTTATCCTGCGGGAGAGTATCGCGAACGGCGGACTTCGTGCAGATACCAGTTCCGAAATGTGGTGAAGGTTTTTTGGCTCTTTCTCTTTTTCCTGCGCACGGACCTGGTTGTGGAATCGCGATGCACCGGCGACCAGCAGATTTAATCATCATTTCACATGGGGTTCGCACCTGCGTCGTAACGATCAGAGATGTGTAGCTCGAAGATTATTCCCAACGATTTACCGATTGAGCTGACCAGAAATCTCATTACCTGTGCATGGACGTGGTCGTTGGAGGAAGCCAGGGCGTCAGCAGCGCTTACGTGACCACCGTGCACCGGCGAGGCGTCCAGCAGACCTCTCGCAATATTCCCAGGACGTTAGTGATGCGTAGCGCGAAGCGTATTACCAACGCCTTACCGATTGAGCTAACCGGGCAGCGTTATCAAGTTACTTCAGCCAGTTTCGAACAATTTTTGGTCCAAAATTTGGACAATTTGAAATATAGACGTATTTATCATTTATTAAAAAAATTTATATTGAAAATAATACATCATTTACCATTTGAGCTAAATTCATTTTATGGAAAAAGAAACAGTACTTGCTCGGGACATGTAGATTTTTGGTTGTCGAACATAGCGTTTGAAATTCGGACAAATTTTTGCTTTTTGTCCGATTTATCGACCACCTGGGAACGTTGTTGGGTTTAGCTGTAAATTCTTGAGTGGGCAAATAGGCTAAGACTTTCCCGGAGGAGGGCGCTAATGGTCTTTGCTGAATTCAGCTAACCTGTCGGTAACTCTGCTTGGGCTGTGGATGTGTTTCCATGTAGATGTAGTGACGTTAATCAATTTTCTAACTCCATCTACAATAAGCATGCTCCTGAATTCCCACAGTTGAGATAAGTACTGGAACATTTGTCAGCTGTGGTGACTGAGGTCCCATATTTCAGACAGGTACAAATTGCGGGTCCATTGAAATTTTAGCACCATATTCCCTAATTTTATAAAATTTATAGAAATGACAGAATATTCCTATATATTTATTTATTTTTACCTCAGAGAATAATTTGCGGCCGTCGTGAGCGGGTCATAGGAACTAAATCTGCCCTGGGCTGTGTTAAAACCATAAACCGATTCTTCGTTTGCCTTTGTCACCTCTGACGCAGGAAATACGTTAGGACTATTCTAAGCTTGTACTTACAGGGCTAAAATGGGGTGTTTGTTTTTTATTCATTTTTTTGAATTAAAATTCACTCTGAGCAAGGCCGGAAGCAGAGCCTAAACGGAAGCAACTAACGACCACTACTTGATAGCAAAGAGCTACTGAAAGGTGTATTGCAAGAAACTGCACTCTAAGCGGAAAACATCCTAAACGGAAATAAACCACCATGGTTAAGTGCAGTGAGTGGTATCTGCTCTGGGCGATGGCAGAACCATCTAACACTTTTTACTTCCTTTTAGTCGCCTCTTACGACACGCAGGAAATACTTTAGGACTATTTTAAGGTCCGTGCCTACATGGTTTGAATTGGGAAGTCCAAACAGAGTTATTGGGTATTTGACTTGAGCTTTTCTCTTTCTTGTTAAACTTGAACGAATAACGTCGAGATTCCGACCGTTTAAAGCATTTCCAGGACCCATTTTTTACGAACATGGCATATGTCACCATGCCTTCAGCCTAGACAGTGGAATATTGAATAGGGGGCATATTGAAAATAATGATGGTCAAACTATGACGTCGTTTTTAACATAACTTAGAAAACGGTTATCAGGACCTGAAGTGGACCAAAAAAAGTGTGATAATGCTTTTGAGATTTTCTACGTATTAGGTCTAAAGCAACCCCGATTCACGAATTCACTCCACGATTCACTAGAATTTTTATTCCACAAATTTGAAAATTGGTGCCCTTTGACAAAATTCTCGATTTTCCTGATGGAGACGCGTTGTGATAGTAATAATTGGATATTTGTTATTTACGTGGAATGAGTGATTCGATCCGATTCAATAAAAATTAATCGAATCAACTTCGAATTACGAATGATTCGGTCTTGCCCATCCCTAGCTATATTGCAAACAATGTGAAATGTTATAAACAACGGTTAGATTCTTCTAAAAGAATGGGATGAAGCATTTCTTTACCAAAAGTATGTGACGGGAAATTATTAAAACTTCAATTCGAGTTAAAGAACGCAAGAGTTGCGAGTCCGAATCTTTCCAAAATATAAATTTATGATCCCGAGTCAAGTCGAGTCACTGTTCTTTCAAGTCGCAAGTCGAGTTATATATTTACGAGTCGTAAGTCGAGTCAAAATCGATTTCTGAATCTATTTAAAAGCAACGACAGATTAATTATATGCAACCTATAACTTTATTTACCCACTTAGAATCACTATCTGATCACTATTGGGTAGACGAACACGGCTTTCGCAGCATTTTGTATGTTTTATATCCGTTTTCTTCTCTGATGAGTCTTTGACAGAGGCAATGACAGCAAACAAGATTCTTCAAAAAGTGATTGCAGACTCGGATAAATTTTCATCAAGTCCCGAGTCAAGTTGCGTCTGCATTTTGTCAAGTTGAGGAGTACCAATTGAGGTATTATCTAAGTCGACTCAAGGCATTAAAAAGACGACCCGATTCGAGTCATTGACTCGAGTCTCCCCAACACCCGTTATTAGCATACCAACAGTGATTTGCATAGTGAAATTTTTGTCATAAAGGTAATACGGCCCGTTTGTGGCCCAGGTTAAAAAAGTTTGTCCTGAATTGTCTATCAATAAAATAGTTTGATGCTTTCATTTGATGCAAGTATTCACGCTATAGGCACGTTTTTGCGCCATGTACGTCAGTCAGAACGCAGATATTCTGCGATAGACATTTGATTGATTGATGACTAGCCTATTTGGTAAATGTTTGGCATTGTATGATGAATAGCGTACATATTGACCAATTTCTACATTCTGTCCAACGAGTGTTGAAGAGGATGGAAATAAGTGCCTCTTCAACGACTCTTTCTTCCATCGTCACCCAAGTTTTGGATTCAAATTTTTACCATTTTAATATTTCTGCCCACCTTCGGCAACCACTGAGGATACTGTATGATAATTGTACTACTCTTAGAGCACTTCGTTACAGTTCGAAGTTATTTTTCAAACGAAATTGTGCGATATCTAACGCCTCACGTAAGATTTTGCGTGCCATGCGTCAAACGTGAAACACGTCACCGCATATTCTTAAGTGGTCGTGATTGATTGATTTATTAATGGAATTGGTATAAAACAGCGAATAAGAAAATCAGTTTTGGCGATTGTGTTACCTTTGTGGTCATCGTAAAACATGAGCACAACGGAAAGATGTTCAAATTCTTTCATTACGAAATATTCATTTTTTATAGCCACCCCTTTTGGAGTGGAGCTGGGCAATTCGATTCGGTGATTCGAATCTATTCGAAGCACATACTATTCGAATAAATCGTGAATCCGTCACAGGAACAAAAACTTGCTGAGGGAAGTGGAATTTTTCATTTTTAACGACAAAATCTGACCAAAATCGATTCTATTTTGACGTTAAAAACTGAAATTTCTCCCTTTTGGACATGTAATGGAATTGAAAATACATCACTGAGTCGGATTATATGCCAATATTTCTAAATCATGATTTTAACTTTCTTATTGTCACAAAGCAGACAAAAACAGTGATAGTCAAATTGAAATATTCGGTCTTTTCATGAAATTAGTGATTCGAACCGATTCGATACATTTATCCGAATCAGAATCGAATTCCAAATGATTCGGTTCTGCCCAGCCCTATTTCGGAGCGGATCACCCTGACCAAGGTTGTGTATCAGCGGTCACTTATAGACGGACAGGGTTAATGTTATTGAAAAGATATGATCTTTCCGTTTCGGCCTAGCCTACCAGAGATTATGACACCCTGTTTCGAATGTAAGCATTGATTAACGAGTCGGACTCATCGGGACTCGAACCGGAAATCTTCAACCTGTGAAGCCAAAATGATAATCACTAGGCCATCGCACCCAGATTCTATTATACAGAAGCAAATCTGTTCCTGGGAGCAACCTGAACAATGGGAGTACGACTTTAGATTAATATATTTATCCCAAATCAGAAATATCGTGAGCGATCATGTTTTGTTAAGCATGGGTCACTGTTGGATCGCGCCGCCAAGGCGCGGTCCAACTGTGACCCATGCTTGACAAAATAAAATTTTTGATTAAATGAGCTCTGTTCGAGTATCTGAAAATTGAACTTCTTCTTGCCCGTCTTTTAATTTTTTGAGTAGACGTTTGTTTGATTCATCCTTGTTTTGTTTAATTACACTAAGAGTGGATTATAGAGTTTTCAACATGTATCTCCTTGTATTTCAGTCGTTCTGCGAATTGTATCCCTGAAGGAACGGGCTTTAGAATGGCCCTAATGTATTCCCTGCGTGCACTAAGGTGCGACTAAAAGGTAACAAAGGAGTAGTAGATGGTCTTACTATCGCCCAGATACTACTCACTGTACTTCACCATAGTTCTTTTCAGTTCCGTTTGGGATGTTTTCTGTTTAGAGTGCAGTTGCTGGTACTACATCTTTTAGTACTTCTTTGCTATTAAGTGGCCGTAAGTTGGTTCCTTTTAGGCACTGCTTCCGGCCTTGCTCAGTGTGAATTTCGAAAAAAAGATACCACTCACTGCACTTTCCGTTTGGGATGTTTTCCGTTTAGAGTGCAGTTGCTGGTACTACATCTTTAAGTAGCTCTTTGCTATTTATTAAGTGGCCGTTCGTTGGTTCTTTTTCGTCTCTGCTTTCGGCCTTTCTCGGAGTGAAAAAAAAAACAGATACCACTCACTGCACTTTACCATGATTGATTTGAATAAATTTTGCTTCGAATAGATTCGAAACACCGAACCTAATTGTCCAGCACCAAGTGTCGCTATTGCAATCAATCAGACGTTGACGAAAAAGGAAAGCATATTTGTGCAAAAATGTTTAGCGCGTTCCAAATTCTTTGAGGCACGCATTTCTGATCGCACTGACGAAGGTTAAAATTTCGTGAGGAATGATGCATCAAATAAGTTTGCTGGTTCACGTAGCCTTTAACTAACCATATCCGTGTACAGATAAAAGAAGTCAAAGATCAGGCACAATCTTCACCCCAACTTGATCAAATTTGACCAAAATGGATTATATTTCGTCGTTAAAATATGCAAATTGTTGATGCTGGGAATGTAATGTGATTTATAAATACAATACAAACTATAATTTTCATGATTTTCGCAATGTTGACAAGTTGTAAAAATGGGGTATTTGTTATTTACATGAAATTGGTGGTTCGAAAAAATATGGTATAAAAAAACAGAACCGAATATGGTTTTGGTCATCCCTAATTGTCGATTTTTTTCCGCAGGATAAAAGTGAAATCTAATTCCATCTTGTCTGTCATGTTTCTACGTGAGTCTGGGGGGGGGGGGGGGGTGGGGGCGTCTAGCGATTTTGTAAGCTTTTTTGCAAAGCGTTTTAGGTGCAATAAGGAAGTGATGATTTGACCTTTACCCAAGGAAGATAACACCCACTGCATTTTACTATAGTGGTTCAGCTTTGTTTGGTACTTTACTCAGAGTTCAGCTTTTTGCAATACTCATTGGTCTTCAGTCGGTTCTTTTCGGACGATACTTCCGGCCTCGCTTAGAGTGAATATTGAAAAAAGGAATATGTTTGTCTACTTTATATCCGAAGACAATGAAATCACGCTTTCGTTCGTTTACCTGTGAATCATTCTTCACGTTTGGCACTGTTAAAAATAAACAGTAAAACTGATAGCAGTTTTGTTAAATTATTGACATATGCCCTAATATATTTTATCTTTATATTTTGTGAAGCATGTTCCACAGATGGACTGTGCCTTACAAGCGCGGACCATCTTTTGCTCAAGATATATATATATTTTTTATTCTATAACATACATATTTATATTAATATACAAATCTTGACGATAACATGTGATTTTTTTTTGAAAAATATTTATTCATTGAGTTACGCCGAATTTAAGTCCATTTAACCAACGTTTTTATTATTTGAAACTATCTAAAATATTAACCGACGCTTTTTACTATCACGTAGTATTCAATAGGCAGGAGACGTAGTTTTATATATATAAGCAGAATATTGAGCTCATGAATACACTTTGCAAACAGGTGAATTATTATCCAATAGAGATGAAGTTCAAGATCAAGGCTACCTAGTCAGAAGAACCTCGTCACGCTAGGTTATATCAGGTTTTAGCCATTAAAAAGTTGCGCCTTCAAAGCGTTCGTCCGCGATACATACACTTGCCAACTAGTCATATAGATTTTGGCGGGCTGTGATGGGGGCTGGGCAATTCGGTTCGGTGATTCGAATCGATTCGAAGCGAAATTTATTCGAATCAATCGTGAATCGTTTACAGAAACAAAAATTTGATAAATGAACTAGAATTTTCATTTTTAACGACAAAATGGAATCGATTTTGGTCAAATGTGACCAAAATCGATTATAATTTTGTCATTAAAATATGAAAACTGTTGATTTGTTGGGGTGTGAATAAAAAATGGACTATAAAATACAAATGTATTGATTTTCACGACGGAGACAAGTTGTAATAGTAAAAATAGGATAATTGCCATTGACATGGAATTGGTGATTCGATCCAATTCGAAAAAATTATTCGAAACGGATTCGAATTCCAAATTATTCGGTTTTGACCAGCCATAGCTGTACTGTGATTAGAGCTGTGCGAAATCGCATCAATTGGAATGGTAATCAACTCCAAGAAGTGGCTATAAAGAATATTTGAATCTGCTTTTGATGATTTTTCGTATTGCATCGAATCATAATAACAAATGTCCACTTTTACTTTTAATTAACATTTTCTCATTTATTAAATTCATTGAAATTCATCAAAATATTGAACTATTGAAGTTATATTAGCTCAATCGGTAAACGATTGGGAATACGCTTCGAGCTACGCAACTCTGATCGTCATGACGCAGGTTCTTATCCCGTGAGGGATAATAACTATATGCGAGAGGTCTATTGGACGCCTCGCCGATTCACGTAAGCGCTGCTTAAGGCTTGCTCCACCAACCAGGTCCATTCAAATTCAATTCAATTCAGAAAAACCTTCACCCCGATTCGGAACTAGGTATCAGCACGAGAGTTTTCGTTCGGTTCACCATGTGGTTAAGCTGTATTCTCGACGAAAAGTTTCACTTCATTTTGAAAACTAGGCGAAGCATTACTAGATAACGTAGTTTCGCTTTTAAAACTAGGTAGCACCGAAATTAAAAACCAGGCGAACTAGGTAACGCCGTTTAGCCACATTAGGGACATTTTAATAGATTTGGAAATTGAAATCAACGAATTTGTCTGTTTCAAAACCATTTTACAACGAATATTAAGTACCTACTGTTTTGAATCATAATGTACCTAGTCGTTAGTCTTTTCCAGAACCTGGCTTAAAAATTTTTAGATAAAGAAAACCAATTTTATCAAAAAAAAATTAACTGTGTAAAACATCAAAACGAAAACTCGGTTTAAAGTTGCACAAGGTAAATCAGATATCCGTGAAACTATGTAGAATTCTTACAGAAATGGGTACTGAGTACAGAAAATAAAAAATGGTGAAATAGGCGTACCAGGTGAGCTTGGTGCTTTTATCTAGAATTACCCACACTGGTCACGACAGATTCGAACACTTCGTTCTGCTTGATTCGATTGAATTGCGAACCGACCGAACCGAACCGCACATTCCTAAGTATGCTTTAATGCCTTTCCATCATCAATCGAACCCGTATTCTCATGCTAATCTGTAATTCAATACTAAACAAAATACAAACTTGGCTTTGTGACCTCATCACCAAGATAATTTACACGCTCGGATTCAACGCAGGCCAGTGGAAATTTTAAAAATTTTTAAAAATCTTTTGATAAGGACCGGATCACGGTTTTATTGTGTGTCCCGTAGTGTTGGCAATTAGGGCTGGAAAAAACCCAAATATATCGTAATTCGAATAATTTTTTCGAATCCGATCGAATCACTTATTCTATGTAAAAAACAATTATCTCATTTTTAGTATTACAAATTCTCTCCATTGCGAGAATCAAAAAATTTATAGTTTATTGTACATTTTCAATTCATACCCAGTGTCTAAGGGCAACAATTTTCATATTTTAACGACAAAATATAATCGATTTTGGTCGAATTTGATATTTTTTACACTGTAACAAAAGTACAGTAAACTAACTGGTCATTTGCTGTAATTGCTTATTTCCAGGTAATAAATTTAAAAAATGCAATGATGATGATATTTATGCCAATTATGAGCTGTTGATGGACTGCATCTTCGCGGTTCGTAAAAAGGACTAAAAGAGTCAATTTTGAATTACTTTCAATACCGCCAAGTAAAATTTGAAACCCCTGATTTTGTTGCATTTTCTGGCTTTAAAATTGATTTATTAGGATTTTTTTTGTGGGAAAAAAAGTATCCTGTTAATCAGTGCCAAATTTTTTAAAGCCTAGAAGGTACACTTCAATGTACGAAAGCATGTTGTGAGAAGAAATGGAAGTTTTGTTTCAAAAAATATTGTATATTTAATATATACCTTACACACCTAAAAATTAAATAAATAACATAATTTGCCTCGAAAATCCAATGCTAAAATATATTCAGTAAGAAAAAATTGGTAGAAGTTTTTGCCTTTGCCCAGGGCAGATACTACTAACTGCATTTTATCATAGCAGTTCAGTTCCGTTTTTACTGTTGTTTCTCGTTGAGAGCGCACTTTGCTGTTACTACATCTTTTAGCAGCTCTTTGCTATTAAGTGGTTTTTTGTTGTTTTCCTTTTCATGCACTGCCCCCGGCCTTGATCAGAGTCAATTTCAATGAAAAAATAAAAAATAAATTGTTTTTTTTGCCGTCGGCTTAACATCAATGCCAAAGTGTAAGGCGTTTGGAAGCGCTACTTGATGCCTTAAAATCCTTCATACAAACAGAAACGTTGAATTTCATTCAAAATTTGCCAAAGGTTAAACGGTCAAACTTTTGGCGTTGATATATAGGATCGCAAAATGAAATAGATGGTATGAATCAATGCTTTGTTGGCGCATCGCTTACTTTACCTAAAACCCAGTTATTCTTAACGAGGCAGGATTGTTACCACTGGAAAATGACCATACTTTCGATAGAAATCATTGCATAGCTTTGTCGTCGTGACCTTTACGACATCTTTCATACGTCAAAGCATTGTCAAAGCAATGTCTGCGTTCATCTTCTAGGCAAAACGGACCAGTTTTTTAAAAGCCATGCAACATATTTCTGATACTGATTTGATGAAATCAAGATATTATATTTCCGACTTGTGAGGGTTAAATACTTGTGGAATAAGATTAAAGTCAGCTTTGCCGTGATTAGGGCTGTTCGCATCACTTCATTGCATATTATGTTTTTGAATGTCTAATAGTCTGTACGCCCCGTTGCGTTTTTGTACTTGAAACAATTATATGTAAAAATTTGGGATTTTGACCTTTTCAGCGACCTCGAACGTCAACTTATCGTCAAAAATGTCAGGGTGCATCTTCTGGATAAACGAACGAACTTTAAAAGTCGTACAACCTATTTCTGATGATAATACTCCAGTATTTGATAAAATCCGGATACTATGCTAACGATCTGTCATTCCAAAACACTAGAGGTATTAGATTGAGAACATTTTATTTTCTTCGCTGAAAGATTAACATTTTTGAACTCTTCATATGTCAAATCACTACCAAAGGTTATGTTATCTGTGTTGCATTTCAGATGCGAACGGGCGAGCATTACAAGTCGTACAAACTATTCCTATATATGCCCCATTGTACCACACTTGAAACAATCGTATGCGGAAATTTGGGATTTTGACCTTTTAAACGACCTCGAACGTCAAATCATCGCCAAAAAATCTGTGTTGCGTCTTGCGGAGAAACGAACGAACTTTAAAAGTCGCACAACCTATTTCTGGTGATAACTTTTGATGAAGTCCAGATACTATGATATCGATCTATGAGTCCAAAACACTAGATATATTAGATTGAGGACATTTTATTTTGATTTTTGAAAGTTTAACATTTTTGAACCGTTCATACGTCAAATCACTGCCAAAGGTTATGTTATCTGTGTTGCATTTCAGATGCGAACGGACGAGCATTACAAGTCGTACAATCTATTCCCGGTACCTTCTCTGATAAAATCCTTATGTTTTATTTCCGGCCTGCGAGAGCCAAGCGTTTCGTATAAGGTCGAGGACAGAATTGACGTATATAGAGATATCTGTTTTACATCATTGCATATTTTGACTGTCAAGTGGGCCAATTGTCCCATCGCCTCACACTTAAAACTCCACACGCGAAAACTTGGCATTTGACCTTTTCAGCGACCTCGAACGCCAAATCATCGCCAAAAAAGTCAGGGCTGCATCTTGCAGATAAACGAAAAAACTCTAAAAGTCGTGCAAACTTTTTCTGGTATTGGTATATAGTATTTGATGACATACAGATAATATATTTTCGATTTCTGAGTCCAAAACACTAGAGTTATCAGATTGGAAAGATTTTTTTTCTTTGTTGAAAGTTAAACATTTTTGAACCTTTTATGCGTCAAATCAACCCCAAAGGCTGTTTTGTTGTTGTTGAAATTCACTCTGAGCAAGACCGGAAGAAGGGCCTAACAGGAACCAACTAATTTATCTATGTTGCATTTCAGGTGCGAATGGGCGAGTCGGGAACGGGGTACCATTCTTGATGAAATCCAGATATTTTATTTTCGACCTGTGAGAGGCAAACTTTGTTGGTATAAGGTTCAGGACAGAATTGACGCATTTGGAGATATTTGTTTTACTTCATTGCACATTTTAAAATTTTTAACGCACCTCGTTGCTCCAAATGCGCTCGTTAATAGATATCTATCAGGGATGAGGGTTCCTTAGTCCCTATTTCTACATTTCATGTAGCTCTTTGCACTTTAGTGGCCCCAGGAGAATTTTCAAGTTTGATTCTTCTCCTCTGGCCTTGCTCTAAGCTGATTAAGCAATAAAAAAAAAATGCGCTCAGTACAATTGTATTCGGAAACTTGACATTTTGACCTTTTCAGAACCCTTCAAACGTAGTCAAAATGTCTGTGTTACGTCTAGCAGATAAACTCACAAACTTGAAAAGTCTCACAACCTATTTATGATCCTGACACTCCGAGTATTTGATGAAATACAGATAACATACTTCCGAACTGTGAGGGTCAGACACTTTGATATAAGGTTGCAGGCAGCTTTGACGTGGATAGGGATATTCTTTTTACTACTTCATTGCATATTTTGACTTTTCAATATGCTCTCTTTTCGTGTATGCTGTAGTGTTAGCAATAATAGGTAAAAGTCACTAGTAGTCACTTAATTTATCGAGTTTATTTTTTAAGGATTTTTATTTAGTTTCAAGAATATATATCTGTCCTAGTCACCTAGTTTAACGTTTACCGAGTTCTCGGTTTGATATTTTATCTGGTAAATTTCCTAGGCAAACTAGTTAAACTTACCTATTCTAACCTACGTACCTTGTTAAAAAAACTAGTTAATTAACAAAAAAAAAATTGGTAAATTAAATTTTCATCAAAAAAAAGCTTTCAAAATAGACTATTTGAAGATGTTAACCTTAAAATCTATTAAAAATGCCTTGAATGCTGCCGGGCGACAATTACTCAGTATACCCGGTTTTTAATCTAAGTTCTACCTAGTTTAGAAAGTGAAACTAGGTTACCTAGTAATATTTTAACTAGATCTGTGGTAATTTCCCTTTACTTTACCTATTTAAAGAAATACCTAGGTTGCCATCACTAGTACACTAATGCTTTTGAGTTGTGAAAGCGACGAAAATAGTTTTACTGTAGTATAAGAAGGGAAAGGGGTGGATTTTGACTTTTCGATTGTAAAAATTTATTTAGCAAAATGTCTCATTTAGCAAATAAAAATAATACAAAACATTAATAACGGTCATTTTGCAGTCAAGTTGCTACATCAAGGTTATATTGCGTCCAAGTTGAGTACTTCTAAAATTTGACCTTTTTGGCTTTTCTAATCATCTTTCATACGTCATATCAACGTCCGAAAAGTCTGCTTTGTTTCTAAAAAAAAATTTAAATATTTTGTTTGAAATGTCTGATAATTCGAGATCAACTTCCGACGTGTGAGGGGGTCAAACACTTTCAGGTCGAAGGTCGAAGACAGCTTTAATGTGGTGCGGTATATTCTTATATATTCCCACAGTTGCGACGGAAGGTTCTCCAATATGGCGTGCTATGAAACCTCAACATTGAAATTGATTTATTTTTCTTGAAGCAGTTGGGACGTAAAAACGAATTTTTAGCTTATTTTGCGAATAACTACTAGTAATTTTAGGATAAGAAGGAGCAAAAACACGTATACAAAGACCAATATCGCGCAAAAAGTGTTTAAAAATTTTGCCTTTTTCTGTAAAACTGTAAAATAATATCCGACACCTTGGGAGGAACTGTCCAAACTTTCCTAAATCTGGAATGAAGACGAGCGAGCATTTAAAGGTCTTGCAGCCTATTTTGATATTACTATAATATTAATATTTCGTTCTTTTAATAAATAAAAATAAAGAAACCGATAGGCGATATGTTTTCAATTCCCAGTTCATATCTGGAAGTAAAAATTTCTATTTTAACGACAAAATACAAACGAATTAGGTCAAATTTGACCAAAATCGATTGCATTTTGCCATTAAAAATGAAATTTCACTTATTTAGCTAATTTTCGAATAATCTATGTTTCGGATCGATTCGAATCGCGCCACCAATTTGCTCAGCTCCAACCAGCACCAAACTAAAACAATTTCACGCCAGTATGCATTTGTCGAGCATGAATCACAGATGGATCGATCTGTCGAGGGGCGAATCATCAGTGGCTCATGCTTGGCAAATAACATTTCTGTTCGGGTAAACGCATCATTAATGAACGGTACATTCGCACATTTAGCGGAAGGGATGGGGGGGAGGGGCAGTTGATGCGGAATGTGGTCCACCCCTCCTAAGTTTTGAGAAAAAAGTGGTATTTTTAATTTAAGAAATTTTACTTGCAGTTTTGTATGCCCTCTCACCCCCAACTTAACACCTTCCGTCAGAAATGTAAATTCGCATTACTTTTTGACCGATCTTCCTGTAGTATAAATAGTATTGGCACGTTTGACCTCACGGAATCCGGATGACTTGCAACCTATTTTTGGAAACAATATGCGATCGTTTGATGAAATCCAGGATTTGAACTTTCGATCTGTAATTACAAGGTACTTGAGATACTTAGTAGGACAACTTTGACGTAGACTGAGATATAGTTGATATGAGGCTGTCGGATTCAAATACGACAGGAACTCATAGGTCTGTGGTAGAGAAAAGGGATTTGAAAAAAAATTTTGGGAATACTTTTGTGTTTTTTGCTTAAAACTAGTGTTTTCTGTCGTAAAAATCGAAATAATCCAAAATTTGTGAAACGATTCCTCGATGTTTTTAGTCGACGGGGGTGGGACAAGAATCGACATCCTCTCTAACTATAAAATGCATCTGACCCATTTTATGTCTGAGTTTCCGGATGACTTGCAACCTATTTCTGGTACCAATATCGAATCGTTCGATGAAATCTGTGACTTAAACTTCCGATTTGTTGAAAAACTCGAGGACAGTTTTGACGCAAACTGTGAAAAATGGTGTAAATTTACCGTAAATTTGCAGTAATTGTTTATTTACGAAATTTGAAGTTTTGTTAACAAGGTCTACTATAAGTATGCCCTGTCGATGATCGCACCTAGGCCGGTGCGCCCCATCAAAAGCCCTTACTTAAATGATGAAAAAGTTGTCAATTTCCGGTTTGCAATGATGAAGGATTTGTGGTATATAGTAGGACAACTTGGACGCGAATTGGTATTTTGATGATGGAAGGCAGAGCTGTCGGCTTCAAGTGTGAGCCTACCAGGGGCTTGTAGGTAGGGCTGGGTAATTCGATTCGAAGCACGAATAGATTCGAATCAATCGTGAATCGTCCATAGAAACAAAAAGTTGTTGAGTGAACTAGGATTTTTATTTTCAATTTCGCTTCATTCTCAAATTCAAAAAGTTTGATTTTTAAGCGACAAATTTGACCAAAATCGAAAAATGTTGCTCTTAGTGTGAATTGAGAATACACTACAAACTATTAATTTCCTTGTTTTCATAATGGGGACAAGTTATATTAGGAAAAATGGGATATTTTTTATATACATAAAATTAGTGATTCGATTTGTAATGATAAAGCACTCGTGGTATATAGTAGCTTGGAAAGCTTGGACGTGGATTGGTATTTTCGATTGTAGAACGCATAGCTGTCGGCTTTGAGTGTGAGCCTACCAGAGGCTTGTAGGTAGGGATGGACAATTCGATTCGGTGATTCGAAGCACGATTGATTCGAATCAATTGTGAATCGTTCATAGGAACAAAAATTGTTGAGTGAACTAGGAATCTTATTTTTCGAGTCTGATTCGAATAATTTTTTCGAATCGAATCATTCATTCTTTGTAAATAACAAATATCCCATTTTTACCATTATGATTTATCCCCATTGCGAAAACAAAGAATTTTGTAGTTTGTAATGTATTTTCAATTCACACTAAGAGCAACAAATTTCATATTTTAAAGACGAAATAAAATCGATTTAGATCAAATTTGACCAAAAACGATTATATTTTGTCGTTAAAAAATCAAACTTTTTGAATTTGCACATGGATCGTAATTGAAAATGCTATATTCCTAATTATCATAATAGAGACAATATTAGCAATATTAAAAATAGAGTATTTGTTATTTTCATGTAATTGGTGATTCGATCCGATTCGAAAAAAATATCCAAATCCGATTCGATTTTTAAATGATTTTGTTTTGCCCAGCCCTGGTTTCAATATCACCAAGCAAATTATTGTCAAATCTGCGTTTTTACCGCATTTTTGCTGCAATGTTAATTGAGATTTTGATAGAGAAAGGCGAAAACTCAATCGAAAGAGTTACTCCGTAAAGCATGAGCCATCCAAGCGGAAAACATTCCGAACGGAACTGAAACACTATGCTAATGTGCAGTGAGTAGTATTAATTAGGGCTGAGCAATTCTATTCGGTGATTCGAATCGATTCGAAGCACGAATAATTCGAATCAATCGTGAATTGTTCCCAGGAACAAAAACTTGTTGAGTGAACTAGGATCTGCTCTTAGTGTGAATTAAAAATACACTACAAACTATAAATTTTTATATTTTCACAATGGAGCAAGTTATAACAGAAAAAATGGGATATTTGTTATTTACAAAGAATTGGTGATTCGATGCGATTCGAAAAAATTATTCGAATCAGATGAATCTAAATGATTCGGTTTTGCCCAGCCATAGTTGCGACACACCTTGGTAATATTTTCGGAACACGTTCATACATAACTCTTTTCATCATACTACAGTGAATCCGAGATTTAATTGATCTTTCACCGCCATTTTGAATGAGGATTCATAGATCATAATTTATCAAGTTCTATTGACTACGTACATAGAATTACGTCAAATACATCACAATACGCGAGTAAATCATGCATTGTTGTCTAACAATGATATTTAAGAACGAAAAAGAAAAATTATCATCGACCATGCTCACGCGTTAGATAAATCAAGCATTGGTTTGATTTATCTAAGGCGTAAGCATGGCCGATGTTAATTTTTAACGCCAATCATACTTGGTCCATATATGATAGAAGGTGGCTATCTTATGGGGAAGAATATCGCGTGATTCGCTTCTAGTTTTTTTCCGTTGATTAATTAGATAATTATACGTTATAATAGATTGAGGCAAGACAAACCACGCCACTTATTTCTTGAGTTTAGATTTCACTGGAACGTTATTTCTTAACAAAACTGCCGAATGCGAAAATTTTTGGCGTTCAAGTGAGCTTTGGCGTCGAGCGGAAGGAGGGGCCGCGGGAGCGGAAAATAAGTTTTTTTAAACAAATTTTACACTACGAAGTCACGCGAAAAATTCTCGTTCTTTTTTCCTTGAAAAAATGCGCTATTTTGAGGTTAGAACAACAACATGATATTTTGTTAGGCGTCAAAGGCGCGCAAAAATGTTTGCTTATTAGCGTATATCAGCGTATTAGATGTATTCTAGGAATTATTTGGAATAATGTAATATTACTTTCACAAGAGAAGTTTTTTCATGTCCGAAATAGTGTTTGGGCGCCAAAGTTTTATGCAAGAAGTTATCACTTTATGATAGGTTAGGAATCGCGTCACAAATGTCTCGAGTTTAGATGTAGATGAAACGTAGGCGAATATTGACGGCGAGTGGAGAGGGGGGGGGGGGTCATAAGAAAGGGGATTGGTGTTTTTTTTTCGTTTTTACAACCTGAGCTGAGCTGTTTTGGACCTATGTTTTTATATTCGCATGTGCGGTTCAAAATAATAGACAGCTTCTAAAGAATATGTATATTTATTTATACTCTTGAATCCAATTCTAAGCCGAATTTGCTCTTTTTTACGGTTTTCAAATTATTTGCTATGGACTGTCCGCGAACCTCGTACCCAACAACCGTTAGGCACGGACCTTGTTCTACGTTACAGCTACCCGCGATGTGCCTTGCTGAAGAACACACTCGGTGGTGAAATGGCCAAGCATCGAACCGTCGACCTTCCGGACAATACGATCGCGCTTAACCGACTGAGCCACCGAGTCGGTCTTAGTTCGCTTTATAGGTATCGCTGTTTATTGGTGGCCATTGAAGTTGAACTTTCAGGGATATTTATTTTCGAATCTAATCTTTAGGATCGAATTCGATAACAAAAATTTATGGCAGAATTCGCAGAGAGTAATTTTTTCACTCTAATCAGAAAATGTGTTTTGTTAAGCTTGAACCAATGATGGATCGCGCCGTCTAGGCGCGCTTCATCAATGGCACAGGCTTAATACAATGAAATTTTTATTTCAGTTGAAGATTTTTGATAGAAAACCCAAATCCCCAAATAATCCGACTTAAAACTCGCTCAGACCACATAAATAAGTATTCGAACTGCTCGAAACGGACGATTCTTGAATATGAAAGTGACATCACTATATAGCAGGACTAGGCTAAACCGAATCGGTTGGAATTCGAATCTGATTCGAATAATTTTTTTTCCGAATCGTTGATTTCATAAAATAACAAATACCCCATTTTTACTATTACTATTGAAGACTTCATTATGATAATCAGGAAATATACAGTTACGAATTACAAATATTAGCATAAACTGACTTAAAAAGCGATGTACCTTTTTAACGACGAAATACAATCGATTTTGGTCAAATTTGACCAAAATCGATTGTATTTTGTCGTTAAAAATGAAAAATGCACTTCATTTAGTATGCTTTGTTACTATGGCCGATTAAAAATTGATTTAAATAATATGTACTTCGAATCGACTTGCCCAGCCCTACTATAGAGTCAAGTTTAGGCATAAGAAGCGAGTTTACCTGATCTACATTGTATCTAGTTACCCTTTTATCTATATTTTCAAATATTTGTTTTTTTTTAATTTTTCACTTCCGCTAGTTAAAATGTAAAAAAGCTAAAAGCAAACAAAGAAATGGTAGATGGTTTTGTCATCGCCCAGGGCGGATAATCTTCACTGCACTTTACCATGGTGGGTTTGCTCTGTATTGAATGTTCTCTGCTTAGACTACAGTAGCTGGTATACTACATTTTTTAGCGGGTCTTTGCCATATTAAGTGACCGTTCGCTGGTTCCATTCAGATGTTGGTTTTAGCTCCATTTAAAGGAAACATCAATAAAAAAATAATATATATACATATATATATTCCCATTACTACTGTTCATCGTGCCTAGCATTTTCGTTATGTGATTCTCACTAAGTGATTGCTTGTGCAGTTTCGCAACAATGTCTACCATTAGCGGAAAATATATATTTATATAATTTTATCCAAATATAACCGATTAAAATTACTGTAAAATTACCGCGATTTTACTGATTTTTGTTGCAGTGCAGGTATTAATTGCTTGTGAGGTTTCGGATCCATGTTTCTTATTTCCACATGTGAGTTTTAATATAAATATATAGATTCATGAATGACGCATAATTTGTAGTATCATTATTTCCAGATACGACCGTCCACTTTCATCGATACTGGTCACAGACAAGATATTATTTCGATTTATGTATATTTGTGTTAATGGTAATTAAATAACATTTGATCAAAATTGTAGTTTTCGTATATGTGGATGTTACGTGTGGTTTTCTTTTTTATTTTTATTTATTTTTTGTGTTAAACTCCCATTTAAGCAAGGCCGGAAACAGTGCCTGAGTAGAACCAACAAACGGTTCCGGTGGACGTAAAATGGATGGATTTTTTAGGCTTATATAAGATTTTTTAATGTTCTATTTCTTCGGTAGATTGTTAATTTTTGTCGGTACTGACCACAGACACGGTATTATTCTATAGCTTTGAGTATATTGGTATTATTAATCATCATTAAGCATCGTTTGATCAAAATTGTTGTTTTTCGTATATATCAATGACTCATACTTTACATATTGTTTTCACGGGGAGTAGGAAAGCATCCAGGCGTGTTGGCCTGGTGGTTGGCATGTTGAAATCGCATTTTAAAGGCTTCGGGTTCGAGTACCGTCTCAACCGAGGATGTAGTAACTTGAGTATTACACAAGTATTGGGTATTACTCCCAACGACTCTAACCATGTCCATCTATAGGTGACAGCTGGTACAGGGTACTTGGTCGGGGTTAGGCGCTCCAAGAAGTGGCTATACAAAATATTCGACAGAACCAAGCGACAGAGAAAAAAATCAGAGAATACTAAGCAAGACGACAGCATTATTTCACTTCTCAGACAGGCAAGATTTTTAAATTAACAATCATTTTTTCATTCTAATTTGCTTAATATTAATTATCTATTAAAATTAAAATTAATATTAATCTATCTATTAAAATATTTCCAGTTCGCATTTTTTCTCTTGAGAAAAATATTTTTTTCAGTGATTTGTGTGCATATGCTAAGCTTTGTGGTATCGTAAACTATATTTGCAATATATTTTTGAACAGTGCATGTCGTCGCCCTGATTAATGTGATTAGTAGCTTATTTGGCCCCTGCCGACCGAAAAATTCCGAAATAACCCTTTAAATGCTTTGAACCGTATAAAATATTTTTACCAAGGAAAAAAACGCAATTTTTCGTCACATCACATTCTTTTTATATTTTCCAAAGTATGCACCCCCCTTTGATGCTTCAACATATAAAAAAACAAATAGTCTGACTTCTTGTACTGAATGGCTGATCTCCAATACAAATTGGAGTCATTTTGTCATCATTCATGGTGGGGTTATTATCAGAAAATAATGAATGCCTTCACATGTTTTGTTAAGTATGGGTCACTGATGGATCGCGTCGATGAGACGCGGTCCATCTGTGGCTCATGCTTGGCAAAATAATATTCCTGATTGGGATAAAAAAGAGAAAAAACGTTCGATTTATTCTAAAATTTAAAAATTCTTTTATATTACAGTTTTTACCCAATCATTTGAGTGAACAAGGCCCTGTACAAACGGCCACTTATAGACGAACGGTGTGAGTTTTGTTAGGAAAATATGATCTTTCCGGGTCTACCCAGGGTGTAATAACTTGGGTAGGCTCGACTGGCCTACCCAAGTTATTACACCCTGGGTAGAGTGGTGGGCATGAACAAACGAGCCACTAGAGCTCGACGCAGCTTGGACCCATGATCTTCAATCTGCGATGCCAACATGACAACCATCGCGCTATAGGCCATCGTGTTTGAATCACTAGTAGAGAAGTAGTTGGGGGAAGCACAGAATATGATGTTATTATCGCCCAGGGCAAATAACATTCACTGCACTCTACTGTATAACTTCAGTTTTTCCTAAAATGTTTTCCACTTAAGGTGCTGTCATTAGTTTTTTGTCACGTGCCATATACGTGACCGCTAATTATCCCTGCCAGGCACAACAAATAACCAAACCCTCGTAAAAGACTGAATCGATATTTACTTCTAAAGTGCAGTGAGTGAGTGGTATCTTCCATGGGCGATGATAAGACAATGTATCATTTATATGCCTTCGTTTAGTTGACACACTTAGTTGGCAGAAACTTAATCACCCCCTTCTATTTATGAAGTAAGTTTTACCCAGCGATATTTTTGTTTGTTGACCTTTAAAACCTGATGGGCTACAACTAGGACTGGGCAAAACCGAATCGTTTGGAGTTCGAATCTGATTCGAATAATTTTTTCGAATCGGATCGAATTGTTGATTTCAAAAAAATAAAAGATATTACCATAAACTGGCTTAAAAGCAATGTATTTTCATTTTAACGACAAAATACAACCGATTTTGGTGAAATTTGACCAAAATCGATTGGATTTTGTTGTTAAAAAGGAAAAATGCACTTCATTTAGCATGTTTTTGTTCCTATGACCGATTCACAATCGATTCGAATAACCTGTACTTCAAATCGATTCGAATCACCGAATCGAATTGCCCAGCCCTAGCTACAACTGGCGAAATTAATCGAAAGTTTAAACCGAAATAAGCTGATGGCCGCAACGAAATTTTCCATTCATATTTCATACTCTGTTCAAGTCACGATCTTCCAGTATACATTTCCGAAAAAAACTTTATCGTAATTGCTTCATAAGTCATCTTGTATCTTAATTTGTAATTAAGATTTAAAGACTAATTAATTTAAAAAAGTTACAAAAAATAAAAAAAAGCAAATGAATGCTCTCTGAGTAGAAAGCACTTTATGGACAACTGCACCCGCTATGGTAGAGTGCAATTTAAGCCCTGGGCGGTGGTAAAAGCATCTATTCTCTTCTTCTCTTCAGTCAAAACACAGAGCTTCTGAAGTACAAATCTAATTCTAATTATCATTACGACAAATGATTATGAATTAATATGATTTCTCAGTTTCGATGTAATCTGGTTAACGGGCTACAAGTAGGGTTGGCCAATACCGAATAACTTGGAATTCGAGTCTGATTCGAATAATTTTTTCGAATCGGATTGAATCACTAATTCTTTGTAAATATCAAACATCTGATTTTTACTATTATAACTTGTCCCCATTGTGAATATAAAAAAATTGTAGTTTGTAGTGTATTTTACACTGAGAGCAACAATTTTCGTATTTTAACGACGAAATATTATCGATTTTGGTCAAATTTGTATTTCGTCGTTGAAAAGGAATGTCCTATTTCACATAACAAATTACTGTTCTTATGAACGATTCACCACTGATTCGAATAAATTGTGCTTCAAATCGATTCGAATCACCGAATCCAATTGCCCAGCCCTAGCTATAAGTAGGAAAAAATTTGAAAGTTGTAAAATTAGAGAACTGAACAAAATTTTCCGTTCATAATTCAATGCTCTGGTCGGGTCACGATCTCCCAATAAACATTTCCGAAAATAACGTTTCTTGCAATTGTTCATACGTCATATTATATGTCACGATTATTGTCCTCGTTCACACATTTATTGACAGGCGAGTCTTACTGGCGCGTCGTTCAATGAACTTTGGTTCCTTTTTTTGCTAAGAAAAACGCCTGATACTTTACTTTCTGTAAAAATATAGCCCATGTAGGCCATTCATTTGTAAGTTGCTGACTGCACTTTAACAAAAGTACAGTAAATTTACTGGTCATTCACAGTAATTGCATACTTTCAAAGTTAAAAAAAACGCCATGTTGTTGAGATTTATGCCAATTATGGGCTGTTGATGGACCGCACCTTCGCGGTGCGTTCCATCAACACCCCATATTTGGCCATAAAAGTCAAATTTGGATTTTTTCAATACCGCCAATCAAAATTACTGTCAACGACCAGCGATTTTTGCTGCATTTTTTGTTATAGTGTAGTGATGCAATTTTCCCGAATCAAATCTCTGATAAAATAATTTCGAACCGAATCTTTTCGAATATGATTCGGTTTGAAAAATCATTTCCAACATTTTTAAGATACGTTGCTATATTAGTCAGTATTATAAAACAACAAAAACAGGTTCGTTGTTCAAATTCGAGTTCGAACAAGAACAAAATAGGCATGCATTGATTTTACGAATGGGCGCAAAAAAAATTGGCAAAAAGTCATAAAAATCTTCAAATATTCAAAAAAAAACTTAAATGTTTGTTTTAAAGTTGTGAAAACGATGAAGCCTCATATACGCGAGCCTACATGAATCTATTAGAATCACAACAAATTTTTTCAAAATTCTTAGAATCGATTCGAATTTTGTGGGCGCGATGGCCTAGTGGTTAAACATGTTGGCATCGCAGGTTGAAGACCTCGGTTTCGAGTCCCGGCGAGTCCGGCTCGCTTATCCACGCCCACCACTCAACCCAGGGTGTAATAACTTGGGTAGGCTGAGCCGAACAAGAAAAGATCATATCTTTCCAGTAATTGTAACCCTGTCCGTCTATAAGTGGTCGCTGTTACAGGGCCTTGGACAGGGTGATCCACTCAAAGAAGTGGCTATATAAAAAAAAAAAAAATTATCATTTATTTGAATCCATCCGATTCGAAATCCTAAAACTTAAATCTCCAATTCTACCGCGATCAAGGAGTTAATTATAGTTGCTTTGACAGAATTTCTTCGATCGGGAAGAGACGTTCCGCCTACAAATCGGCAAAACTGAATCATTTGGAATTAGAATTCGATTCGGATATTTTTTTCGAATCGGATCGAATCATCAATTTCATGTAAATGACAAATATCCTATTTTTACTATTATAAATTGTCTTCATTATGGAAATCGAGAAATTTATAGATGCGAATTACTAATATTGGTAGAAAAAGAATCAAATGCTATTTAATTTCACAGTCCATGGTTAAAAGCGCAAATTTTTATTTTTTAATTACAAAATACAACCGATTCTAGTCAATTTGACCAAAGTTAATTTTATATTTTTGTATTTATACATTCAGTGTGAATTGGAAACACATTGACCTCCGGTCTGTTTACGCTGATTTTAGTATTTCGTAATTATAAATCTCTTTATACAGACAAATTGTTAAAGTGAAATGAGATATTTGTTATTTATATCGAATAAGTTATTCGCTTCGATTCGAAAAAAAAATTCGAATCTTATTCGAATTCCAAATGATTCGGTTTTGTCTAGTCGAACAGTTGCAATCTTTATCGGAATTCAATATTTTTTGTTATTTATCATTTTGATAAACTTTAAGATTGATGGCCCTAATTTATTTTTATTTGAAAATATTTTGAAATATTGTTTTTTATGAGATTTGTCATAAAATGTCGTCCCTTAATTTATCAAAAACTCAATCATAAATTCTGAAAATGTTGAAGATCAATGGCGTTATGACTAGGCTACACTGTGACAAAAGTACAGTAAACTTACTAGTAATTTACAGTAATTGCATATTTCCAAAGTTCAAAACAGCCTTGTTCATGAGATTTATGTTAAGTATGGGATGTTGATTAATCTTTTTTTTCTTTTTTCTTTTATTTATTTTTATTATTATTTGCTATGGCCTGTTCGTTAACCTACCGGGGGCTTATACCCAACAACCGTTAGGCACGGACCTTTGTAGTGATTTTGTATCTGTTCTATGTAACAGCTACCCGCGAAGTGCCTTGCTGAAGGGAACACTCGGTGGTGAAACGGTCAAGCATCAACAGCCCTAATACAACAACTCACATACGATAAATATACCAAGTCACTATGAGTCCATACCAGATTGGTTCACTAACAGGAGTGATTATAAAATTATATTTCACGTCTACGTTTCCTATATTTCGCTTCTCCCACAAGAAATAGGTTAGGGTGTTACTCTAAAACTTGTACCTACAATTAGAGCTGAGGCGATTCGATTTGGTGATTCGAATCGATTCGAAGCACAATTTATATGAATCAATCGTGAATCGTTCATAGGAACAAAAACTTTAAGATAAATATACTAGAATTTTCCTTTTTAACAACAAAATGCAATCGATTTTGGTCAACCTTGACCAAAATTGAATATATTTTGTCGTTAAAATACGAAAATTGTTGCTCTTAGACATGAGGTGTGAATTGAAAATACAATATAAACTATAAATTTCCTGATTTTCACAACGGAGGCAAGTTGTAACAGTAAAAATGAGATATTTTTTGATATCTACATGGAATTTATGATTCGATCTGATTCGAATTCCAAATAATAATTCGGTTTTGCCCACCTCTATCTACAAAGAAATGATCTGTAAGATTACGTTTTGTTGTGTATCACTTCGTCGTTGAAGCCCGGGGACATCTGTATATCATGCTTGCTTGAATAACTTTCATTACGTCACTGTCTACGGTTCTTAACTTTTTCGAATACCCCATTCAGGAAATTTTCCACAAAACATCTTTTGGTAAGTATGAGTCACCGATGGATCGCGTCGATTAGACGCGGTCCATCTGTGGCGCATGCTTGACAAAACAAAATCTCTTATTGGCCTTAGTATGTAGGTGTTATGGTGTTAAACGTATTATTATAATGCGTTGGCGATAAATAATACAAAGTGAAAATAGATAAGGAATATGAGATTTACTATTTTTCTCTCCATTTCTGTCGAAAACAAAGAATTTTAAATCAAATTGGTTCTATATTGGATGAAATGAATGGAAAATTGTAAGCAGTGTTAATTACTACTGTAAAATGAAATCCATGAGTCCATAGCAGGATAGCTGACATCATACCAAACAGAAAATTCTTTAAAACCAATTTTTGTTAAGTATGCGTCACTGATGGATCGCGTCGACGAGATGCGGTTTGTCTGTGGCGAATGCTTGACATTGTAAGCATTGTTAGCTACTACTGTGAAATAAAGTCCATGAGTTTCATAGCAGGGTAGCTGACATCATACCAAACAGAAAATTCTTTTAAAACCAATTTTTGTTAAGTATGAGTCACTGATGGATCGCGTCAATGAGACGCGGTCCATCTGTGGCGAATGCTTGACAAAATAAAATTTCCTATTATGTTTTGAGGAAAAAACGCACTTTCAATTGAAATATGCTTATTTGCCCAATAATTTACTGCTCTGAAATTATTCAATACTTGAAGATTAAGCATATTATACAGAATAACATATAATCGCTTATATTACATCAGGGGTTTTCTTAAAAAACATAAATCTCTGAGACAAGCGATGACTTATATTGGACGTTTAACTTTCGCACGATCTCTGGATCGATACATAGTCAGCACATTTATATTTTTTGTTATTGAAATTCACACTAAACAAGGCCGGGAGCGGCACCACAAAGTGACCAACCGAGGGCCACTTTCATGTCAGGAAGTGCATCAATTAAGCACGCTCATTTTTTTGTTATGTATAAGTCACTGTAAGGTCGCGCGGTGAAAAGCATGAACCATCTGTGACTCATGCTTAACAAAGTACACTCTCTGATTTGACATTCGAAGTTTGATATTTTACACTGAAGAAAATACGCGCCGAAAGCGCGAGAAACTTTCTTGTCGTTTCCCAAGCGGCCTTCGGTTCGCCTAGGACATAACCCTTTTTGTAAAAATCTCGCTTGCGATGCATATTATGACGCCATAATTTGATCTCAGAATAGTTAATTAATTTGAATAATAATCAAACAATAAAATTAATGTTAATTAAGTAATTAAAAATAAAATAATTAATTAATAAGTAATTTAGTTTATTAATTTGACCGCGGTTGTCCCCCCCCTTACCTAGGCTCTCAATACCCACTGTATACAACTAATAGATCAGAACGATATTTTATTATCGCAGTGTAAGATATCAAAAATACTCGTTGCCGTCAAATATTTATCATGCAAACACATTAATTAGTTTATGGGTCAAAGTTTAATTACACATGCTTAACAAGGTGTGCAGTACGATAAATTTTCGACAACTCGTGGATGTATTTTTCAAGGCGTCGAGGCCAAGAAGTATGACTAATATACTGTGAAAAAGTTGCAGTAAATTTACTGTTTTTTGCAGTAATTACATATTTCAAAAATTCGACATCGGTTTGTTGGTGAGATTTATGCCGAAAGCGTGGATTTTATAGTTTTATTTCAATATTATCAAGCAAAATTACTGTTACTGCAATATTTTTACAGTATCATTAGCATATCGATCAGTGAACCTGGCGAAATGTTTCCATCGAGTTTGTTTTCAATTTACTTGCAAACAAGTGATGGTGAAATAACCTTTTTTAGGCTTTTCCGAAATATTTGCTATGGCCTGTCCGTGAACCTACCGGGGGGCTTGTACCCAACAACCGTTAGGCACGGACCTTTTTAGTGACTGTGTATATGTTCTGTGTTACAGCTACCCACGAAGTGCCTTGCTGAAGCGCAAAACCCGGTGGTGAAACGGTCAAGCATCGAACCATCGGCCTTTCTGACAATACTATCGCACTTAACCAACTAAGCCACCGAGCCGGGAACTATTTGAATTTGTACTTATAACGTTAATAGAGGGTTAGTATTATTACTTACATCGATTCAGAAGTACTTAAACTAAAGAATATAGATATTAATCGGTGGGTTCTTAGAATTTTGAAAGTGGGATTTGGAAAAAAAACTGATTTGTGACGTCCTATTTAGCGCAGCTGGTAAAAATAAAAAAGTAATATATTTATTGTTTATTATTTATGTCGCGATAAAACAGCTAAAAAATCTCCCCGAAGGCGCCAGAAATGTCTGAAAATGGTTCTACTCTATAGAGCGTCGTCTGCTGACTAAGTGTGAAGCCTACTGTGCACAGATGGCGCGGGAAAATATTTATCATTCCATACATTTCAAAAAAAAAAAACTTTAAATGGCATTTTTCGGTGAGGGAGAGGGGCAAGAGGGGTCAAGGAGATATTATTCAACTTTTATCATCTTCTACGACAGTATTAATGTTAAGTTCTTTTAAATATGAAACATAAAGTGATCCGGTGTATGTGATGTTATATCGTGTGTGCGAGAAATCGTTCTCAAATAAATAAATAACTTCGTGGAAGAAGATGTCTTAAGTGGTCATGATAACTTCACACGAATTAGCAATCAATTAATAGAGATTGCATGGCCATAACTGATCAAAGTTTTATTTTGTCAAGCATGAGCCACTGATGGTCCGCGCTTTGACAGCGCGATCCATCGGTGGCTCATGCTTGACAAATTAGGCCCCGTTAAAGAATTTTGACTGTTCACATCGGATCTCATTTCAGGAATTCCGATATTTTTATTGAAATTCACTCTGAGCAAAGCCGGAAGCAGTGCCTAGAAGTAATAGCGGCCACTTAATAACAAAGAGCAAGTACAAGATATAGTACCAGCAACTGCACTCTAAGCGGAAAACCTCCCAAACAGAACTGAACCGCTATGGAGAAGTGCAGTGAGTGGTATCTGCCCTCGGCGATGGTGGAACCACCTAATTTGTTTCCTTTTAGTCGCCTTTTACTACACACAGAACGAACGTTAGGACTATTCTAAAGCCCTACCCACAGGTAGGGCTGGGCAATTCGATTCGGTGATTCGAATCAATTCGAAGCACGATTAATTCGAATCAATTGTGAATCGTTCATACGAACAAAAACTTGTTAAGTGAGCTAGAATTTTTATTTTTAACGACAAAATTCAATCGATTTTGGTCAAATTTGAATGTTAAAATATAAAAATTGTTGCTCGTAATGTAAATTGAACATACACTACAAACTATAAATTTCTTGATTTTCACAATGGAGATAAGTTGTAATAGTAGAAATGGGATATTTGTTATTTACAAAGAATTAGTGATTCGATTCGAAAAAATTATTCTAATCAGATTCGAATTCCAAGTGATTCGGTTTTGCTCAGCCCTACCTACAGGGCTTGATGATGTAGACCTTTTTATGTTGCAACAATTTATTTTGTAATCCCTGCCATACAGATCTCGGCTATTTGGTTCTTTTTAGGTCTTTCCGGTCTTGCACAGGGCGAATTTCAACTCAAAATAATATGTATCATATTTTACCAAGCAAAATGCATTTTATCTATGTCCCACGTTTGATTGTTTTAAATGTTTATTGAAAGGTACATTGAAAGTGATTGATTATCTTTCCGAATAGCTTGAACGACGAAAATGTTTGTTTCTCCTTCTCGTTAGAACAAGATTGATAATTTCTATAAAAACCGCGTGAATGATCCGTCTTAATTGACTTCCGTGACTTGGGAGAAACAGCTAACAAGTCACCCACAAGTCACAAAAATCTTAACCCAAAATCTTTGCCCGGGAGACTGATGGATAGTGTCGATGAAACGCAGCCCATCGGTGGCTCTTGCTTAACAAATCAAATTTCTAAATGGGATATACAGACTAGGGTTGAGCAATTCGATCCGGTGATTTGAATCGTTATTCGAATCAATTGTGAATCGGTCATAGGAACAAACGTATGCTAAATGCGGTGCAGTTTTCCATTTTTAACGACAAAATGCAATCGATTTTGGTCAAATTCGACTTGCATGACTTTGCCTTTTCGGACTTTCTATATGCGACTTGCGTCGAATTACAATAGAGTAAACTAGCATTTTTGCTTCATTTAAAATAAATATTGTGAAAGTGCCTTCTCTGCCTTTCCGAATAGCCGGAACATCGAAAATGTTTATTTCTCCTGTGCAAAATAAACTGATATAAGCACTATATAATAGATATGATTGATTTCAATTGATTATCGCGGCTCGGCTTGGGAGAAATTGTTAATATGTTTGAAGACAACACTTTTTTTGGGTTTCTTTGTGAATAAGCAAGTATAATCTGTTCTGTAATTAGGGCTGGGCAATTCGATTCGATGATTCGAATCGATTCGAAGTACAGATTATTCGAATCAATTGTGAATCGTTCATAGGAACAAAAACATGCTAAATGAAGTTCATTTATCCATTCATTCTGTATATTTACTAATCATCCTCATAACCCTCATAATGGACTATAGTAGTAATAATAAAAATGGGATATTTGTTATTTTTTTTTTTTTTGAAAATCAACAACTCGATCCTATTCGTAAAAAATATTCCAATCAGATTCGAATTCCAAATGATTCGGTTTTGACCCGCCCTAGCTGTAATACGCAATATTTCGTATCCCAACTAGGTACTTTGTTCGTCCTTCATAAAAACGCTCTGCTTCCGAAAAAATATTTATCCAGTTCTGGTTTGTGGCGAAATAAAAAAAATCACGTTCACATTTGAAAACCAAATTCCTGTATATCTAAACTTTATCAATGGGACATCCATTTAGAACTCGGTCGTATTGTTCCGAACGCCTATAGTTCGAAGGTTGACCGTATTGTTATCGAATTCCCCCTTTCAGTCAGCGGAGGATACAGATACTCCCCGACAAAGATTTGACCGTGACCAGCGGATTGTTGGCGAAAGCCACGTTAGGTTCATGGACAGACCATCAACAAGTACTGTAACAAAAGTAAAGTAAAATTACTGGTTATTTGCAGTTATTTCCGATGTTAAAAAACCCCGTATTGAGGAGATTCGTGCCAATTATGGGTTGTTGATGGACCGCACCTTCGCGGTGCGTTCCATCAACACCCCATATTTGGCCAAAAAGTTAATTTCCAATACCGCCAAGTAAAGTAAAGTTACTGTCAAAGACCAGTGATTTTGTTGTATTTTTGTTACATTGTATAACTCGAAAAAATAAAATAGTCTACAAATGTTAGAACGAATAGAATATAAAGTTATGAGAATATAAAGTTTAAACCATAATTAACATTATCTTATTAGCATTAACTTAATTCTAGTTCTTCAGAAACATATTTGAATCTCAAATACACATTAGCGAGTTTCTAAAAACCATCAATAACTCAGAGAAATGATGTCTTAAAATGTCGTGCAACCTTAACACGCTTTTGTGATCGATAATCGAAAGTTTATATTTGATTATAAATTAGATTAGATACATCAGTTAACTATTTCGAATTCAGTGACGATGCAAGGTCTTAAGTCGTTGGCGAGACATCAAAACATCAAGTTCAAGATTCTTAATTTTTACCACCGGAAGCGATTGCACGCTGTAGACGCTGTAGAATTTTTTTGGCATTTTTCGCGAGAAATCGCAATTTTTGGACAGAAAAGAACAAAGAAGGGTTGCAAAACAGCAACTTCGAGGCTAACGAAAATATAGATTCTTGTGGGGAGGGATGCTGCCTCCCCCCACCTTCTCAAAACTTTCAAGGGACATGGATTCCGGCGCCGGTGAATATGTTCAGCTGAGGAATGGTCTATTACGAAATGCTATATGACAAAGTGTGATATGTGATTACGAGGAAAAGTGTTGACATGTTGACGAGTCCAACCATTAGTGTTGGTAATCTAGGTAGAAGTACCTAGTTGACCCAGTATACCTAGTTTGCCGAGTTTATATAACTTACCTAGTTCAACTATTTTTAAGTTTTCTGTTGTAAACTTTGCCCAGTAAATTTACAAGGCAGAATAAGTAAATTAAATAGGTACGAAAAAATTATATACCTATTATGAATAAGATAGCTAGCTATGTCATGTTTTCAATATAAGGACTATGTTGGAACTATTTTTGGGGGCTATTCGGTTTTGAAATTGAATATGTGATCATATTATTCTTCATATCTGTTAAAAATGCATCAAATGCGGCCAACCAATGATTATCTGTTTCATCCCGTTTTTTTAATGTAATAGTTTGGAGAGTTAAACTAGGTTACCTAGTAAGACTTTACCTGGTGTGGAGTAAAATTTGCTGCACTTTACCCGGTTTAGGAAAAACTACGTTGGTATCACCACTAACCACATTAGATCAGTAAATCGAAATAACCCAGGATAGGTTATCGAATATATCCCACAGGGAAGGAAAGCTGAGTATCTTTCACCAAAAAATATTACAATCTGAGTGCCCCAATTAGTTATGGCAACCTGGTTATTTCTTGAACTATGTAAAGTAAAAGGAAATTACCACAGATCTAGTTAAAGTATTACTAGGTGACCTTGTTTCACTTTTAAAACTAGGCAGAACCTAGATTAAGAACTAGATAAATTAGGTACTTGTAGTTTGGCTGCATTTAACGCGTTTTCAATATATTTAGATATATTTATTATTCTTAAAATCGTTTATTTTGAAAGTTTTTTTCATGATAAAAATATGATTCACTTAGTTTTTTACGCTTGGTTTCTAGTTTTACAACCAAATACCTAGTTAAAAGATTGGTAAATTTACCTGTTTTACCCAGTAAATGTACTGGGTGAAATTTAATTTCAAACAAAGAACTCGGTGAAAATTAAACTGGGTAAGTTATACCGACCAATGAACCCAGGGTGTAATAACTTGGGTAGGCTAAGCCGAACAGAAGAAGATCATATCGAAAATGCTGTTAAACGCATTTAAAAAAACTATGGGATGACGCCCAAATATGGGCCGAAGGCGCGGGCAATCAACAGCCCATATGTGGCTTACATTTTCCCAATACGGCATTTAATATTTTGAAAATATACGATTACTGCAAATGTAAGGTAAATTCAATGTATTTTTTTCACAGTTCAGTGAGAAAATGCAATGATTGCGATCAAATGTGTTTAATAAATAATATGGGATTGACTTTTCGGCTAATTATGGGCCGAAGGCGCGGGCAATCAACAGCCCATACTAGGGTTACATCTCCCCAATACGGCAGTTAAAATTTTGAAAATATTCAATTACTGCAAATGTAAGGTAAATTCAATGTACTTTTTTCACAGTTCAGCGAAAAATGCAATGATTGCTATCAAATGTGTTTAATAAATAATATGGGATTGGCTTTTCGGCTAATTATGGGCCGAAGGCGCGGGCAATCAACAGTCAATATGTGGCTTACATTTTCCCAATACGGCATTTAAAATTTTGAAAATATACGATTACTGCAAATGTAAGGTAAATTCAATGTATTTTTTTCACAGTTCAGTGAGAAAATGCAATGATTGCTATCAAATATGTTTAAAAAAATAATATAGGATTGAATTTTCGGCTAATTATGGACCGAAGGCGCGAAAAGATCAATGATTGCGATCAAATGTGTTTAAAAAAATGATATGGGATTGGTTTTTCAGCTAATTATGGGCCGAAGGCGCGGGAAGTCAACAGCCCATATGTGGCTTACATTTTCCCGATACGGCATTTATAATTTTGCAAATATACAATTACTGCGAATGTAAGGTAAATTCAATGTACTTTTTTAACAGTTCAGCAAGAAAATGCAATGATTGCTATCAAACGTGTCTAAAAAAATATTATGAGATTGACTTTTCGGCTAATTATGGGCCGAAGGCGCGGGCAATCAACAACCCTTATGTGGCTTACATTTTCCTAATACGGCAGTTAAAATTTTGAAAATATACAATTACTGTAAATGTAAGGTAAATTCAATGTATTTTTTCACAGTTCAGTGAGAAAATGCAATGATTGCTATCAAATGTGTTTAAAAAAATAATATGGAATTGGCTTTTCGGCTAATTATGGGCCGAAGGCGCGGGCAATCAACAGTCAATATGTGGCTTACATTTTCCCAATACGGCAGTTAAAATTTTGAAAATATACGATTACTGCAAATGTAAGGTAAATTCAATGTATTTTTTCACAGTTCAGCAAAAAAATGCAATGATTGCTATCAAATATGTTTAAAAAAATAATATGGAATTGGCTTTTCGGCTAATTATGGGCCGAAGGCGCGGGCAATCAACAGTCAATATGTGGTTTGCATTTTTCCAACACGGCATCTATAATTTTGAAAATACACGATTACTGCAAATGTATGGTAAATTCAATGTACTTTTTTACAGTTCAGCGATAAAATGCAATGATTGCTATCAAATGTGTTTAAAAAAATAATATGGGATTGACTTTTCGGCTAAATATGGGCCGAAGGCGCGGGCAATCAACAACCCATATGTGGCTTAAATTTCCCCAATTTTGAAAATATACAAATACTTCAAATGCAAGGTAAATTCAATGTATTTTTTTCACAGTTCAGCGAGAAAATGCAATGAATGATTGCATTACTTTTGTAATGTATATGAAACGGAAAATTGGGTATTTTGGTTTATTCCGGGTCAGATACCTAACGCATATTTTTGCGCTATGTTGTGAATTCCTGAAAATTCAAAGGATAAGTGATAAACATGTTGTTGCCGTGTTTGTATATGATATATAGATTGAAATTTTTCGCTGAAATGGCCTCTTTGTGTGTTTTGGATGAAAACGCATTTTTGGCAGGCCAATCAGGATTCTTATTTTGTCAAGCATGAGTCACAGACGGACCGCGCCTCGTCGGCGCGATCCATCAGTGACTCAAGCTTAACAAGAACGTTTATTTACAAAAACATTTCTCATTGGGGGGGGTGGCGGTTTTAGAATCGCCAAGCGTCTTTTTTCTCATAGAAATTTAAATGAATTAAAGTTATCGCATTGCAAAGAAATCAGTCATGCTATGGAATGAAAATGGCGCTGAAGTCGCGATTTTTCCCTCGCTGGTTAATGGAAAAGGTGTTTTAGCCTGTAGGTTTGAACTGCAGCAATATTTAATATAATTTTCCCATCATGTCTTTACCGTACTTTGTGAATCCATGTGAATTCTTCTACACATGGATTCAGGATTGTAAGGAAACAAGGAGGAGGGATAGGTAGTTCATTGCAAGATGTCAACGAATCACGTATCTTTTTAATATGAGGTCGCCGGCTCCCCCTCCCGCGTTCCCCCTCCCATTTTATTGGGTCCCCGAATTACTTCTGTCCGTGGACCTACCGGGGGGCCTATATCCAACAACCGTTAGGCGCGCACCTTTGTAGTGACTGTGTATCTGTTCTATGTTACAGCTACCCGCGAAGTGCCTTACTGAAGGGCACGCTCTGTGGCAAAACGATCAAGCATCAAATAATATCTCGCTTAACCGACACGTTGAGCCAACGACCCGGTCTCTTCTTTCCTTAAGAAGAGAACCAAACCAAAATCGGTCGTTCGGCCAGCGTAGTGGGAAAATGACTTGAAAAATGAAAAAGAGAACAAAGAAGCGTAAGATAGTTCTACCAGAATATGGTACTATCATCTGATTCCGCTTATTGTACTTTACTATAGCGTTTTACTTCGTTTGTGATGTTTTCCGCTCAGAGTGCAGTTGCTGTTTATGCATTTTGTAGTGGATTTTTGCCAATATATGACAGTTGTGCTGCTTCTGGAAATGCGATTAAACATAACATTTAGAAATAAAATTGCTAAATTGCAAGTTCTTCATTGTTCCAGGTGCTTATTTAACCTAGTTCAATCCTTAAAAATTAAAAGTTCAACATTTTTTTAACCAATTTCAATGCTAAAGACACCACAACATGACTGACAAGGCCATTTCAGACATCGACGAACTCGAAGAATATTTGACGGGACTTATAAACCAAAGCGACGGAGGAAATTGTACTCCGTTCCCGGACGACTTCTTGGACAAATTTGCCACTACAGCACATGCAAGACAAAAGGGCGTTTCTGCTGCCTATGGGATTATTTGTGCTGTAGGCTTGATAGCAAATGCTGTGGTCATGTTTCTTCTTCTTGCTGGAGGCCGAAAAGGAGCGACTTTCAAAGCTCCGTCGACGATTTTGATCATGAATTTAGGTAAGTGAGGTATATATGTATGGGTTCTTTTCGCTCCGTAATCGTTTGTGCCCAATATTTTTCAAGAGAGATTTAGAAACTCGCCGGGATTCCAACCCAAGATCTTCAACCTGCGATGCCAACATGTTTAACCACTCATCGCGCCCACTCGTACCCTATTATCACGGATCGCATCTGTAGGTATGGATTGAAATTTTCGCTGAAATGGCGATTTTTTCATTGTGTTTTTGAAGAAAGCGCATTTTGGTCATTTTGGTTTAGCTTTACACTTGCCCTGTTCTTGAAAGTTGTTATTTTATAAACGCTCCAGTTTGTATTCAGTATTTTTACTAACAATCTCTAAGCCCTGCTAATCTGAGCCTCAGAATTGACATTCTTGCGTGTCGTGAATGGCGCGACCATCAAGAGAAAAAAGTGCATTGCAGTCAGCATTGTGATTACGGCCTAGTTATGTTTGTGATGCTTTTTGCATTAATTTCAAAAAGAATTGCGCAAATGGGCGACTTTGAGAGATTCGTCAACAATTTTTATCCATTCAGGCAAGTGATGTATAATGGCTTAGTTAGGTAACCGCGTCTGTCTTCATTCAGTATTTTTCTCAAACGATCTTTTGACTTTAAAGTTGCTTTACGTACTTCTTGAGTGTCGCAAGACCGAAAAGCGATGCATTGATTTAAAGTCTCTCAGGGCAGATATTACCCACTTTACTTTACTTTACTTTAATGGTTCAGCTCTGCTTGGGGCGGTTTTTACCTAGAGCGTCCGTACTACATTTTGTAGTAGTTCTTCGCCAATGGGTATCAGTTCATATTAGGCGATGCTTTTGATCTTGCTTAGAGTGAATTTCAATGAAAAGTTTTATGAAAACGTTTCAAACTACTTCTGACGTCCCAGGTTAGAATCTCGAGCTGGGAGATTAAATATCCTTCGCACTGGCGTTCACATTACTGGCTACAACTACATATGTAGGGTGTACCCACCATGTGAATGCACAAGAAAAATTAGTTTAAGTAACTGTTGGTACGGGGCTTTGGTCAGGGTGATTAACTCCAAGGTTTGGCGTCAACTCAAACTCGGATTTGGTATCTGAGGGGTTGTGGTCCGTCACACGGTTAAACCGTATAATCATCTTTCTCCTAACGCAAGCTAAAAATCAAATCATATCAAACCCAATTCATTAATCGTCGATTCTTAAAAACAGCATAACCTTCGACCTCAAATTCGACTGATCGATCGAATAAATGACGTGTCCCACGCTTAAAAACGAACGCAATGTCGTGTATATTATCAATGACCTAATTTGTCTCGACACTATGACAAAAATACAGTGAATTTACTGTTGGTTTACAGTAGTTTAAGAAGTAGTAGATGGTTTTAACATCGCCCAGGGCAGATACCACTCATTGCGTTTACCGTGGCGGTTCCGTTTGGGATGTTTTCTGTGTAGCATGCAGTTGCTGGTTCTACATCTTTTAGTAGCTCTTTGCTATTAAGTGGCCGTTTACTTGGTTCCTTTTCGGCACTGCTTCCGGCCTTGCTTAGAGTGAATTTCAATAAATGAATGAAATGATCCGAAAATGACGCCACTTCTCGGAAAATAGGGCAACGTCTAAGAATTTCTGATATCTTTTTTTAACTGATTCGCCGTAGAGGCGCGGTCCATCAGTGGCTCATGCTTGACAAAATAAAAAATCCGATTGAGTCAAATGACAAGGAAAGTCGATAGGTTGACATCGAACGATAATAAAGACCCGATCATCGCTTGTCATCGCTTTAGAAACTTAAGTAAGTGAGGGGTTTTTCAAAATTAAAACTCATTTTCTTATTTATTTTTATAGGTAAATTAGTATTTAAGGTCTTATTTATAGATAGTACTGAGATGAAATATAAGCTGTCTCGGTGAAATGCAAAAGATAGTTTTGTTTGCCAATTCAGATGAACCGAATCAGGGCAATAATAGAAAGAAAGAAATATGAAGAAAAGGTGAAAATCTCGGGTTCGAGTCCCGGTCATTCCGACTCGTTAATCCATGCCCACCACTCAACCCAGGGTGTAAAAACTTGAGTTGGATAAGCCGAATAGGAAAGGATCATATCTTTTCAGCAATTCTAACCCTATAAATGGCCGCTGGTACAGGATCTTGGGCAGGGTGCTCCACTCCAAGAAGTGGCTTTAAAAAAAAAACAGAAAATAACCGCATATATAAAATGCATATGATTATTTATAAATTTGGTTATTTTCTGCCTTTGTATTAGTGCCCTGAGGAAATTTACCTGAATAATGAATGTATTCAAAACGTAGGCAACTTGAACTCTCGTTCGCAGTTAACGAGATGGGCGTATATATCATAGCTCAAGGTGAGTTCACCTGGTGGAAATAACTTGAAAACCCCGCTAGCGTATTTAAGAAGGAGCATGATGCCATCGTCCTTCTTGCTGTCCGAAAAAAGTCTTGCATGACCTTTTAAACGCTTTAAAACGTAGGAAAACCCGAAAATTTTCGCACGCCATCGGCGTACATAAAATACACTTTTTTAACCAATAGCGGACCCAATTTTTCAATTTTTTTCGCTACAGGCGCGTTTTTTGGCTATTTCTTAGTAATATAGGCTACCATGAAAAGTTAAAGGGGAATGTTTTTATGCTGCCCCAAATTATGACGTAAAGAATATTCAACCCCCCCTTTCAAAATTCAAAATACGTCACTGTTATTGATAGATAACATTCTATAATGTTTATTTATTAAATTTAATTGGAGATTATTTGATTTGTGTTTTGCTTAAAGCTTTATAAAATTAAATTATGCTTGGTTTTGACCTCGTATGACCTGTGAAATATCCATCCATGGCTAAATATATCAGACGTCATTGACGCTCTATTACTTCCTGGGTCCTTATTATAGCATTACGTAGGTAATGAGAAACGTAAAAAGTGTTTTTAGAAGATTAAAGATGCATTGTCAAAATATATTACGATGAATATATTTTGTTGAGTAAATTTTCGCGCGCCTTCGGCGGGAAATTATTTTATTTATGAGTTTTTTGTTCTTTTTTGTCCCAAATTGATGACTTTTTAATAAAAAACAATTTTGCTCACCTTCGGCGCACAGCTTTTCAAGACAAAAAGAGAAATTTGAGTTTTTTCTAATGTCCACCGGGATTTGATACCTTCAGTCGCCACTCAGTGTTGAAATAAAACCTCATAATGACGTAGGAAGATACCACTCACTGCACTTTACCATGGCGGTTCAGTTCCGTTTGGAATGTTTTCCATATAGAGCGCAGTTTCTCCTAGCACGTTTTTAGTAGCTCGTTCCGATCGAGTGGCCGTTGGTAGGTTAATTTCAGGCGATGCTCCGGCCTTGTTCAGAGTCAATTTCAATGAAAAAATCTTAAGTTGGTGTTTATCCCAGTTACTCGTTGCTCGTGTTTACCCAATCAGAATTTTTGTTTTGCCAAGCATGGGACGCAGATAGACCGCGCCTTGGCAGCACATGCTTGACAAAACAAGTCTCAACAAAGACTTTCTGGGAAAAGTAATGTAATTAATCAAGGTAATTATCATGCTTTTCTCCCTGTTCATTAATATCGAATCGGAAACCGCTCGGTCAGAGCCAAGTCAAATTAAACGCGATTACATTTTCGAAGGAAGACATACAAACGACCCAATGTTCGCTTCTCTCGCAAGCCGACGTGTTCTTTACCAAGGCGTTTTGCTGGAAGCTGAAAACTTTTAATAAAAAGAAAAATAGATGACTTAAAAGGAAACAAAACATTAATGAAATCCGTTGTTAAATTTTTCATGTACAAGTCCCCGTAGTTATTTTTTTTTTTATTGAAATTCACTCTAAGCAAGACCGGAAGCAGTGCTTAAAAGGAACCAACCAACGGCCACTTAATAGCAAAGAGCTACTAAAGGAGGCAGTATCAGCAACTGCACTCTAAATAGAAAACACCCCAAACCTAACTGAACCAATATGGTAAAGTGCAGTAAGTGATATCTGCTCTAGGCGATGGTAAAACCATCTACCACTTCTACGACAAGCAGGAAATACGTAGGACCATTCTAAAGCCCATTCCTACAGGGCAGACAATAGTAAATGTTTTAAACAAACTCAAGCCATTTTAGTAAGTAGAAATTTACTTTTATTGTGGACAAAACAACCCATTCAACTGACATCGCCAACGATTTTCGGAACTTTTCGTTTTAAAAAGGACAGCTTCAATCTTTGCCTATTTGAAATGCCACCATCAATCGATTCTCCTGGCATTATATTGCTCGAATATTGAGTTTAATTGCTCAACTCATTCGCGCGTTTCGTTCTAATACCGGTACTTATTGGCCTAATCCTCATTTGGTCTAGACTGGTTGTGAGCACAAACGGACCAAACGCTATATTTTATCTCGCAGGCGCGATCCATCGGGGTCTCATGGCTGAAATACATCTCCGAGTATGCCTCTTCTAATTAGAACATTCCGCATTTGATTTTGACCTTTGATCCCCGGAAATCGGAAGTTGGATTGTAAGGCCTTGATTCTCAACCTTTACCAAGCTAAAGCAACCCTAAAGTAGACGTAAAAATTTTGCTGTGTTTTTCGTGTTCCGATCACCCTATTTAGTGAGTTTTGGATGGTTGATGAACTTATAGAGGGCATATACCCAGCAACCACTATGCGCATGCCAACAGAGCAATACAGGATGATCAGATATGCGCAGCGTATTACGAGCGTTATCACCGATTGAGCTAACCGGGCTAACTAGCCTATTGCGCGAGCCCAATGTATATCAAATGTAATAGGAGGCCGGAGTCGAGTTTTGTAACAATCTCTGCATTTGCCTGTAGTCTCAAATAATTTGTCTATGGTAATAAAATTTTAGAAAAAAATGTTCCCCTGTTATGGCGATAGTGCGTATGGCATCCAGTGCCAGCAATTATCACGTAAAAATTAACATTTTACAATTTACATTCCAGCGATCGCAGACACCCTGTTTCTTCTAACTCTCCCATTCACAATCTCACATCGGATGCAGAAAGGATGGATATTTGGCAGCGGGATGTGTAAATTTGTGGAAGGAGTCAAGTTTTTGAACTATTACGGATCCGTTTTCTTTATCACTGCAATGGCTGTGGATAGGTGAGTTGATTTAAAGTATTCAGAATGGTATCTGCCCTGGGTTATGGTGAAACAAGTCACCATTTTGTTTTATCAAAACTAGCTCGGAGCAAGGCTGCAGGTGGGACCTGGCAATTCGATTAGGGGATCAAAACATCAAAAACTGTCACTTCATATACGTTCAACTAAAATTTAAAACCTGCTCCAGGTGAGGCTCGAACTCACAACGTCCGCAACACTCCGTATCTGTCATATAAGTACGGCGCGCTAACCGATTGCGCCACTGGAGCCGATGCCACCTCGCGAATTGTCAATCATGTTTGTCCAATAAACTGTTCTTCTCGAAAAATGTATTTTTTCTATTATGTCATACATGAGCCGTAGATGGGTCTTTGCTTGGCTTGGCATTTATTTAGTTATTTTTACCCCGCAGGTTTACGGAAGATGATACGTTCACATGTCCGCTATACATTGTCCATTGTTTATACGAACGTGATAAAATAGCGACATCATATAAACGTTCTAATAAAAATTTAAAATATGCTCCAGGTGAGGATCGAACTCACAACCTCCGCATCACTCCGTATCTGTCATAAAAGCACGGCGCGCTAAGCGATTGCGCCACTGGAGCTGACGGGTCCATATAAATCATTATTCCTGTTTGCCTAATAAACTATTTTTCAAAGAAATCGGATTTATAGAAACCCCGTATTAAGGATCTATTGTGCCATACATGAGCTACAGACGGACCTTTCCTTGGATTGGCATTTCCCTAGTTATTTTCATCCCATGGGTTTACGGAAGGCGATACATTTGCACGTTGTTCTTTTTTATTCGAAAATCAAAAATTGTCACTTCATATACGTTCAACTAAGCATTTAAAATATGCTCCAGGTGAGGCTCGAACTCACAACCTCCGCATCCCTCCGTATCTGTCATATAAGTACGGCGCGCTAACCGATTGCGCCACTGGAGCCGACGACACCTGTCGAATTATCACACAAGTTTGCCAAATTAACTATTCTTGACAAAAGTTAATTTCTCGTTTTTCGCCATGAATGAATCAAACATGCACCTTTGCTTGCCATTCCGAAGTTGATACGTTTGCATGTCCGCTTTGCATTATTCTTTATTTATTCGAACATTATAAAAATTGCCACTTCATATACGTTCAAATAGAAATTTAAAAACCACTGCAGGTGAGGCTCAAACCCACAACCTCCGCATAACTCCGTATCTGCATTACAAATACGACGCGATAGTCGATCGCGCCACTGGAGCTGACGGTTCGTACAAATTATTATTCCTGTTTGTCTAATAAACTATTTTCCACAAAAAACAAGTTTCCGTATTCCCACTGTAAAATAGCCCAAGCATGCGTTAAATTAAAAAATTCAAAAACCGCTCCGGGTGAGACTCGAACTCACAACCTCCGCGTCATTACGTATCCGTCATATAAGTACGGCGCGCTAACCGATTGCGCCACTGAAGCCGACGAATCCACCTAAACTATATATCACAAAAATCAATTTAACAACTACCGAGTAAAAAAAGCTATTTTGCCATAAAAGTCGTTTTTTTAGGTATTTTCACCTCGCAAGTTTACATCTGCGCATGTCCGCTTTACACTGTACCTTTTTCATTCGAACAATATAAATGGCCACATCATATACGTTCAATTGAAAATTTGGAAAATGTGACAGAAATCTAAAATATCAAATTCTGTGCAATTGGTCGCTTTCCAAACTTGTATGTATGGGTACGCTCGACCCATCATCGCTGTTATTTGTGGAATTTAACGCTGTTTCAGACTTATTAAACTTCTGCTCCAGGTAAGGATCGAACTCACAACCTCCGCATCACCCCGTATCTGTCGTAACTGATTACGCAACTTAAGCCGTCAAGAATCAAGGGGATTCCCAAAAGAATCAAGGGGATTCTAAAAACAAATTCTTCACACTAATACCAGTGATTTCATCTTATTTTTAACCCTCAATTTACCTATTGAGCCTGCATACAGAACTGCACCCCAATAAAGCGCAGTTAGTTATACCTGCACCGGGTGATGATAAAATCATCTCCAATTCCTTGATAAAACAACGACCATTTTTTCCCCATTTTTAGATACATCGTGGTCTCTCGTCCAACACTACTAAACCGTTCGGTAGCTCGGAAATACATGTGTATACTATCAGCAGTATTATGGTGCCTGGCTCTTGGTGCTGTCATTCCTCTTCTTGTTTTTGCTGGTGTTGATAACCATGGATTCTGCAGTATCATGTTCCCTCGAGGACCGGTAAGTTTATATTTTTATTTTTTTATTGAAATCGCTCTTGCGTTGTGCGAAACGAAATGAAAACGAATTTGTATCAAAAGGAATCTACTAAAGCTTGCTCCAGGTGAGGCTCGAACTCACAACCTCCGCATCACCCCGTATCTGCCTTATAAGTACGGCGCGCTAACCGATTGCGCCACTGGAGCGGATGTTGTCCCCCGAACAAACAAATCTGTTCAATCTATAACCTTCCCTTATCGAACATAAGCTTTCTATCCGACATTTTTTTATTTTATTTTGTGGTCATTTCTTGGACTGTATCACCCCGAAGCCCTGTACCAGCCGCCAGTAACAGACGGGCAGGGTTAGCGGTTGGGGTGGGTAAAACCGAGTCATTTGGAATTCGAATCTGATTCGAATAATTTTTTCGAATGGAATCGAATTACTGATTCCGTGTAAATAGCAAATATCCCATTTTCAGAATTACAACTTGTCTTCATTGAGAAAATCAAAAATTTATAGTTTATAGTGTATGCATTTGTATCACGCTGTATATCTAGGAGCAACAATTGCCATATTTCAACGACAAAATACAATCGATTTTGGTCAAATTTGACCAAAATTGATTGCATTTTGTCGTTGAAAATAAAATTTCACTCCATTTAGCAAATTTTTGTTCGATTCGGGATTGTTTTGAACGATTCGCGATCAATTCGAATAATTTGTGTTTCGAATTGATTCGAAATAAACGAATCGAGAGGTATTGTTCGGCTTAGACCACCTAAGTTATTACACCCTGGTTTGAGTGGTGGGCATGAATTAACGAACCGGTCTCGCCGGGACTCGAACCCGAGTTCTTCAACCTACGATGCCAACATGATAGCCACTTTTTCATCCATAAATATTATTAACATAATGTTCTCATTTCACAGAAATATAAGTTGATTGTAAGTTATCGTCAGAACGTGGTCTAACTTCCTCAGACAAGATTAAAGACCTCGACAGTTCCGTTCCGTGTGTAGTGTTTTCCGTTTAGCATGCAGTTGCTGTTACTACACCTTTTAGTAGCTCTTTGCGATTAAGTGACCGTTAGTTGGTTCCTTTTTATCACTGCTTCCATCCTCGCTTAGGGTGAATTTCAATTTAAAAAAAGTAGTTACAACAAGATGTGGTATACGAGCCACTTTACTCTGAGTAGAAAACATCCCAAGCGGAAATGAACCACATTATTAAAGTGCAATGAGTGGTATCTGCCCAGGGCGGATATATAAGATATTCATCAAAATTATATTACTTACTTTCAGACTTTAGTTCACAATTCAACAGCCTTCATGGAAGCTCTGCACGAGGTAGAGTGCGTGGAACATTATATATTCACCGGAGATGATTATGGAGTGGGCGACTCGGATTTGGTAGGAGATTATGATGCAGATGCCATTGAGGTAAGTTGTGGCAGTTCAACGTTCATAGAGTGGGTTGAGACAAAAGTAGGATAGAATAGGATTTCATTTTTATCCTGCGGGAGAGGAAGGCCGAGAATACAGCTTAACCCTATGGCGAACCACGATACCAGTTCCGAATCGGGGCGGAGGTTCTTGGCATATCATATTTCTTATTTTCCTTGTGCACGGGCCTGGTCGGTGGAGGATGCCGTAAGCGTGCAGTGCTTACGTGAACCACCGTGCACCAACGAGGTGTCAGTGGACCTCTCGCATATACCATCATCCCTCACGGCAGTCCTAACTGCGTCATAACGATCAGAGATGCGTAGCTCGAAGCTTATTCCCGAATGTTATACTGATTGAGCTAATCGGGCGGGTATCATTCTGTGTTTGTCCACTCAAAATGTGTATAAAATTGGATATGTTTCGATTGCATTTTGCAAAAATATGAATCGGTCGTATTTAATTTGTGATGTTATCGAAATGAATAGCAGGGAAGATAATTGGATAAGTTTTGTATAAGCTCAATGAGATGATTCAGACAAAAATAATGTCGTGTTTAGTTTAGTCGTCCAATCCTTCACTCGAAGTTAGAAATTGAATATATTTTGGTTGTATTTAGGGCTGGGCAATTCGATTCGGTGATTCGAATCGATTTGAAGCACAATTTATTAGAATCAATCGTAAATCGTTCATAGGAACAAAACTTGCTAAATGAACTGAAATTTTCATTTTTAACGACAAAATGCAATCGGTTTCGGTCAAATATGACCAAAATCGATTATATTTTATCGTTAAAATATGAAAATTGTTGCTCTCAGACATGGCGTATGAATTGAAAATATAAAAACTATAAATTTCTTGATTTTAACAATTAGTAATATTAAAAAAAAGATTTGTTATTTCTATGGAATTAGTGATTCGATTCGTGTCAAAAAACATATTCGAATCAGATTCGAATCGAATTCCGAATGATTCGATTTTGCCCAGCCCTAGTTGTATTTATTGTTAAAATATGAATTCGACACATTTAATTTGCAATGAACTTTGTAAAGAATTTAATTTGTGATGGAACAGCACACCATCGCGCGCAGGCGAGCTCGCTTATCCACGCCCATCACTCAACCCAGGGTGTAATAACTTGGGTGACAAACATTAAAAACACACATTGCCCCATTGTTTATTGAAATTTGTTATTGGAAAAAAAGAGAATTTCTATTGCCTTAAAAATAAAATAATTACTTTTGTCAGGGTCAAGGTTCCGGCTCGGTCGATGATTACATAGACTACATAGACGAGGAACTGGGTATTCCTATCAATTTGGAGGGTCCTGTGACCTGCAGACACCCTCATGTACCAAGCATGCATGCGTGGTTGATATGGAACTTTATAATCGGGTATGCTGGGTAATTATTTTTGACAAATATGTAGATAAAAAGCACTTTAAGCGAGGCTGAATCCAGTCCGTGAAATATATGAATCAATGATCAAAGATATGACAATGGACTTACTACTATTTCAAAAGACTAACTGCACCCATGTGGAAAACATTCCTTAGAGAACCGAACCTTTATATTAGAGTGCAGTAAGTGATGTCTGCTCTGGGCGATGCTATAACTAACTGCCAATCAGCCAAATTATTTATTTTCTTGGCCTCATCTGAAATGAATGTATGAAGATTATAATCATCTATTCAACTAATAAACTGCGGTTAAAACACTGCTCCAGGTGAGGATCGAACTCACAACCTCCGCATCACTCCGTATCTGTCATAAAAGTACGGCGCGCTAACCGATTGCGCCACTGGAGCTGGTGGAATTATGGAGGTTGAGGAAATCTGTTCAAACTAATAATATTTACTTATTAAACAAATGTTCCATCAATCGAATCGAACTCGCACTCAACAGATTGTATATTTTGCTCAAGTACGGAGCATAGGAAATTAACAATACTAGAAAAAAACCATTCAAAAGTGCTCCAGGTGAGGCTCGAACTCACAACCTCCGCATAACCCCGCATCTGTCGTATAAGTACGGCGCGCTAACCGATTGCGCCACTGGAGCGGTGCCGACCTTCGCAACACATGCATCAAAAAGATATATATTTCGTTTTTTTATTACAAATTCAATCTCAACACAAGGTCAAAAGCAGTGTTTAAAGGTCAACGGTCATTCATGAAGTCGAAAGCTACTTAAAACATAAGACCAACAACTCCACCTTAAGCGAGACAGACGTCGTACAGAACTGAACCTCATAGAAGAGTGCAGTCGGGTGGTACCTGGGTGCTTATACCTCAGTGTTGGGAATGAGTCACATCAATTCTCAAGTCAAGACGAGTCGAAAAACACACGAGTCGCGAGTCGAGTTCAAGTCCTATCGAAATTTAATGATAGAGTCTCGAGCAAAATCGAGTCACTGTGCTCCCAAGTTTCAAGTCGAGTCATGCATTTATGAGTCGAAAGTCGAGTCACGACTCCATTTCTAAATCTAATCAGCAACAATGGCAGGTTAATTTTCCTTCTCGCTCTACAAGAACCCTCTTATAATCATCATTATTCAAAAGACGAATACTGATTTCAGACCAGGGTACAACGCACCCGTTAAATCCCCTGGAACGCGTATTTTCTTCTCTAACGAGTTAAGCAACGGCAGACAACTTGTTTTGTAAAAAGGTGATTGCAGACTAGAGCTAAATTCCTATCAGGTCCGGAGTAGAGTCGCGTCTGCATTTTGTCAAGTCGAGTACGACTGGAGTTATTTTGCTAGGACGATTGGAGTCAAGTCAAGTCATTGGAAGTACTGGGACTCGACTTGCTCTGAGACTCTAAATTTGAATTTTGGTATGCCTTGGACTCGACTCGCAACTCGTGTGACTTTCGACTCGACTTGGAAATCGAAGTGCAGTGACTCGTTCCAAACACTGCTCTCTACACATATTACACAATATTAAATCATTTCCGCAATAAAGTTAATTTCTGACTGATGTAAGACTTCCTCAGACAAACAAATCCAAACAATCAATATTTTTGAGATAAAACTAAAAGTGAACAAATATTTTCTTTTGCAGGTTTGTCGTTCCATTCATTTTAATATCACTATGTTATATCCGCATGATGACGCTACGCATACCATTGGTACATAATACAACTCGTGAGCGCCAACTCGCGGATACAGATTCAAGAAATAATAACGTATCGGCCAGAACGAGCAATGGACATTCGGGCATATTGAGAGAAGACGCGAATAAGGTTGGTTTTCGAGGAATTCAACATTCAAATATTATAAAGATTGAGTGATTGCCACCAGGGAAATTCATAGTGAATCTAATTGCTCAACCGGCGGTCAGGATCGAACCATCGCACAAGTGTTTCAGCCCAGTTAATAAAATGATCAGTAAAAGCATTAAGAATCCGCTTTGAGTTACGCATCCCTGATTGCCCTGGAGCAGGTTCGATTCCCGCAAGGGATGATTATATTCCAAAGGATCGCTGGACACCTCGCCGCTGAAATCCTATCCTGAACAGGGTACCAATTTTATTTATACAGTATGGCACATAAATAAAAATATGATTTGATAATTATATTCACCATGTTACAGCTGATCACGCGACCAGAACCTACTGATTCATCAACTTCAACAAATCAAAAAGCGAGGATACTAATGAACGTGTTGGTGAGTTATTTTTGAATCTGATTTAATTGCAACTTTTCTTTGTTATTCGTGGTGTTTTCCGAATTACCATTTACAAATAAAAATGTATTTTGAATTTTTTGGAAAATTTGTTCTTTCGAGGGGCACTACTGACGCGAAATCTTTTAGCATTTTTTTTGGGGTATTAATAATGAAACCGGTTTATTAAAACCTATAGAATGTGGCGTATGCTTGAGACTGGTTTATAAGCCCTGTACTTTTGCAGTTTTAAGTTTCGCCAAGGTGGCAAAATGTCATATTTTTTATGAAATAGTTAACGCAGAGTTATAAAAAGTACGTCTAATTCGGCTCCCATAGCCCGCCCGCATTTCATTTAATAATACCAACCAAGGTATTTATTTACTTGTAACATTCCCTCATTTAATGCCCTGTAGCTAAGACTATAGAATGGTCCTAATGTATTTCCTGCGTGTCGTAAGAGGCGACTAAAAGAAAGCAAAGAAGTAGTAGATGGTTTAACCATCTCCCAGAGCAAATACCACTCACTGTACATTACATGGCGGTTCAGTTCCGTTTGGGATGTTTTCCGTTTAGAGTGCAGTTGCTGGTACTGGATTTTTAGTAGCTCTTTGTTATTGAGTGGGCGTTTGTTGGGAGCTGCTTCCGACCTTGCTTAGAGTGAATTTCAATAAACAAATTAAAATAAAAATTTCTCTTCTGCAGGTACCCTGCTTAATCGCAGCATTCGCGATATGTTGGATGCCTTACCACCTGTTCCACTTGCTTCAAATCAATGGCGTCAACATGTCAAGTGACGCGGCATGTCATATAACTCGTGACGTGACGTTCTGCCTTGCCTTCTTCAACAGTGCCTTGAATCCGATCCTCAACTCGTTCTTCCTATACAATTTTAAGGTATGAAGCTAGAAATTAGATGCACCCAAAAAATTTGTACATAGTCTTACCATTGCCCGGGGCAGATACCACTTACTGATCTTTATTAAGGCGCGCGGGTTCAGTCAATTTTAGAACGTTTTCGGCTTTTAAGCGAAGTTGCTCATGCAATATTTTTAAAAAACAATTTTGCGTATAATATTTTCCCAAGTTTGTCCTCGAAAGGAACTCATATTCGATATTTCTGATAGTCACAAGAGTGTGTGGAATGTGATTTTAATATGCTTCAACAAATTCGTCGTTGTTGCAAATTGTTCAGATCGCATTTTTTGCCTAAAACTGATCGATGAGTTCATTGCTGGGTTCATTTGTGCTAGACATTTTAGGATCCTGTGAATTATTAATAATTTAATTTTAATTTAATTTGCATATTTCGTTTCCTCCCCCGAAACTTCTGATTTTAGTAAATGGGTTTCCTAAGTCCTGCGGAGCTCCAGTGGCGCAATCGGTTAGCGCGCCGTACTTATATGGCAGATACGGAGTGATGCGGAGGTTGTGAGTTCGAGCCTCACCTGGAGCAATTTTTATTAACGATTTTATTCCAATCAAAAACCATATTTTTGTAAAATATCACATACGTTCGTTTAATAATCTAAGAATTTATTTCCTGCGCGATTCCATCATTACCCAGGGCATATACCACTCACTGCACTTCACCATAGCCAATCAGTTCCGTTTGGAAAGTTTTTCGCTCAGAATGCAGCTGCTGGTACAACATCTTTTAATAGGTCTTTGCCTATTAAGTTGCCGTTAGTCGGATCCTCGTTAGCGATCGGCGTCACAGAATTCTCGCCTGAAATTCCAAATTTTGCTGGACGGTTTGCTATTTCGGTCCCGAACCTCCCGATGCTCAAAATGATTCGAACAAGGGATTCGAATATATTGTCGAATCGAATCTCTTGTAAAATATTTTCGAATCAAAACTTCTCGAATACGATTCGATATAAAAAAAATCCTAACCGCTTTCATATTATATATTAGTTTATAAAACCGTTCATTGTTCAACTTGGAGCTGTGATACTGAACAAGAATGAAATAGCTGTGTAAGGATTTTATGACTGACCCTGGGCTCGACAAAATTGAAACGATTTATCATAAAAATTCACCAAACGTCTAAATGGTATTAAAATGTTCTCTTTCAATGTCCGAAAACGACAGAACTTCACATACGCGGCGCAACAGGAATCCATTAGAATCACGACTAATTTTCTTGAAATACTTAGAATCGATTCGAATTAAGAATGATTCGATTCCATTCGAAATTCTCGAACTTACATCCCTAATTCGGACATATTACCCATGCCAGAAAAATGTGATATGAGTCACTGATTAATCGCGACGCCTATATTAATGAAAATTAAAAATGCACAAAATTTATCTCCACAACTTGCGGTGCAGACGCGCAAAATTTTTCCGTTTTTCAATTCAACTAATAATCCATTCTTTGAATATTTGTGTCTTGCATCCACTTTAATTTTTTTTTGGGCCATATGCCCAGATCCCCCACTATATTTCTGATATTTATTCTAAAAATATTATCTTAATTTGTATGCCAGCAACGACTTCAACAATCAACGACCTGGGTATCAAATCAACTGAAGAATTTATCAACAAGAAAAAAGAAACAGAGTAATAACAGGGATGAGACAACGGTGAGAAAGATTTTTTTATTTATTTAATTTATTTTTATTTGAAAAGGGCTTTCTCATAGCCGCGTCTTATTGTGAATCGTCCTGTCTAAAGCCCTGTAACAGCGGCCACTCATAGACGGGCAGGGTTACAATTGCTGGGAAGATATGATCGATCTTTTCCTGTTCGGTTTAGCCCACCGATAGCCGATTCACAATTGATTCGAATAAACTGTACTTCGAATCTATTAGAATCACCGAATCGAAATGCCCAGCCCTACCAGACAAGCAGGTTATATTTGGCCGATCAAAGGAAACACTTACTTATCGTGGCAGTGATTTTGATAAAATAATGTACATCGAATAACAATAAATTCTAAAGCACATTAAATCTGGTATGTTATCTCCAGGTGCATTTGAACGGGACCACAGCTGATAATGACGAAACAATCGCTCCCGAAGTTACATTTGTGACGTCAGCGACCGTCATAGATGATTGAACAAACTGGGGAATAAAAAGTTGCGGAATGAAGTTTGAAAAAATATTAGCTGGTGCAAAACAATAAACGAAAACTTATTAACACATCGGAAAATGGGTTCAGATTTTTTTTTTTAAAACAATTACTCTTTCGGGTTAATACTTACTCTTATCTTACTCTTATCTTATCTTACTTATCTTATCTTACTCTTATCTTATTACCGAATAACCATCGGACTAAAACCACAGGCATCAGCAAACCATCGCTCGCGACGAAATCGCCTTCTCGATCTTGCAGTCGCCATTTTTTGTTGCTTTGATACCTACAAAGCTAATAGTTTTTCGAGTTGACGCATTTTATAATATTATACCAATATTTTTTAATAAAAATATGAATAACTCGTACACTTTTTCGTGTCAAGCATGAGGCATAGGCCATAATTGGCAAAGAATTCATATCCGTTTTAAAAGTGTACTTCTTACCATTAGCTCATATTTGACAACGACCATATAATTATATTTCTTGGGTTTGGTAGCTGAGTCGATCGCATTGATGGGAATCCGATGATGCTTGGCCGTTCAACCATCGAATATTTCCTCTCAAAAATACACCTTTACTATCGGGACAAACAAAATTTTTTGTTTGGTTTGTGGCCGTAATGCTGGGCAATTCTATTCGTTGATTCGAATCGATTCGAAGCAGAATTTATTCGAATCAATTGTGAATGTTCACAAAAACAAAAACTTGTTAAATGAACTAGAATTTTAATTTTTACGAACAAAATACGATCGATTGTGGTCAAATTTAACCCAGCAAATGTAATCTAAGCTGGAAACATTCCAAATAGAAGTGAACCGATATGGCAGTTAGTGGTATCTGCCCCGAGCGATGGTAAAATCATCTGCCACTTCTTTGTTTCCTTTTTGTCGCCTCTTACGACACGCAGGGAATATGTTAGGACTATTCTAAAGCCCTTATCTACAAGGCTGGCAATACAAAACTGATATCACTTTTGATGTACTTGCATACTTTTTTTAAACCCTGTCCGTCTATAAGTGGCCGCTGGTATCCATGCCCACCACTCAACCCAGGGTGTAATAATTTGGGTAGGCTAAGCCGAACGGAGGAAGATCGCATCTTTCCAGCAATTGTAACCCTGTCCGTTTATAAGTGGCCGCTAGTACAGGGCCTTGGTCAGGATGATCTACTCCAAGAAGCGGTTATAAAAAATGGAATACTTGGTGAATTAATTAAATCTGTCTGTTTGTCTCTGGTATCATTTTTGTACAATTTTTTCGAATTTCTGTTTTATCTCATTTTAATAAATGTTCCAATTTTGCACATATAGTATCATATGTCCTTTTTATGTTTTCTTTTATCATTTTTATTGCATCACGCGTATCTTATGTATTCTTATATATTTGTATTATCTTAAACTTTACTTGAAATAGTTTTACTTATCAATTTTATTGATTATTTTCGCTGTTGATCAAAGTATGATTTGAGTATTTTTTACTCAATTTCTCTGAACCGAGCCTGAAATGTGAATCTGGCCTGTCCATAAACGTACCGGGGGCTCATACCCAACAAACGTTAGACACGAACTTTTGTAGTGACTGTGTATCTGTTTAATGTCACAGCTAACCGCGAAGTGCCTTGCTGAGGGGCACGCTCGGTGGTGAAACGGTCAAGCATCGAAAAATCGTCCTTCCGGACTGAGTCACCGAGCCGGGCAGGATAGCCGAAGACGCAAATACGGCTTAATAAAATGACGAACCACGACCTCTCGTGCAGACAATAGTTCCGAATCGGGTTTAAGATTTTAGGCTTAACAAATTTCTCATTTTTTACTGTGCGTGGACCTGTTTGGTGGAGGAAGCCGTAAACTATGTTTACGTGAACCCCCGTGCAACGGCGATGCGTCCAGCAGACCTCTCGCATATAATCATCATCTCTCGTGGCTCGTGGCTTCCTCCATCAACCAGGTCCCTTGTACAGGGGAAAATGAGAAATATGATAATCCAAAAACCTTCACCCCGATTCGCAATTGGCATCTGCACGAGAGGTCGTGGTTTACGATATGATTAATCTGTGTTCTCGGCTTTCCTCTCCCGCAGGATAAAAATGAAATCCTATCATATCCATCGTCCCGAAGAAGATTTACCATTTTTTGTTTCGTTCAAGTCTTTTCTGACGACACTTAACGAAGACGTTGGGACTATTTACCGCCCTAACGTTCGAACAGTTCTTTTATACTGCAGAATAACTATTTCATGAGGTTTTTTAATAAGCTTTATATCCTTTTGTTAACAATCCAATTGCCTTTTCCAGTTCAGTGTTCTTCAAACAGAATGTTAATGAGTAAGAAAAAAGGCCTTTTTTTTAATAATTAATTTTCATTCCTTTGTTTATATTACTTTGTATATTCTTTTACGTGCTGTTGCATCTTAAAAGTATTAAATATATTTGAAAGAATCACAACTGTCTCTTTTGTCAAACTGGGCTTTATATTTGAATGAAGGATCACACTGCACACTGTAAAAAATATACAGTTAAAAAATTGCTTTTTGACAGTAATTTTACTTGATGGTGATAATATATAGAATCGGCATTTTTGCCATTTATGCGTTGCTGATGGAGGTCAATCAACAGCCCATTATTTTACCATAGCTTTGGAGAGAGTTGATCAAAACGCAACCCGTACCATGATTTACCACCGCCCAGAGCAAATACCACACACTGTACTTTATTACAACGGTTCGGCTATTTTTGGGGTGTTTTCCACATAAAGCCTAGTCGCTGGTAAATATATTTTGTAGAAGCAAAAGAAGTCGCCGTTAGTTTGGTTGCTTTTAAACGCTCATTTCGACCTTGCATGGATGACCAATATTTCCATTTTTTGTTTATAAAAACACGCAATCCACGCTCACGTATATTAAGGCATTACCACAATAAATTTTCGTCGGGGGGAGGGGGGGCATCATTAATTATATTAATCTTGACATTCTACTTGTGATGTTAAACTAAATGCCAATCAAAAATTATTTCTGATTATTTTAAAATATTTTACAATAGAAAGTTAAAGAAAATTATGCTCTGTTGCATGACTAAACGTAAGAACATGTGCAACAGTAGATAACAACAACTTCAGTAGAAATTGTACAGACACAAAAGAGTCTTTCCTTATATGGTAATATGATTGTTTTGTATAATAATGTTTATATCTTATATCTCAACTATAGTTGAATCGAAAATTCGAGGGTTTTTTCTAACTATCAAAATATCCCTTTTTTGTAAAAAATCAATCGCCAAAATGTTAGTTTCAGATGAAAGGGATCAAAGAAAAGAGATAAATTTAGTTAAAAAGACCTTGAGAGCCAACGGTTATCCTAAGCATTTTCTACCGCCGTCAAGGCGAGGTTTATCTGTGGCTCATGCTTGACTAAATAAAATTGTACAATTGTTAGCATTATTGACCTATCCGTTGATTACTCGACCGCTAATGTTCATAATTTCATACACGTTGGAAATTAATTGTTCGGTAAGAGTTTGTTCTACACTATTAGAAAAAACCAGTTGATTTCATTGGTATTTTATTGTTGTTGATTTCTTTCATTAAAATCCATTCAACAGCGAAATTAAAATGAGAAATTTCATTTTGTTAGGCCCAGGAGTTCTTAAACTTTTTAAGCCCCCCCGTGACGCAAATCCCCATAATTTACGACTAGGGCTGGGAAAAACCAAATCATTTCAATAACAAATTGTCTTCATGATGAAAAATGGAGCCATTTTGCTTTCTCATTGACGAGAGTATATAAAACATTTTCACGCAAATCCTATTTCCAAAATGGGGAGCAGCAACAGCGCAATACCACAATACAACACGCTTCTCCTTGCAAAATTTTCCAAGAAGAACGCGTGACACCATATCAGGCGCCGCAAGCAAAAATTCTTTTGCTCCTATTGATTAAGTTATGTTTTCCTCCACTTATTCTGATGGAAGAGCTTCATATGAACTGTAACAGAGGATTACAAATTTTTTTGAATGCATTCGCCCTAACTGGAACGTATCTCGATGTCGCGATACTTCAGTAACAAATTATCTCATAAAACGCAATTTGTTCATTATTCTTTCTTACGTTTTATCTTATTGGACATAGATAGTAGGGCTGGGGAATTCGATTCGAAGCAAAGATTATCCCGAATCGTGCATAGGAACAAAACTTGCCAAAAAAAAAAGTGAAATTCCTATTCTTAACGATAAAATGCAACCGATTTTGGTCAAATTTGGCCAAAATCTCTTATACTTCGTCGTTAAAATATGAAATTGTTGGTCTTAGTGTGAATTGAAAATACACTACAAACTATAAATTTCTTTATTTTCGCAATGGGGGCAAGTTATAATATAAAAAATGGGATGTTTGTTATTCACAAAGAATTAGTGATTCGATCCGATTCGAAAAAATTATTCGACTCCGATTCGAATTCCAAATGATTCGGTTTTGTCAAAATTCACAACGTAATTCCCGAATGAATCTCGTCTCAACGGCGCGATACACTATACTAACAAATTATATGAAAAAAATAGTAAATCGATCATTATTTATTTTGTCATTCCATCAAATGAAACAATAGGCAGGTCTTTTTGTAATCGATCAGCATGCGATCAGTTTATGACGTTTATTGCTGATATCTGCCCTTATTTTGCCCACTTGGCATGAAAGTCATGATATATGTCGAAGCTTACAACGTAATTCCCGAATGAATCTCGTCTCAACGGCGCGATACACTATACTAACAAATTATATGAATAAAAATAGTAAATCGATCATTATTTATTTTGTCATTCTATCAAATCAAACAATAGGCAGGTCTTTTGTAATCGATTAGTATGCGATCAGTTTATGACGTCCAATACTGATATCCGGCCATATTTGGTCCATTTTGCAGCGTAAAAACGTACAGGGTACAACGTAAAATTTGGCATATATCATGATTTTACTGCAAAATGTATCAATTTAAGAATAATAAAAAAAACGAAAATACTCAAATCCCATAATACCTGAGCAATTGTTCAACACAATAATTGTTATGCTCTAGATTGACAAATCATATGAAATATAATAAATTAAGCGTTCTATCATATTGGACCATAGACATTTCTTTTTGTCATCGATTAGTATTCGATCAAATTAGGACGTTTATTCCTGATACCTATCCATTTTGCACTATAGTCATGGATCAGGTAAAGTTTTACGACGTAGCATTTGGCGTATTCGGTGATTTCATACTGAATCAAATGGAAAATAAGGGGAAAACGAATTTAGCTTTAACCAGGATGTCACAATATCTGACTATTCGATAAAGGAACATCTCTCAGCGCGATACATCAGTGCTACATTATATAAAAAAAAGTAAATCGACCATTTTTCATTTTGACGTTCTATCAAATTTGACCATAAACAAGTCTTTTCTGGAATCGATTAGTATGCGATCAACTTGCGATATTTATTGCTGATATCTGCCCATATTTTCCCAATTTGGCATGAAAGTCATGATTTATGTCGAAGCTTACAACGTAATTCCCGAATGAATCTCGTCTCAACGGCGCGATACACTATACTCACGAATTATATGAAAAAAATAGTAAATCGATCATTATTTGTTTTGACGTTCTAATAAATTAGACAATAGACAGGTCTTTTTGTAATCAATCAGCATGCGATCAGTTTATGACGTTTATTACTGATATCTGCCCTTATTTTGCCCATTTGGCATGACAGTCGTGATTTATGTCGAAATTCACAACGTTATCCCCGGATGGAACTCGTCTCAACGGCGCGATACACTATACTGACAAATTATATGAAGAAAATAGTAAATCGATCATTATTTATTTTGACGTTTTATCAAATTAGACAATGGACAGGTCTTTTTGGAATCGATTAGTATGCGATCAGATTATGTCGTCCAATACTGATATCCGGCCATATTTGGTCCATTTTGCAGCGTAAAAACGTACAGGGTACAACGTAAAATTTGGCATATATCATGATTTTACTGCAAAATGTATCAATTTAAAAATAACAAAAAAAAAACGAAAATACTCAAATCCCATAATACCTGAGCAATTGTTCAACACAATAATTTTTATGCACTAGATCGGCAAATCATATGAAATATAATAAATTAAGCGTTCTATCATATTGGACCATAGACAGGTCTTTTTGTCATCGATTAGTATTCGATCAAATTAGGACGTTTATTCCTGATACCTATCCATTTTGCACCATAGTCATGGATCAGGTAAAGTTTTACGACGTAGCATTTGGCATATTCCTTGATTTCATACTGAATCAAATGGAAAATAAGGGGGGAACGAATTTAGCTTTTATCAGGATGCCAGAATATCTGACTATTCGATAAAGGAACATCTCTCAGCGCGAAACATCAGTGCTACATTATATAAAAAGTAATAAATTTATCATTATTTGTTTTGACGGTCTATCAAATTTGACAATAAACAGTTTTTTTTGGAATCTATCTATCTTTCGGCCTTGCTCTGAGCGAACTTTGAAGATTGGGAAAATTGTTGATTGGTCACAATGCATTCTTATCTTTTAACTTTATCTTTCTTCATTGTTATGTTCTATCAAATTTGACAATAGACAAATCTTTTTGGAATCGATTAGTATGCGGACAAATTAAGACGTTTATTCCTGATATCTAGCCAAATTTCATCCATCTTGCACCATAGTCATGGATCAGGTATAGTTTTACGACGTAGCATTTGGCGTATTCGGTGATTTCATACTGAATCAAATGGAAAATAAAGGGAAAACGAATTTAGCTTTAACCAGGATGCCAGAAAAAATAAAAAATAGTAAATCGATCATAATTTATTTTGTCATTCTATCAAATGAAACAATAGGCAGGTCTTTTTGTAATCGATCAGCATGCGATCAGTTTATGACGTTTATTGCTGATATCTGCCCATATTTTGATGCCCATTTGGTATTAAAGTCATGATTTATGTCGAAGTTCACAACGTAATTCCCGAATGAATCTCGTCTCAACGGCGCGATACACTATACTCACGAATTATATGAAGAAAATAGTAAATCGATCATTATTTATTTTGTCATTCTATCAAATCAAACAATAGGCAGGTCTTTTTGTAATCGATCACCATGCGATCAGTTTATGACGTTTATTGCTGATATCTGCCCTTATTTTGCCCATTTGGCATGACAGTCGTGATTTATGTCGAAATTCACAACGTTATTCCCGGATGGAACCCGTCTCAACGGCGCGATACACTATACTGAAAAATTATATGAAGAAAATTGCAAATCGATCATTTTTTTTTTAAGGTCTAATAAATTAGACAATAGACTTTTTCGTATCGATTACTGATATTTGCCAATATTTAGCCCGTTTTTCAGAAAAATCATTTTAAAAATAAACGGAGAACGAAATTACTTTCGAATATAATCATAGAATACCCACGTATTCGATGAGGAAGATCTCTAGGTGCTCAATTATAAAAGGAAAGTGGTGGATGGTCCTATCATCGACCAGGGCAAACATCACTCACTGCACTTTACCAAGGGGGTTTAGTTTTGTGTGGAACGTTTCCGCTTAGTATGCAGTTGCTAGCACTTTATCTTGTAGTAGCTCTTGGACATTGAGTGTCCGTTATTAGCCCCCTTTAGGCACTGCTTTCCGCCTCGCTCTGAGCCAACTTTGTAATTGGGGAAAAATTTTAGATTGGTCATAATTCATTTTTATGTTTCATCAAATGAGACAATGGACAGGTCTTTTTGGAATCGATTAGTATTCGATCATTTTATGACGTTTTATTTTTTCTATCGATCACGAATCGAAAATGATAAAAAGCCCGTTCGATATGAACTATGAATTTTTCTGTGTAAAATGAATTAATCACTTAACACGACAAAACGACAAGTCCGAGATTTTTTATTGTCTTATAAAATAGGTGGAAAGTAGAATGCTCTTTTTGGGAGAGGAAAGCTAGGAGTTGACAGACAATGAAAGGAAATTGGTCAAAGTGGCATATGTCATAGTTAATGAATTGGACAAAGTGCCATATTACCTGTGAAAATTTTCGTTCGTTATTTGGACAAATCGCCATTATTACTGTAAAAGTTATCGTGACAAATTAGACAAACATCACATTCCATAGATTAAGTCGAATTTTTTTGGTTCAAGGGGTCACGAATCGAAAATGATAGAACTCCCATTCAATATAGAAATACCCTCGCAAAACAAATTAATCACTCTATACGACGAAACGTAATTGCGACTTTTTTCTCATTCAAAAAGTTAAAGTATTCCAGTGCCTTGGGGTTGGGCCCTGGGAATTCAAACCGCTTCGAGACACTATTGCTTTGAAGCGTTCGTTTATCGCTTATAGGAACAAAATCCTGTAAATGAAGGGGAATTTTAATATTTTAACGGCGAAATACGATAAAAATATTATTGATTTTGTTGAATTTTATCCTTTCCCTTCAAGATGAAGTGTGAATTAAAAATACATTGCGTCTTTCAGTCTGTTTTATATTCGTGCTGTCCTAATTATGTTGCATAGTCGAGGGTAATTTTTGAAATAAAACGCAATAATTGCTGTTTAACTACAATTAGCGATTTGAGAAAAGTATTCGAATTCTAAATTATCTAGGAGAGAGAAAAGCTGAGAGCTGAGACGATAGGGAAATAGACAAAGTGCCATATTTTAGACAAATGTCATAGTTGGTAAATTGGTTAAAAAGCCATATTATCTGTGAAAGTTTTCGTTCGTCATTTGGACAAATCGCCATTTTTACTGTAAAAGTTATTGCTAGCGAATTGGAGAAAATATCCCCTTGACTGCTTCATAGAGATTTGTTCAAAATTTCTTAGTTCTATGGGTCACGAATCGAAAATGGTAAAATTTCCGTTCAATTTGCTCCATAAATTATTCTATGTAAAATAAATTAATCACTCGAAACGACAAGTCTAGAATTTTTTTTATTGTCATAAAAAAGGTAAAAACGAATTTTCCTAACTTTCCAGGATTTTTTTTTATAAAATTCAGTAAATTTCTCGAAATACCGTGCGAAAACTCTATTCATCAATATTAATTGTCTGTCAAAAATTATCAGTCGCAATAAAACTTTCTTTGAATAAATTAAACAATCTATTTACCGTGAAGTTCCACAACGCCGTAAACAATTTTATACAAAAAACATTTTTTTCCGCGAACTTTAAAATCCATTGCCTTCATAATGCTTTCCAGAACATGTTGATCTGTAAGGTCAATAAGCATTTCTTATTGCTGAAGATTTCTCAGTCTTCGTTCCTGCGCTTGAACATCTCTTTGCACAATAGTGGTTTTGGCAGGCAAACATAAAAATCCAACCCTTGCTCTGAACAAGTTTTTTTTATATAGCCACTTCTTTGATTGGATCACCCTGGCCAAGGCCCTGTACCGGAAGTCACTTATTGACGGACATGGTTAGAGTTGTTGGAAAGATCTATGATCTATGATCTTTTCTGTTCGGCTTAGCCTACCCAAGTTATTACTCCCTGGGTTGAGTGGTGGGCTTGGATTCATGGCACTGGCTCGAGACTCAAACCCGAGATATTCAACCTGCGATGCCAACATGTCAACCACTAGGCCATCGCGCCCAAAAATATATTTTGAATTCATTATGAACAATATTGTTAAAATCTATTTCATTGAATAAATTACTAATAAATGTTATGTAGAAGTATAAGGGTTAGATTTTTTATTGAGATTCACTCCCCAACCGGTGAGAACCGACAAACGGCCGCTTATATCCTAAAGAGCTAATTCAAATGTAGTACCAGCAACTGCACCCTAAGCTGAGGACATCATATAAGAAACTGTAACATACTTTTTTTATTGAAATTCCCTCTGAGTAAGGCCGGAACCAGTGCCTAAAAGCAACCAACTAACGGCCACTTGAATCGAAACGCGCTACTAAAAGGTGTAGTACCAGCTACTGCACTCTAACTCCGGCAATTGTAACCCTGTCCGTCTATAAGTGGCCGCCGTTACAGGGCCTTGGACAGGGCGATCCACTCATAGAAGTGGCTATAAAAAAGCGGAAAACATTCCAAACGGAACTGAACTATTATGGTAAAGGGCAATGAGTGGTGCCTGTCCTGGGCGAAAATAAAACCATCTACCACTTCTTGAAAGTATAGTGCATTAAGTGGTGTCTGTCCTGGGTGTTGGTAAAACAATCTATCAATTTTAAAGGGGGTACACTGTGACAAAATTGCAGTAGATTTACAGTAATTGTATATTTCAGGAATTCAAAATCGCTTTGTCGATGAGATTTATGCCAAGTATGGGATGTTGATGGAACGCACCTTCGCGGTGCGTTCCATCAACACCCCATATTTGGCCAAAAAAGTCAATTTTCAATTTTTTTTAATACCGCCAAATAATATTACTGTCAAAAACCAGCGTTCTATATATCAACAGCCCATATTTGGCCAACAAAAGTCGATTTCATAGTTTTATTTCGATATCACCCGATCACAATTACTGTTAAAAAGCATTGATTTTACCGCACTTTTTTTACAGTGTACTCTGATACAGAGTAAAATTCCCAAGAAATCTATTTAAACAAACAAAATTTTTATTGGTTGACGTATTTGCCTGTTACAGGTAATTTCAATGAACATAAAACCGTGTTGGAAATTCATGATTCCGTATTAAATTTCCTCGTTTACTATGAAAAAACAACAAAGTTTATAGCATTCCACAGTACTTATATTTTAGTTGTATTTCAGAATTTTATTGCTAGTTTAAGTATGGCCATTGATAAAGTGTTTAAATAAGACTTGGCCTGCTTGTTGCTCACGCTTGCCACCCCATCAGGGCACAAAAGTGAAAATCAACTACAGATAAACCGCGTTAGAAAAAATGGACATGTTGACATGTTTTTTCAAGCGTGAGTCACTGATGTGTCGCGCCGCCAATGCGCGGTCCATCTGTGGCCAATGCTTGAAAAATATAGGTTTTGACTAGAGACTTTGATTTACTATGAAAATGCATTGAACTAGCTACATTTGTTTAGTATATGGTGCTATGAATTCTTTGATAAAAGTCGACAGTTACATTTTGAACGGGTTATTCGATTGAATGCGACAGGCACTACCAGGCTAGGTTAGAAGACTTGTTAATTTGTTAACGCTTTGTAGCTTGAAGTCATTTCCGTTTTTTTTTTTTTTCCGTTTTCCTCAATTTTAGTCTTGTAGGAACGGGCCTTAATTTTTTTTTTTTTATTGTTAAAATTCGCTCAGGGCGAGACCATAGGAGACAAATCATACTTGAAAATTCTCCTGAAGCCACTAAAGTGCAAAGAGCTACATAAAATGCATGGATAGGAACTAAGGAGCCCCCATCCCTGATAGATGTCTATTAACGCGAGTTTTAAAACCTTGTAGATCAACACGATCAGGAAAGCAACGAGAAGGCAAGGAATTCCAAAGTTTAGGGAAGTATTTCTTGTGTGTCGTAAGAGGCGACTAAAAAAAAAATAGTGATGACTTTACCATCTCCCAGGGCAGATACCACTCACTGCACTTTATCATTGTGGTTTAGTTCCTACTCAAATAAAATGTTTCCCACTCGCTGCTCTTAGACGCTGCTCTCGGTCTTGGTTGGAGAGCAACTCTATAAGCCCGGCTCGGTGTTTCAGTCGGTTAAGCGCAATCGTATTGTCCGGAAGGCCGATGGTTCGATGCTTGACCGTTTCACCAACGAGCGTTCACGGTCGTGAACAGGCTATACCAATTTAAAAAAAAATGAGCTCTCTAGGAAAGGGCAGATACCATTTACAATATATTCAACCATAGTGGTTGTGTTTTATTTAGAATGGTTTACATTTGCAGCTCAGTTGTTGGTACTTCACTTTATAGCAGCTCATTGCCATATAACTTGGTTCCCTTTAGACGCGGCCTCGCCCTTACTAGAGCAAATTGGAAAATGGATACACCCTCTCGAACCGGGGTGTTCAACCTGCTATGGCAACCTGTTGATCACCAGGGCTACAGGTAGGGTTGGGCGAAACCGAATCATATGGAATTTGAATCTGATTCGGAATTTTTTTTCGAATCGAATCACTAATTCCGTGTATAGCAAATTTTTCCCATTACAACTTGTCTCTATTGTGAAAATTAAGGAATTGACAGTTTATATATCGTGCATATTTCCAGTTCACACTCCATGTCTTACAGCAACAATTTTCATATTTTAACAACAAAATTTTGTCGGTAAAATGGAAATTTGGCTTCATTTGGCAAGTATTTGTCCCTATGAACGATTCTCGATTGATTAGAACAATTTGTCCTTCGAATCAATTCGAATCACCAAATCGAATTGCCCACCCCCAACTACAGGTTCTTTTTACCTAGAATTACCAACACTAAGTCAGACACAACCGGAAATTATCTCCGTGATGGATGATATCTGCCAGACAATATGAGACTAATTAGTTTTTTAATTGATAATTGCTCTAGAAACGATTACCTAGCTCGAGAAATTATAAAAAAGATACGATGTAAAATGCTGGAAACGATTTCGTTAGTTCGTGTTATAATGAAGGGGGTCATATCTAGCCATAGGTCATAGGTTATATGTCTTGTAGGAAGAAGAGTTCGTCTGCTTCAACATGTGTCGGGTCGGGTGCATTCCATATTCGAACGATTCACGTAGTGTCATGATTATCCACTTCTTAGAACAAATCACCCTGTACAAGGCCCTGTACCAACGGCCACCTTCAGAAGTGCAGGTTTAGAATTGCTGGAAAGATATGATTTTTTCCTATCCGGCTTAGCCCACCCAAGTTATTACACCCTAGGTTGAGTGGTTGACATGGATTAACGAGACTGCCCACGAATATTATATCCAAAATTTTATTTTAAATTTTCAGCATAAGAGGCAAAATTGAATCGAAACTGTTTTCACAAACTTGCGTATTTAGAGGGGGGGGGGGGGGGGGGGCACCACCATGGCGCGCCATTCGCAGGCACGGAATGTTACGCCATTTATGTATATTTTGGGTTTCGAAATCCAACCCCCACGTAGTACGTTTTAGAGTGGAATACAACAAAAATCGCTAATTTCAAAGAGAAATTATGTTTGACAACGGCACCAAATATGACCTCATGACCTCATTTTACCCCGAAAATTTTGAAAGGAGCGACACCGGCAGCTGCTTGTTACTGCACTAATACTAAGTTTGGTTCATCGGGGTTGACTTCCTTCTTTATGTGCATAAAGCGAACTTATATGGCAACATACACTGTATCAAAAAATGCGACAAAATCACTGGTCTTTTACAGTAATTTTACTTGGCGGTATTGAAATAAATAAAAAAATGGCTCTCTTTGCCAAATATGGGAGGTTGATGGAACGCACCGCGAAGGTGCGGTCCATCAACAGCCCATAATTGGCATAAATCTCATCAACATAGATTTTTTTTAACTTTGTAAATATTCAATTACTGCAAATGACCAGTAACTTTACTTTACTTTTGTTACAGTGTAATGAATTCATTTGGAAAAATTTCGTGATTTCACTTATCTTATCGAAAATTTATTTTACCAAGCGTGAACCACACATTGGCCAAGCTAGTCTATCCACGGCCCAAGCTTGGAGGAACACATTTTAAAAAGTTTATGTCTAAAATATTGTCACGTTTCAAAGCATGATTCATGATATACTGCCGTAAAAAAGCAGTAAAATTACCGTTATTTTAGAGTAATTTTACCCGTTAATATAGAATAAAACTATAAAAGCAACTTTTCTTGCCAAATATGGGATGTTGAAGGTCCCGCAACAGCCATTACTTGGCAAAAAACTCATCAACAAAATGATTTCGAATTTTGGAAATATCCAATTACTGCAAATTAACAGCAAATTTACCGTGCTTTTTAACAGTATGATTTATTACTTTTTAAATTACTATTATGTCCATGTAATGCTAGGTGCTGTTTAGTACGTCATATTAGATTGATTGTGACGTAACAAGAAATCGTTTGACGTCAAATCCGGGAAAAAATCAATAAGAAAAAGATAAACAAATAAAAGGTGGTAGTCAAATTAAATGGACGCTAAGAAGATTACATGCTAACTTGGAAATTATGTTAAGTCGGTGATCAGAAAAGACAGCAAGGAAATAATAGTGTTGGACACATTTGAACGAATGAAAGGAAAAATATACAGATAAACAACGTTTTTGATTTAAAGTACCGTCGAAGATCGTTGCAAAAAGGAAGAAGTAATCGTTTTTTTTTTTTCAAAGTTTGCTACATAAAGAGTAATACTTGGCCATATTGCTATATTTTTAAAGAAAGTGTTAAAACATTGGAGATAGCGGTATATAGTAACCGATTTTGGATTGATATTCTTCATCGAAACCTCAAACGAGAAGAAAAGAGATATCGAATTTAACGTATGTCAGAGTATATTGGAGAAGGAGAGGAATTATTCGAACTTAATAGCATTCACTGGATAAGATCTGAACGTATTGGAGACAGCTATTTATATAAGTTTGATAGAAATCCGATTGCAAAACTTCGAAAAGAAAAAAGAGATTCGAAGTCGACGTCCTCAAGTACTTTAATACAGTTTTTGGATGAAATCAAACGGTTTAAGGATATACTATTCATATATACTGATTTTGATAGCAACAAAAAAATGGTAAACGAGACGAACAGGACTGCTTGTAAAGACGGATCTGAATATACTAACGGACTGTCAGATAAAGCTTTTACTTGGGAATTCTATGTGAACATTACATATTCTTTGATAGTATTGTACTTAGCGATTTCCCAAATCGTCGTCTTCGTCGTGAAACGAAAATACCGGCCCCGGACCGGACGCAAAAATGGAACATTTTTCAAGAATTTATCTTTTATTATGAATTTAACTCTAGTAATTTCCGGACTCATAGCAGTGATAAAAATGGGGATCACTATATCGAAGTATTTTGTCCCGTTTACGCCTCTAGTAAACATAGTTAACATAATTTTGGGAGAGTATTCTTTCGTTACAGTGTATCTCATATTATGGTTGAGGCAAACCATGTTCACAAGCGAACCCTCACTGAGTCATTTATCCACAAAAGCTGGTCGCGTTTTTAGCAAATTTCAAGGCGTTTTTATTTTAATATTTAGCCTTTTTCTAGCCATTGCCCTCGGCTATGAGGGAATTTCTAAAAAAGCTTTACGGCTAAGTTGTATACCAAAGTGGGTCATAATGGCGTTTTTGTTTTTACAAGTTGAAACCGAAGCGGCGGTGCTGGTGCTATTTCTTGTGCCGATGTATCGGCATAAAAAAAATTTAAGTAAATCTTCAAATCAAACTCCCCCGGAGTCGCTCATAGCCCTAATGAAACGGTCGATCGTAATGACCATTTTAGCCGTTGTATCCGATGTCACCACCTTTACAGTGTTTTTTATTGTTGGCGAGATAACTCTTTACAATTTAAATATCCTACTTAACTTAACGTGCGTATTATTTTGCTTTGTCGATTGGCGAGACCGCATTTTCCCGTTTTTAATCAAAAGGAACCGCGATCGACTACAGTCTGATCTTGCGCGGAGTTCATTCACTGAGAACCGCGAGGGGACGCTCAAGCGCTCGATTGCAATAAAAGAGCCCCGGTTATATCCGGAGCGAGCACAGCTCGGTGGCTCGGTCGGTTAAGTGTTTTCGTTTCTTCAGCGATACCGATGTTTCCGTGCTTGGTCGTTTCATTATCGAACTAGGCAAGCTGAGCATGCGATACATACACGCCAACTACAACTCAATCATAAATACTTTGACCGGGCATTTTTAGTATTAAGTATGTTTCACTGACAGATAGCGCCGCCAAGGTGCTTAACAAAATAAAACCTATCAATGGGAATGGTCTGTACCTAGCAGTGTTGGGTTTAAACCCACCGTAACGTCCACGGACAAGCCACAGCAAATAATTCGAAAATCCAAAAAGTCATGCCGGAGAGAGGAGTCGGTCCAAACTGAGTGCAAATTTGTCCCATCTGGTAAAGTAATAATAACAGTGACTAACAGTGACTAGCTATCAATGATAATGCAAATTTTGCAACAATTAATTAATTGAATAATAATTGAGACAAGAGAAATTGAGATCAACGAAAACGCCATTTCTGGTTGTATTTGGCTCAAAATCAATATCTTCTCCCTACATCGCAATTCATTCCCTTTTTATTGCGCACTGGTGGGCGCTCCTCCAACTCCTATGTTTTACTCAATAATATATACGTTAGGCCCATTAAATATTTCTGTAGAACGAAACTCTTAATACCTCATGAATTCATAGCTTTTGCCTACTTCTGCTTTCGTGTTGTTTTAATCATATTTGCATAGATCGCCGAGTTCTTGTGCTCTATGACTATTGGTATTTATTTTTTCATTTACTTTTCGTGTTTGGTTACAATAACGTTGAAATTATGGACAATTTATCCATACCTTTTTGTATTTAATGTTTTATCTTTATATTTTCCTCCAACTTATATTTTATGTTAAGATTGTTTATATAGTTTAACGTCAAGTATCTTTGTTCTTGCTCGTTTCATAAAATTACAAAATTCAACAATCACGTAAGGAATTATATATATTTTTTTCGTGCACTTTGAAGGAAGATCGAAAGCAGAACCTTAAAAGAGAAAGACAGGCGACCAAAATGAAATGAAATTTCTTTCACAGTATGCTATTAACAATGTCAGCAATTATATCTGGTTACGAAATTTATCTTGCGTCTTGCCATTCCATCCCTTGTGGAACCAATGAGGAACCGGTAAGGTTATCGAGCATCGTTCCAAGGCTGTGAGATACAGTGCCTCGCCTCGGGACACCCCGCGTGTATTGTTCGTTGAAGGCTTTCTCGTTCATCGATCTTGATCATCATGCCGGGGTTTGAACCCGCGCCATTCATTATGTATTGCGCTCGGCAGCTATCGCTTACCACTTATTTTGACCAGGATATACTTAAAACTTGCAAGTGCATGCAAACAGAGAGACTCGAGTCTCGACTCGAATAGGGATGCACTCGATTCACCGTTTTCAATGGCTTGACTCGTGTTGTCCTAAGAAAAATGACTCGACTCATACTCCACTTGACAAAATGCAGACACGACTCGAACCGGAACTTGGAAGATCTGCTTGTGTCTGTGTCTCAGGTCAGACAGCACTCCCCGCCTGAATCAATACGATATTATTCATCCATAACAATCTGTACGCCGATTCTTGCGGATATGGAGCAAAAATTCTCATTTCCAAGGTTGTGAGATACACAAAAATAGACATCAAGAAGTTTTTACTCGCCGGAGGCGCGGAAAATGTTGGTATTTCTGTAATTTCATTTTGACATTTTTTTTTCGAGGGGAGAGAGGAGAGACTATCGAGAGGCTTATACCCAACACCTCTGGGCAGTGACAATAATAGTGACTGCATATGATTTGTATGTCACAGCTACCAGCTACTCACGGAATAGCTTGCTAAAGGGGGAATGCACGGTAGTGAAATTTCCCAGTCCGTTAACCTACCGGGGGTTAGATCTTCTGCCCAGAAATCCTAGTCAATTTCCGATTTTTTTTTACTGTATTTCATGTAACTATTGAAATGCTAACGACATTTCAAATGATTGTATTCCGAGATTTGTCATGTAATGCCAATATTAGAGAACATGTTTTGTCGAGCATGGGCCGCAGATGGATCGCGCCGCTAAGGCGCGGTCCATCTGTGGCTCATGTTTGACATAATTGGGTAGTGATTAACTCGTATTTCTTTATTCAATGAACATTTGGAGGAGATTACATGTGGTTTTAGAGACTGTTTTGTTGCATATCGATTGTGGCTGAACTTGTGAACGGTTTTAAGGGACTTAGCATATTATGTTATGTGCTAGTAGTTCGAATCTTGCCCAGGTAGTGAATTGAAAAAATTTTTAGTGTGTCAGGGTGCACAGGTTTGCTTCTAGTGTTTGTAATTCTAGGTGCAATCTCATAGTTTATTTAATATCACCTAGTAAAAGTTACGGACAAAGGCCGTGAATTTAATACGTATTTTTACGGGATTTAAGAGCCTTTCTAAAAGCTTCTTATCTGAGAAAATTACCCTGAAGGCCCTTCACGAGCGGTCATTTATAACTGTTCAGGGTTAGCGTGTAGTATTTCCTATTTATCCTGCTGGAGAGGAAAGCAAAGGATACAGCTTAACCATGTGGAAAAGCAGGACATCTCCGGCAGATATCAGTTTCGAATTGGTGTGAGTTATTTTGGCTATACATATTTACCATTTTACCTTTTTCCATTGCATGGACCTGGTTGGTAGAGGAAGCCGTAAACATCGCCCCTCGCGGGATTCGAACTCGCGACGTAGGGTTCCGATATGCGTGACTCGAAGCGTATTCCTAATGCCTTACCGAGCGAGCTAACCGGGTGCCTGGTTGGAAAGGTATGAGTTTTCAAGTTCGGTGTAGCCTACCCAAATTATTTGTGGGTCGTTCACATATTATAGTGCCGTTTAAACATTGGTGTTTTAAATTAGAAATATTTTCTATGGGAGAGGAAAGCCGAGATTACGACTTAAACACATGGTGAAGCATGACCTCTCGTGCAGATACCAGTTCCAAGTCTGGGATGAGGTTTTTGCCTGATTGTTCACAGATCTTTTCCTGCGCATGGAAATGCTGGTGGGACAAGCCACAACTATGCGCCGAAGAGGTCTCCAGCAACCCCCTTTCTTATAATCATCCCAAACGGGATTCGAACCCAGGACATTTATGATGGTTAGATGAAAGCGTGTTCCTGATGCCTTTATCGACTGAGAAAAGCGGTTAAAATTTTTCTTTTCGCGGTAGCGCTAATAGTTGATCGCACTCGAGACAAAACCACGGATCCAATACATTTAAGAAATATAACTATATAAACAATGAGCCAGGCATTGAAGTGGGTTTTAAAATATGCGACTCCCAGACAAATAATCTCATAATGAGGATCAGCGTAAAACCGGTAGCGACAATTTTGGCTAAATTAGAAGATCAAAGCGGAGATGTTGGCTTTGGAAATTCCTCTATTCCCTATTAGCAATTATATTTTGTCAAGCATGAGTCGCGGATGGACCGCGCCTTGCCGCGCCAAAATGTTTCTGGCTGGGTCAGTATTACATAATACGTTGAACTTTCTAAATATGTATCATAGACACTAGTGATGGAACTGACGGTGGGGGGGGGGGGGGGGGTTTGGCAGATATTGAAGAAAGCGCATATATTAGCTTTGAAAAATTGACCTGTGGTAACAGATTGTTAAAATGATTTTTTTTACTTTTTAATGTTTGGCCAACAGACATCGATTCAAATTTGAAATCACATATACACTTTTTTAACTTTGGAAATATGCAATTACTGCAAATGACCAGTAAATTTACTGTACCTTTGTTACAGTGCTCACAAAAAGAATAGTTTGTTAATCCAAGGCACTCCAATAACAAATAAATAAAACAGCAACATTTAATTATTGCTGGGAAAACCGGTAGGTGGCAATTTTGTCAGCTTTAAAAGATTAAAAGTGGAGATATGATCATATGACGTATAAGGATTACAAATCTGCATTCTTTTTGAAAGACGAACCGTGCCAAGTAAGAACCAAAGAAAAATCATCTCTAAGCGACGTGGCCTATCACTGGCCCATGCTCAATAAGAAATTTCTGACTCGGTGGGAGATGAAAGTAGAGACAAGAATCTTCTGAATACACTGTAACGAAAGTGCAGTTGAATTAATAAACTTTTACAGTAATTTTCTTCGGAGATAATGAAATAAAGTCCCAGCAAACTGGTTTGGTGGCCAATTATGGACTTTTGGTGGAACGCACCGCCAAGGTGCGATTCATCAACAGCCCATACTTGGCATTCATTCATCTCATCAAAAAGGCGGTTTTGAATTTAAAAATATGCAATTACTGGAAATGACCAGTAAATTTACTGCGCATTTTGCACAGTGCTTCGCTGTTTGGGTCGAAGCTTTGAATGTTCGCATTATATCTCAATATTAGGCTGTTAAATTCGATTCAATGGTTCGAAAGGTTGTAAAGCACATTTTTGTCCAATATTGTTCAAAAATTGTAATTAAAACATTAATATTATTATTATTAACAGAAAATTAATCATATCTATTTTCCTCCAAATATGGCAGTTGGTTTTTATCATTGCCCTGTACAGATACCACTCTCTGCACTTTACTATGACGGTTCAGATATGTTTGGGATGTTTTTTTTTATTATTTTATTAAAAGCCACTTCTTAGAGTAGATCACCCTGCCCACGGCCCTGTAACAGCGGCCACTTATATACGGACATGGTTGCAATTACTGAAAAGATACTGTCTTTCCTGTCCGGCTTAGCCTATTACGCCCAGAGTGCAGTTACTGGTACTACATTTACTTTGTTATAAAAGTGATATATATTTGGTTGATTTCAACAAATATTTTTTATCAAAACTCGCTCTAAGCAAGGTTTCACAAGAAAGATCATGCATGAAAGTCTCCTAAAACAACTAGTTTGTAGAGAGCTACATAAATGCAGGGATGAAGGAAGATTAACGAATCTTCATCAATAAAAGATATTTATTGACACAAGTTTTAAAGCCATCTAGGTCAACACAATAAACAGGAACAGTGTTACATATTTCGGGAAAACTATTACACCGAATCTCCAAAACAGAAAAAATATTTTTTATGAAATTAATATGAACTGAAACGTTATTCTCTCCCCCGTTCTGTTAATATTCAAATTCGTTCCTAGGAGCGTTAGGGAATGGGATTTAATGTATCCAAATTAAACTGCAATAAAAATTATTTTAATTTGAACGAAAATTTGCACTCATTTGCAGTCAAAATAGTTTATTTGCTTTTTAAATTAGTATATCTCGTGATTTGAGACATTCATAAATTGCTTTCGAAATATACTACGTTGGGCATGGCCCATACACTGTGAAAAATCTACAGTAGATTTACCGTTTGTCTTCGGTAATTGTATATTTTCAAAATTCGCAAACCGCCTTGTTGATGACATTTATACCAAGTATGGGGTGTTGATGGACAGCACCTCGCCTTGCATATTTGGATAAAAAATGGCGATTTTATAGTTTAATTTCAATATCACAGAGTAAAAGTAACGTCAAAAAGCGTCGGTTTTACTTCATTTTTACCACATTAAAGAAAACCGCAGCTTCGTGGCGTGATCCAACTATGACTCGGGATTGATTATTTTTAAACTTGGGTATTTATATGCATCGGAAGATAGAAGGGACGTAGAGTTCGATAACGATTTTTTTTTTTTGAAAGATTTAAAACGGAAAGGGTATTAGTATCGCACACAGGAATTCGTTTTGTCAGAAAAATAATAGATAATTTTCTTACGTTATAGCAGTCTTAGGGTCAGTACAGAATTTTGTATAGCACTGTGTGGGCGCGATGGCCTAGTGGTTAAACATGTTGGCATCGCAGGTTGAAGATCCCGGGTTGGAGCCCCGGCGAGTCCGGCTCGCTTATCCATGCCCACCACTCAACCCAGGGTGTAATAAATTGGGTAGGCTAAGCCAAACAGGAAAAGATCATATCTTTCCAGCGATTCTAACCCTGTCCACCTATAAGTGGTCGCCGCTAAAGGGCCTTGGGTGAACTACTCCAAAAAGTGGCTGTTTGAGTGCATCGAGAAAAAGAAAAGACTTGGGGTCAACAGTCCATAATTAAAACGATTATAAGTTTATTCAATGAACTGAAATTACTTCAAACCGAGGATATTTTGCCGCGTATGTGACCCCTTTTTTATTTTGATTGCAAGAGGAAAAAATTGGGTTTTTATTCAAAGAATTATGCGTTATCGGAGACGTAGAAATATCACTGAATTTTCTACAGCACTAATTGAGTGCATTAAAAAGAGGAGTAACTCTAAGTTTCCATTTAACAATACTTAATATTTCAAAAGCTCCAAATCCAAAAATTAGTGTCATGAATACAATACACATGGCAAGGTAATTTATACGCGTTACAGGAGAAAAAGTGCGAGTAATAGAGGTGGGCAAAACCGAATCATTCGGAATTCAAATCTGATTCGAGTAATTTTTTCGAATCGGATCGAATCACTAGTGTTTATGGTGTATTTTCAATTCACACTACATGTCTAAGAGCAACAATTTTCACATTTTAAAAAATAAAATGAAAATCGTTAAAATGAAAATTCTACTTTTTGTTCCTATGAACGATTCACGATTGAATCGTATAAATTATGCTTCGAATCGATTCGAAACACCGAATCGAATTTCCCAGTCCTAGTGTACAGTGCGAGATTTTGCAATATGGGTTTGTGCCCGTCAGTTAATCAGAAAAAAAAGAATTTGTCTCGCCAAGCGTGGGCTATGGATGAATCGAGACAATAATATTTTTTTTAATATTCACCAATCTGAGTGAATTACCTGATCAAGGCTCTTAAGCAGTTGAGGCGAACAAGGTTGGTATATGGCTGGGCAATTCGATTTGGTGCTTCGAATCGATTCGAAGCACAATTCCTTCGAATAAATCGTAAATCGATAATAGGAACAAAAACTTTCTACATAAACTATAATTTTCATTTTTTACGACAAATTGCAAATTGGTCAAATTTGACCAAAATCGATTGTATTTTGTCCTTAAAATATGAAAATTGTTGCTATTGAAGTGTGAGTTGAAAATTTATAACCTATACATTCCTTTAAATTTTTAAAATGGAGACAAGTGGTGATAGTGAAAATGGGACATTTGTTATGTACATGGATTTAGTGATTCGATCCGATTCAAAAAAACTATTCGAGTTAGATTCGAATTCTAAATGATTCGGTTCTGCCCAGTCCTAGTTAGATATACTGGAAAGCTCTAAATTCTCCTTCGACATTAATATATCTCTCAATTCAAAAAGGTAAAACTTAAATTAGTAATACGACACTTACCTGAAATACAGAACGATTGCGTATTCATTTAAATATTAAAATTACAAGATTCTGAAAATTGAGAAAAGATCTCTGACAGCACAACCTGGAGTTGACCTCGGAAATAAAGGACACTCGTGTCGATATTAGGGTGAAGTCACAGTAGAAGACAAGGAAATTAGATATATGATGAACATGGCTTGATAGAATTTGCTGCAAAGGTATACAGAGTGAATTAAGGAATATTTACTCGTGCAGGATTTTAAGCAAATAAAGAAGACAAGTTGGAATCATTACGTCGTTCATTGAAATTACTAAAGACAATCAATTGGCGTGTAGATTTACCGATTTGTTGATGGCATTTTCTTGACCGTAATATTAAAAATGTCTAATACAACTAACAAAACAAAGTGTGACACTGATCCAACGGTCTACGAAAACGGATTATCAGAGAAGATATATACCTGGGAATTTTACGTTAACGTTACGTACGTTTTAGTAGTATGCTATATTGCTGTAACACAAATTTTCGTGTTCATCACAAAAAAGAAATATACGACAAAAACTGGGCTGACTTCTGGAATCTTCTTTGCTAACTTATCGTTCATTATGAATGTGACTCTCATTTTGTCAGGATTAATAGCAATGGCGAAAATGGGGTGCACGATGTCAAGATATTTCGTACCGTACACACCTTTGGTAAATGTTTCGAACATTATTCTTGGTGAATTTTCGTTCGTCACAGTTTACCTTATACTATGGCTTCGTCAGACAATGTTTACTAGCGAACCCACTTTAAAGCATTTGTCAACAAAATATGGACGAATTTTTAGCAGGTTTCAAGGCTTTTTTATCGTAATTTTCGGTCTGTTTTTAGCGTTTGCGCTAGCTTACGAAGGGATATCAAAAAAGGTCATTAAAATGAGCTGCATTCCAAGTTGGGTAATTATGAGTTTCCTGTTCATGCAGGTTGAGACACAAATCGCAGTTCTGGTGCTTTTTCTTGTCCCGATGTGTCGCCATAAAATCAATCTTAATAATTCAGGAAACCGGGCGCCGCCTGAGTCTCTTATTAACTTAATGAAAAGGTCAATCCTTATGGCGATAATTGCTGTTATCTCGGATGTTACCACTTTCGTGATATTTTGCGTCGTCGGTGAAATTACTTTTTACAATCTCAACGTAATGATAAATCTTTTCTGCGTTTTGTTCTGCTTTATTGACTGGCGTGACCGGATTTTTCCATTCAGAATCAAATCTGGTAAAATTCGACTCCGCTCAGAACCTCCTCAAAGCTCAGGCACCGATAACAAGGAGTGCGCATCAAAAAGAACAATACAATCGCCGGATTCACACATGTCTTCCGGAGTGTAAAATCAGACTCTGATAACCACAGTCTGAACCGAGAACCCTTTCCAATAGAGGCCTGTCGAGCCAACGATTTTTTAATCCAGATCCGATCCCGAATCTGAAATTGCGTACTGAATCCAGACTTGACCCGATCCGGAATGATATTATCACACTCCTGAGCGAATCCTGATTAGAAAGTTTCCCCCTATTCCAAATTTCTTTAAAGTGTTAACAATACTTGAATAAGGAGATTAAATTCGAAACAGATTCGACCCGGGCCAAATATTTTGAACGCCAATCAATCAAATTTAGCGAATCCTGCTGAATCCGACTCCAGCAATCCGGTCCATGAAGACTAGGGCTGGGTGATTCGGTGATTCGGATCAATCGTGAATCTCATAGGAACAAAAACTTGCTAAATGAAATAGAATTCTGATTTTTAACGACAAATATAATTTGTTCTTAAAATATGAAAATTGTTGCTTTTCGACGTGGAGTCTGAATAGAAAAAACAATACAAACTATAATTTTTTTGATTTGGGACAGGTTGTAATAGTAAAAATGTTATATTTGTTGTTTAAATGAAATTTATGTATCGATCCGAATCAAAAAATTATTCGAATCAGATTAGGACTCCAATTGATTCGGTTTTGCCCAGTCCTAATGAAGACCTCTACTTTCCTCCAATCAATTTATTTTTATTTTTGAACCGAATTTTAAATTATATCATTTCATGTACGATTATACGAAAGATTCCTGATATTGGATCAAAAATACACGATTCGTTGATATGTTGATTCTTGCATTGCAACTCCTTGTTCCCTTAAAATCCTGGATCCGTGTGTGAGAGAATCCACAAGGATACACGAATGAGATAATAAAAAGCATATATAAAATAAATATATTGCGTGAGGCGCGATGACCTAGTGGTTCAACATGTTGGCATCGCAGGTTGATGATCTCGGGTTCGAGCCCCAGCGAGTCCGGCTCGCTTATCCATGCCCGCCGTTCAACCCAGGGTGCAATAACTTGGGTAGGCTGAGCCGAACAGGAAAAGATGATATCTTTCCAGTAATTGTAACCGTGTCCGATAAGTGGCCGCCGATACAGGGCCTTGGACAGGGTGATCCACTCCAAGAAGTGGCCATGAAAAAAATATGTTCTCATTCCAGATTAATATAAGTTTACTTAAATAAACTTATATTTCTGTGGGATGAGAACATGATAATTTTGTATTTATTTACAGAAGTTTGAAAATACATTTAGAAATTCAAAATATCAGTTTCACATTTTTCCTTGTCAATCAATTTAAATTTTTTTGTTGATATTTTCATTCTTTTATCATATTTTATCATTATCTACAAATGTGACAAAGAAAATATATATATATATATATAATATATAAATATTCGATTAATTGTACTTTTTATCAAAATTTATGATATTGTTGATTATTTATTGAATGAAAAAATAAATTTCTAAAAAAAATAAAGAAATAAAGAAAAGTAATTTTATATCAGAACTTGAGTTGCGATGGTTCGCAAGAAATTTTTAGACTTTTTTTGGTGAAAGACAGCATTCTGGGGCAAAAACAATGGAACTTAATAACTGATTGTGCGTCAGAGGCGCGCGAAAATAATGTTTATTTCGCAGTTATTATTGTTCAAGTTTCAAAATCTTGGGAGAAGGGATGTCATCCTTGTACAATTTGGAGGAGGTAACAATCCCCCCGTTTCTCAGCCACTACCCATACATTCTTTGAGTTTCTTTGCACGAAGTTTAAAGTTCAAACTCAATCGAGAATATTCACAGCAACAGGTATGTAACAACAGCACTGTAACAAAAATGCAGCAAAATTACCGTTCCTTCACCGTAATTGTACATGAAGATGTTGGAATGAAACTAATAGTTATTATATCGGCCAATTATGGAATGTTGATCTGGACACAGGGTAAGTGTTTTTGGAGATTTATCGAGTATCCGGTTCGGTCCAAGCGAGAAGTCATTACACTCTTTTGAGTGGTGGGTGGGGCTGGGCAATTCGATTCGGTGATCCGATTCGATTCGGTGAAAGCACGATTAGTTCGAATCAATCGTGAATCGTTCACAGGAACAAAAACTTGTTTAGCGAACTAGGGTTTTCATTTTTAACGACAAAATGCAATCGATTTTGGTCAAATTCAATATGAATCAAAAAGACATGAATTATGACATCACAAATTTTTTTTAGATTCAGACGGCCACGTTAGGTCACCAAGATTATGTGGGATTTTTGCTCTGCTATCGAACTTGCCTTAATTCGTTTTTCACTTTGCCGCAATATCGCATTCTTCGGCGTAGAGGTCTATATTTAGAGTTTGCATACTGAAGTTATAGGCACTATTCAAACTAAGCACTGCTTCTTAGGTAGACCAGTAAAAAAGTCAGTGTTTCACAGTTACGAATGCATAATAAGAGAGCATACTGTAGTTATAGGCACTATTCAAACTTAGCAATGCTTATTAGATAGACCAGTAAAATGCCGGAGTTTTATTTCTCAGTTACGAATGCATAATAAGCGAGCATACTGTAGGTATAGGCACTATCCGAACTTAGTACTGCTTATTAGATAGACCAGTAAAAATGCCGGAGTTTTATTTCTCAGTCACGATTCGGCAGCGCGGTCCGTTAGTGAGTCAATCTTAACGAAGGATGTTAAAGAAGAATTCTATAGCTTGTGTTTTGCAAACTGCGATGTGTCAGTGAACTTCCAGGCTCCAACCGCAATGGTGAGATCATAGACATAGTTTATTTCGACACCTCTGTCGACACAAAAGCCGATACGGATGAAGATCACATTGCAGAGTTATCAGGAAAGCAAACAAAACCTAAAAGAAAGTTTAAAAACCTGCCACGGAATAAGTTTCAAAGTAATATTCGAAGAAAGTAACACGCGTTTGCTTACCTCAAAAATATATATTAATATAAAATATAATATTAAACATAAAATATAAATATTAAGTTCGACCAAACACGTTATACGGGACCCCCTTGCACACAAAAAATAAAGCGCTGCCAAACACACAGACACTCACACTATAAGTTAAAACACAAGAAACTATACGTGTGAAAAAAACGTCAAAATGCATGCATGTGGAATTACGCCAATGGTTGACGCTACACGTCAGGATATGCAGAGAGGGAGAGAGTTGCTTGTTTGTCAACGAGAAAACAGGACATTATAAATATAGACGCAACAAGAGGGTGTCGCAAAGAATGCAAACTATTTTAGCTTGGCTAGATTTCTCCTACTGAACTCGGTTGGTAGGGTGGGCCATAAGTATAATTTATGTAAACCACCGTGCATTAGACATAGTGTATTGCGAACTCACAAACCAACAATAACAAACATTGATTAGAGAATTCAGGAAAGAACTAAAAACTTATAATAAATTTTAAAAAATGACATGGGCCACTCACCTAAAAAAAAAATAGGTAACACTAAAACACAGTACCTCGGGGAATGGATGATCGTAAATAACGCGAATGCTGTTCATTCGGGCAATTTCTCTTTTTGGTAAGGTATCAGTGCAGAGTGTAGGAAGCATATAATGTTGACAAACAAAGATGATAAAACCGGAGTAAAGTAGCATTGTAAAGACAAACTGAAGTAACGAAATATAAACAGGTGAGCAATCGTAATCGCATCTACGATACAAACTGCTGATTTTGATAGGGTCGAAAACGGCAAAAATTGCCGTCCAACTAAACCTTCTGTACAGCTACAGCTGATCCAAGTATACTCAATCAAGCAATCAATTTTATTTCAAAATTTCCAAGTCCAGCCCGCCACACAAAACCACATTAAAGAAAACAAATTAAAAAATGACGGGAAACTCAGGAACATAGGGAAAATCTTGAAAAGAATTTACGACATAAATAGCTATGCGCCCATCCACCCTAATAAATAAAAAGGTTCCCGACAAAATCGCTGTTGCTGGCAATGGAGATAGCGAGAAATGCTTACAACGCTGTTTTGTGTTTATACTTGATTAAACGTGGAACAGCAGCCTACTCCGGGCACTTAGTAATGCAGTAAGTAAATAAAGTAAGTAAACTAAACAAACGTCGCAATCCACGAAACGTCGAGGTCGGGCAGTATATATCATAATTTTACGTAAAAAAAAAGTATCAATTCATTCGGTCAGTCTCAGGATATGGTCTGCTGTTTCTCTGCATACCAGCATGTTGAAATATAGATATTGCGTGTGAGACACACGCTTGTTGATTGAAGACAACAATGTGAATGTTCAGTCCAATGTCCAAACATGAGATGTGGACTACATCTGCTACTGAGTAGGCGCTCGTTGTTCCGTTAGATTATTTCAAAATATTAGGACATTCAGTACCTGCCGTTCCCAATAAAGTCTATCATGCTGTTAATTAAACAGGATTTGCATTCATCTATCCAAACTTCGTTAGAAACCAACACATATGAGCAACTCGACTCGGTAGAACACGTCTTACCCCCGCGACGGTCGACGACGAACATCGTCAGATCACCTAAGTGCTGGTTCTCCTCGTCCAGCACTGCTCGAACTTAAAACAGTCTATGTAAACGTTGATAGTGGCATGGAATTTTTAGTCAAAAACGAACATCAAAGTCAGAAAGGTCAAGAACATACGGAAAAAAAATCATTCTCATAAAACAGCGAATTGGCGAGGCGTCCAGCAAACCTCTCGCATAGAATTATCGCCCACGCTATTCGATCACAAGACGTCAGAGATGTTAGACGTAGCTCGAAGCGTATTTCTAACGTTTTTACGAGGGAGTTGACTGAGCACCCGAAGTTATGTCAAGTGGTTTTACCAAAGTCGAATTCAACATTTTGTAGTAGCTCTCTGCAATAAATATGGGCGTTAGTTTTGTTTTACTCGATAATTCTGGCCTCGTTGGGAACCAATCTCAATAAAAATGGATAAATTTAAATTCCATAAGTATGCACAAAAGAGCTATGCCAGTAGTAGTGTTCATTATCGTATTGTGAGCTATTTGAAATGTTGGTTGCTCAGACGGTTAAAGCAATAATGATGGTTCATATCTCGAATCACATGACCTCTAATCAAATATTTAGAATATGTTAATTAGACCAGGCTTGGTATTGCAAGCCTGGTACAATGAGTTAGTTGTCTAATTAGAATTTTTTCATTCATAAAATAAGAAAAATAGTAAAGTATATTCACACGAAAATAAATATTGGGGCATACAATTAGATGGATTTAATATGACAATGTATTATATGCATTTGGAATGGTAACGACTCATCGATAATGGTAACAAATTTGTGTTTATTATTTGATACTTCGTTTTTACACGTTTATCTTGGGGTTGCTATTGTATGGATATCAATAAATTTAGATGGTGGGCGAATATAATTGGCAATCACAACAATGAAAAAATCTGTATGGAATTTCGATTTATCTCAGACGGAAAAGAAGCACTCCAAGCACCACGTACACGAGGCATTATCCCACATGGCGCACATGTTCGGCCGCCATTCTAGATTTCGCGCGTCGAGGTCGCGCTCGCTTGCAGCTGTTCTGGTTTATTTGCTCAATTTACGATCGCGTTAGCTGCAATTAACGAGAGCGCGAGCTGGCGAAGGTTGTGTACTGTTTTGTCTGTGTCAACAGAGAAAAACGTGAGGAATTGGTGGAAAATATTGTCAGAGGTCAAAGTCATTGGTAAACAAGTTTGATTTTGTACTGTATAAGCAGTAAGAATTGAATGGAGCTTATTGTTATAACTGATAACGTATACGTTCAAGAGTTGACTGATTGAGGGTGTATTTTTGTGTTGTATCATTAGACATAGTTTATTTCGACACCTCTGTCCATACAAAGGGATACAAATAAAGATATAACAGGTCTCATGAAGTTTAGTACCATATCTGATATACTGTATAGGCCTAGTCGATTATCATAAAAATTTCTATGTTGCAAGCGACTCATCCTAACCCGGGAGACAGTGCCAGATGCTTGAGGCATTGGCGCCCCTTAGTTAGGATGAGTATATTCTGCCAGTTTTTATTTTAATGACATTCGGGAATATGGTACTAAACTTCACTAGACCCGATATAACATTTCACGGTACAGAGCAGAGAGTTATCAAAAAAACGCAAACAAAACCTAAAAGAAAGTTTAAAAGCGTGCCACGGAATGAGTTTCAAGGAAACGTTAGAAGTAAGTTATTAGCTTAGTTGCAATGAGGGGGCCTTTTCGAACCTTGAAATATTGAAACCGTGAGTGGTACGGTAAGTTTGATTCTTGAAGTGTTATGCACGTAGCATATTCTGTATTTATCACTATCAATTTTAATAGAAATTCGCTCAGATCGAAACTTCAATAATGGTTTTAGGGTCTAGTGAAGTTTAGTACCATATTTCCGAATGCCATCAAAATAAAAACTGGCAGAATATTCTCATGCTAACTAGGGGGCGGCAATGCTGCAAGTATCTGGCATTGTCTCCCGGGTTAGGATGAGTCGTTTCCAGCATGGTAAATTTTTATGATAATCTGATATATGGTACTAAACTTCATGAGGCGCGAAACTTTAGAAAATGGTTTTATTTCTTTCAATCTTCTGTTAAGTTTGGATGGAAAGAAATAACTTATTTGTATTTTTTTGACAATATTCTCAAAGTGGAAAGTATATTTAAAAAATTAGAACTTCACTACAACCAAGAAAAAATATTGAAAAAATAGAATAGAAAAAAGTTCATTGAAGATTTGGAAACTATTTGCAACTGTTCTATATTTTTATTCAATAATGTTTAGATTATAATATAGAGAAAAATCATTGCAATAATTAACTTTTTTTATTTTTGTAATTTTTACTCCAAGCAAGGCCAGAAGCAGCTCCCAAAGGGAACCAACCAACGGCCACTAAATCAGTAATAGCAAAGACCTACTCAGTACTAAAAGATGTAATACCATCAACTGCACTCTAAACAGAAAACTTCCCAAGCGAAACTGAACCGTAATGGTGAAGTGAAGTGAGTGGTATCTGCCCTGGGCGATAGTCAAACAACTACCACTTCATTATTGAATGCTTAATAATTAATTGTATGTGAATAACATCATTACTGACAAATTGAAATCAAACGGTGAAAAAATAGAATTAAAAACTAGCCAATGAAAAAAAACTGGAATATATTGAATACTGAACGAAAATCTTAACTATTCTTTTTATGCCTTAATTATGTGTGTTCGAAAAAAAAGGGAAAATTTAAAACGGGATTGATAAATATCGGAATGTATCAAAAGGGGCTGATGGTAGGAAAATAATCTTAAACAAAAAACAAGGTGCTATGGAAACTGTCAAACTGAAATTCAGTCAACCAGAAATAATTTGGTGCGGGGATCGAACTAAATACTTACTTACCTACATTGTAAACCATGGAGAACATATTTCGAGAGTCATTCCGCAAATTCTTTCCACAATGCTTTCGGTTCTAGTTTAGTACCATATTCCCGAATGTCATCAAAATAAAAACTGGCAGAATATTCTCATTCTAACTTGAGGGCGCCAATGCTGCAAGTATCTTGCATTGTCTCCCGGGTTAGGATGAGACGCTTGCAACATGGGAAATTTTTATGATAATCGGATATATGGTACTAAACTTCATGAGACCAGACTTTTTTGTGTTTCTCAAGACTGCTCATTGTTGGATGTCTGAAATATCAGATTCATGAATCAAAAATTATATGATTAGACTCTCCCATTGTTTCTAACGTTGAATCATTAGGTTCATTAAAGTGTATATTTCTAGAAAATAAATGTCAATTTTAGTGTCTTAATTTCAGACAAAAAATTAAATTTCGATTTTGGCCTCTGTCTAATGTCATATAAAAGCAGGAACTTCACCGCGTGCTTGAAGTTTGCTTGGCTGTTCTTCCAGCACCGATTGCTGGTATTTATAAGGATTCCTAAATTAATTAAATCAAACTAATAATCAAATTTAAATTATCATTTATAGGTATTAACATTTAGTTATCAATAATATTGTTATTCATGGCCGGCACTCTTCGCCAGTGCGGAAGACGCTTATGGTGGAGCAAACAAATATTCAAGTCTTGGAATCCAATGGCAAGTAAAACGAATGCCATTCCATGCATTACTAAAAGAAATATGTTTGACGTACCATCGGACGTCGACTTCACCAAGCAACAGGATCTTGAAACGGAGGAATACGAGAACAAAAGCCCAGACTCTCTCGCTAAAAAGTTCAACCCTTTTTCAAAGAACAGTGTGATATTAAGAGGAAACATCAATAACGTATTCAGAATGAAGAACGGAAACGGGATGCATGTTTTTATTAATATAAAACATGAATGCCCGTTCAAGTTTATTGAAGGAAAGTCAAAAATAACAAACGTATCACATAGAATTGATTTTTATGAACAATTTCTCGATAATCTATTTGAAAATATGCCTTTGGTTGTAGAAGGACACAATGCAACTGTATATTGTAATATTTATACGATACCAATGTCCAGAGGTCTATTACTTAAGGGATATTATATAAGATATCACTAGCACTGCTATTTTTTTTATTAGTACCCAAGTTATTACACCTTGGGTTAGGATATGGGTCAATGTGGCAGTGGTTGAACATGTTGGCATCGCAGGTTGAACAGCGCTGGTTCGAGCCCCGGCGAGTCCGGCTCGCTTATTCATGCCCAGGGTGTAATAACTTGGGTAGTCTAAGCCGAACAGGAAAAGATCATATCTTTCCAGTAATTGGAACCCTGTCTTTCTATAAGTGGCCGCTATTACATGGCCTTGGACAGGGTGATCCACTCTAAGAAGTTATTTATAAATAAATAAATAAAATAAAAATTTGTTTTGGGTGTTCTAAACGTTGATGGCATTTTTCGATTGCACAAAATAGCTTTAATAAAACCATCAACACTGGTATTTTACAGCAGTATTGATGATTTTGTACGTTTTTTATACAGCTTGATTCCTACCCAGGCACCCTGAACTGAGACATTTTTAATCTTCTCAGCGAAATATATATCATGGAATTTTCTTCCAATGGAACACATTTTTTTCGAGTGTCTTTATAGCGGAGCACTGACATTCTACCAGTCTGGTGTGGGCATGAGTTAAATGAGCAGACAAACCTGGACTCGAAAGCTGGGATCTTCAACCATCAATGCATATTTGGGGGGAGGTATGGTGCCTGTGGCGCTGATTATGACATCGTAAATACACATTTAAAATGTTCAAAATTTGCCCTTCTTTTTCGAGGTTCTAAAACGCTGTGATCACGTTTTGTTAACATCTCAGCCATCATCTTTAACAACTGATTAAAAAGATTTCTTTAAACATTCCTGTCTGATAACAAATGACCAAACATTTCAAATATTCTCACATGATTACTAATGATCACTTTGTCATTGATTTGTGTCTTATATCACTGTGGGTTTATCTGCTATTTTGTTCCATATACTACACTTACATCTTCTTTGTTTGCCAAGGCCTGTAGGTACAGGTTTTAGAATGGTCTTAATGTATTTTCCACGTGTCGTAGGAGGTGACTAAAAGGAAACAAAGAAGCGGTAGTTGGTTTTACAATCGCTCAGGTTCAGGTACCACCCAGCGCTTTTTACCATAGCAGTTTTATTTGGAATGTTTCCTGCTTAGAGTGCAGTTGCTGGTATTACATCTTGCAGCATCTCTATGCTATTAAGTCACCTTTAGTTTGTTCCTTTTCGGCACTGCTTCCAGCCTTGCTCAGAGTGAATTGCAATAGAAAAAAACTAGGTATGTGATTTTCTCCAGATCAATCAGTCTTCACAACGATTTCCACATTTGAATATGCTATTTAAGTAAGAAACATCCCAAACAGAGCAGAAACATCATAACAAAATGTGGTGGATATCTGCCATGGTGCCGCTAAAACAAACTACTTTTTTTTGCTTTCCTTGTGTCCTATCTCATAATGCACAGAAAATTCCTATATTTTACTGACTGTACCTTAAGGTGGGAGGCATTCCATTCAGAACTGAATCACTACGTATAGTAGTGTGCATTGGTTGGTATTGGCCCTGGGTGATTGTACCATAACATTTAATCTAACCACACTCTTTTTTACATTCATTCACTCTTTCACTCTTTTTTTTAGTTGCCCCTTTATAATTACTTCAATTGAAAATAATTATTTCTCAAATTTATAATTCCACCTATACTTTTTATCTTCTTTTCTTTAACAGGAAGGTTTTTTGGGAATATTAAGGGGTAGATTTTCAATTGAAAATGGATGAAAAAGTTTGAAATGTTTTGATAACTAACATAGTGAGGATATTCGCGAAAGTTGTGAATATTCAGTTTCAGTATGGCTACCACTGCTGCAGCTATTGCAGCAATTATCACCACGGCTGTGTCAGGAATCTCGTTGGAGGAGTTCCAAAGTTCTGTCATCGGACTTTTGATCGTTGGGTTTATCATTGCATTCATCTTGGCGTTTGCCGTTGGTGCTAATGATGTTGCGAACAGCTTTGGCACGACAGTAGGAGCAAAGACTTTGACGCTACGCCAAGCATGTATTCTTGCGTCAGTTTTTGAAACTCTCGGTGCAATTTTGTTGGGCGCGAAAGTAGGCGAAACGATTCGCAAAGGAATTATAGACCCTGATTATTACAAAGGACAAGAAGAGCTGCTCATGGTTGGAGAAGTCAGCGCTATGATTGGTTCTGTATTGTGGCAATTGGTCGCAACTTTTTTAAAGCTCCCCGTTTCGGGTACGCATAGTATCGTAGGAGCTACTGTTGGATTTTCTCTTGTTGCAATGGGTTCTCAGGGCGTTAATGTTGAGAAACTTGGACTTATCATAGCTTCATGGTTTATATCGCCGATATTAGCAGGAGCAATGGCTGCAATGTTCTATTGGCTCTTACAAAAACTCATTTTTGTTAAAGAGAACCCAGTTCGTCCTGGACTTCTAGCGATGCCGATTCTTTACGGCTGTACCGTTGCTATCAACTTTTTTTCTGTATTTCATTCTGGTGCTCCTTTGCTAGGATTTGACAAAATTCCCCTTTGGGGTGACTTTGTCATCGCAATACTTCTTGGCTTAATAGCCTATGCAATCGTTCGGCTTATTGTTGTTGTGAGAATGGAAAAAGCTATCGTCGCTGAACAAGAAAAAATGTTGTCCGAAGCTCTTTTGAAACAGTCAAACACCGACACAAAGGGGAGCCATACTGCGAAGAAGACGATTGTAGCTCCTGCTCTTGAAACTATCAGTGAGAAGGAACAACTACTCGAGGAGTCTGTTATTGAAGCCTTGAAAACTAACAGTGACATTCCGAAAAATGGGAACGGTATCGGAGCTGGCGACGCCCCGATTATAACAATGAAAGATCTACGTGCTGCGGAGAAGCCTCCCACTGGTTCTCCGAGAAAGACTTCTGGTTCAAAGTATTCAACATCATCTGCTGGAGAGCCTAGATCAAATCGTTGGCAGTTCTCTGATAGAAATGCGTCTGAAGAAGCTAAAGAAGTAAGAAGGCGAGTTAGGAATCCTCGCTCACATTCAGTTGGAGATCATCATAGTAATGTCAGAATTCCACCGGTTTTACAACTCGAGAAAAAGGTGTTGAAATCGACGACGCCAGAACCAACAGTTCAGGAGTTGAAGAACAACATCAGAAAAAACTTTTCCGAGCCGTCCATGATAAGTCTTGCGGAAAACATGGGAGGTGACTTTTTTGAAGTGCACATCAATCGCCAGCGGAGGGCAGTCACAATTCAAAGAAAAAGGCGCACACTATCAGGTGGTGGACTGTCTGAATCTAATGTTCCACAATCGTTCAGTGTGGATCGTAGGAGCCAAGGAAATCGCATAGATTCTGGAGGTGATGGGGATGGAGTATCGTGTGGAACACCAAGAGGCAGCCAGGTGAAAATTAGAAATATTTTTTTTGCTATCCTACTTCGTAAAATAAAACCAATAAGAATGATATTCATTTTTATTGATTCATGAGTTTTGGCGTTTTTTGAAATTTTTATTCAGCCTCCTAGATTAAATTTTCTTTTATTGAAATTCTCTGAGCAAGGCTGGAGCAGCACCCGAAACGAATGAATTAACGGTTACCCACATGGAAGGGATCTAAAAAAAAAAGGAAGTACAAATAACTCCACTTGCAATTGGAAAACATGGCAGGGAGGGCTGACCCATTTTGGTCTTCTAATACCACACACAACTCAATGTAATCGAAATAATTTTTGATTTCATGATCTACGAATTGTTTAAGAATTCATTACCATTCTCATTGAGATAACGCTTGGATCACGATTTCTCACCCGTTGAATTTTCGTCACTTCAATTTGTCTCCACGGGGCTACTTTATTTTGGTTTTCGACCATGTTTGGGTTTTTTGATCATTTTCGTTTGCCAATTATTATACGCTCTCCAAACTGTCAGCTTTCCGAAAAAAAAAAGAAACTTCCTGAATGTACAGCATTTGTGTTATTTATGGCCGCCCACACCCCCCTCTCCCCTGAGGAACTTCTGTGTTTGAGTGTTACCTACTTTACTGTTTATTTTCTTTTTTTAAGTAAGCTGCCCATGTCATTTTCGCATGTTTTAAACTTTGTTATGAGTTTTGGCCTTCCCTGAATTCTCAAATCTATGTCAATTTGTGTTGTTCTGTTTGAAGAGTTCGAAATACACCATGACTATCACTTGTTTGAACTTAGTCCAATATCGGGAAATCAACAGACCCGAATGTTTGCTAATTTCCAATTTTAAAGTGAAATTTTTGTCAAAAATTGCACACTAAAATTTTGTGAGGCTGCAATGCTCGAAGGAAAGAAGTTGTAGATAGTTTTACCATCACCCAGGGCATATGGCTCTCACTGCATTTAATGATAATGGTTCAGTCCTTTTTTAAATGTTTTCCATTTGAGTGCAGTTGTTGGTAGTGAAATTTGTACTACCTCTTTGCCACCCAAGTAGTAGTTAGTTGTTTTTCTTTTTGTGCGTTACTTCTGGTCTTGCTTGAAGCGAATTTCAATAAAAAAATATTTATATTTCAAAAGGTGCAACTTGAAGAGCCCTTTGATGACAGCGAAGACGAAGGCACTGGTTTAATGATGAAAACATCGGGAAAGAGCGACCAAGATATTATCGTTCTTGCATCGGATCAAAAATCTTACACAGGTGCTATAGAGGAAGGTTTTCGCAAGCTTTCAACAGCTATGTACCCGGATGTTATCGAAATTAAAGTCGCTCCCGGCCAGGAAGAAGACACAGAAAAAGGAGAGATGACAAATGAAGTTGCGAATGAAGATAAAGAAGACAGGATGGAAGTTCGAAAGATCTTCAGCTTCCTGCAAATTTTAACAGCATGTTTCGGATCATTTGCTCATGGAGGGAATGACGTAAGCAACGCGATTGGTCCCCTAATTGCGTTGTATATTATATATTCTGAAGGATCGGTCGATCAAAGGACAAGTACCCCACTCTGGATTCTGCTTTATGGTGGTATCGGGATCTGTCTCGGGCTATGGGTGTGGGGTCGAAGGGTCATCAAGACAATGGGAGAGGATTTAACTGATCTTACGCCCTCTAGAGGATTTTCTATTGAGCTTATGAGTGCCGTGACTGTGCTTACAGCATCGAATATTGGGATCCCTGTGTCAACCACACATTGTAAAGTGGGCGCCGTAGTGGCCGTTGGTTGGGTTCGTTCAAGGGAAGCCGTAGACTGGAAAATATTCAGAAACATTGTACTCGCTTGGTTTGTTACTGTACCGGTTAGTGGCGGACTAAGTGCTCTCGTTTTTGTAGCTATGAGAGCCGTGATGGGACTTTGAACTTAATTCGTTATTAAAGACTAATTTTGATACTGTATGAAATTCCGAGGTATCGTTTATTAAACTGTATAACCTTTTTCCGTTTACTTGCGACTTCGGATCCGTATGTGGATGTTGCCACAAGGATGCTTGAATGAGATAGTACCAAAGTCATGAACAGAAATATCAAGGTTTCGTTTGGCCATAGCCTGACTTCCTCAGACATATCTCTTGTCTGAAGAGGTTAGGCTATGACCAAACGCTGTCCAAAATATTCGATTCGATTAGTGATTCTAGAATCATAAATTATTAGCTTCGATTTTCCCAGTGATCAGAAATTAACATTTTCGAAAAATTATACTTTTCAAAAAATGGACTCATATTTTGAATCTTTAACAATATCCTGAGAAAATATCTTTGTTTATTATAATACTTCTGATTCGATTCATAAAAGATTATTCGATTGGATTTTAAATTTAACAGATATATACAATTTTGGCCACCCATAGCTATGATGTAACGAAAGTTTATACACTTGTAATTTTGTGGAAAAAGATCATGTTATTCCTGTCCTTGACATTAATACTGTAGTTATCAGTACTGCAATGCACTGCTTTGAAACGCTTTAAAAACCAAACAGTTAAAAGAAAACGGGAAAATGGCCGAATTCACCCAATTTTGAATTACGGTAACTTCAAATTGCAATGCAATTAATTTTGGCCACGTTCACTGCATGCTTGTTTCACAAAATCACCTTGATTAGAATATCATTAATTGTGAAACATATTCAGGACCGTATATGTTTAATTTCGCGAAATCCTCCTAATTTTGTATATATCTAAGTAATTCATGAATATTGCAAACGATATTGCCTTTCTATTGCCAATAACAAGTTCACAAAGTACTAGCAATATTTTTTTTTGTTACTGATTAATTATCTGCCTACTAAATTTTACATCGCAAAACCGTCGCTTCACAAAGTGCCAAAATTAATCAAAATAAGAGAATTTCCGTGACTGATTTTAATCATCTTCGATGAGTTTGGTCCAAAGTATTCCAAGGTTTTGATCAGATAAAAATTTTTTTTTGATTATTCCGAATTCATTTTTTTTCAAGATGGGGTTGAAATTGAAACTTTCAAACCCCTTGGCCCAATCAAAAATCTGTTTTGTGTCAAGCATGAGCTACGACGCGATCCATCATCGACTAGAATGGGTGGCATGAGGTATTTTTTTCACCGGTATACCACCATTAAAACACTGGTATTGCCGGTATAATACACTATATAGGATTTTAGTAAAATATGTCCTAATTAAAAAAGCACGCTGTATGCTCAAGCAAAATTAAACTTAATACACTCACAGGTCAGAGTATATATCAATGACCACCGGCACCAAACGAGATAAATGCTTTTCGGCTTTCCACCGGCATTGTGGTTATTGGCACAGCACATTGTTTGAGAGAGCAACATACTGGCATTTACCATCCTACCGGTATGTCGCCCAGCTTAAGACTTAGTGTGACCAGTGGGACTTATATTCAACATAACATGCTTTGGCATAATTTTTCTAATTTGAAGTCTAACCTTTGACATGTCACCCCAATAGAACAAAATGATTACGAGAGTCATTTTTCCACAAAAATGAGATTTTGATTTCAAAATGATCAGCACTCAAATACTTATCTAGTGGTATTGAATAAGAGCTCTGAATCTTTAGCATGTGTGACGAATCGTATTTCTGAAAACTCTCATCATTTTAAGATTAAGATAAATATTTTTTTGCATATTTCTTGATTTATCAAATTTTGACTTCTTCGGCTTTTTTGAATTTTTTCGAGTTTTACGATAGACTTCTTTGACTCCTTAATTGTTTTTCATCTGGAAATGTTTTATTGAGGGTATACTTTAATATTTTAACCTGACATTCTGGGTGCGGCTTCTTTAATCCCCTCTTCAATTTATATTTTTTTCTTTTGATGACTCGTTTTTAGGAATACTTTTAGGCTTTATGTTTTGTAGTTCTCGAGCAATTTTTTTAATTGTTTTCATTATTCTAGAACTAGATTTACATATTCGTCTTTGCCTTTCTCTTTATTCTGTAGCTATCATAATTATTGTCAACTTTCATTCTCATTTAATCATCCTCAAATTTGATTTTTCCACGTTTTGGCTCAATTTGAAAATTTCTACACCTTTTCCAATTTAATAAAAAGCGTTCTGAACGTACTAATCATGACTAAATCCCAATAGTCAAAAAAATTTTTCGATTATTATTCCCAATTGACTCAGTTGCAATAAAATCATGCACCAAATTTATTATTGCTTGAAAATTTAAAAAATTTGACATGAATCGGGATAATAGACACTGTTGCTCAATAAGATGCAATAGTTTCACGGACAAAATTTTGGATTTATTTTGAATACATTTACCACTCTGTCTGATGATAGTTACTGTTACTCAATAGGCTAGAAAAACAATAATTTCATGAACAAAAGCTTTGGAATTTGAATCACATAAATTCAAAGCACATATACTAATTAAAAGTTTTATTTTGTCAAGCATGAGTCTGATATGGACCGCAACGCCTTGGATGCGCAATCTATCAGTGACAATGCTTTTGAGAATGGAAACTAACATTCATTCATTCATTTAAGCATATAACGACCACAGATAAGCCTGCCATCAATCAAAATATATTGCAATTTTTATTCTGTTGATTTTTTGTCAATTATGTTGTTGTGTTGGTGATCCTTTGTATCAGGTTCATCACAAGTCGATCCATTACCAAATTTTTTTTTTGGTGCTTAGTGATGCACTGTATGTACCCTGGGTTCAAAGAGGGATTTACTCTTGTTTTTCAGAGTTGAATACAGTCTGTTCTGTTTTAAATGACTTCAAAGTCACTAATGTAGGGATACATGTAACTTCATGTCAAGTTCATTTCATTAAAAAAAATTGTCAACACATTTCAAAGATGAAACGCTCTCACTAGCTCAAAATGTGCTATTGTCACAAGGTTTTGTTTTTTAAGACCTGTGAATTTCCTTGTGCAAGAATTAGCCCTCTCGTGTTATTTGCACCCCTGAGGTGCTGATTCAAACGCAATGTTACTTTTATTGTGGATCAGACTTTACAGAATGGGAGCTGCTACTCAGACAACCGAAGTGTAGATCTGCCATTGGAAGAAAGTTATCTTGATGGTAATACCATCTGCCACTTGTTTCCTTTTAATTGCCTCTCATGACACACAGGAAATACGTTATGGCAGTCCTTGAGCTTGTAGCCACAGAATAGCAGCTTTTATGAAGTCTTTATAGTCATCAACAGTGCTGTGAAATTTGTTTTTGAAAATAATTGAATTTGATACCGAAATTATATTTTCACCACCATTACCAATAGTAGTAATCAATCTTGATTTCCTTTCCCTCTTGTAAAATAATACCAATGCAACATAAATAGCATGGTAAACGAAGCGGGCATTGATCTGAATGGTCGTAAGGGCAAAGCAACACAATAATGTTTTCAGATTGTATTTCATTTCGATGTGAACTCATTTTTTCGATCTCTGGAATCAACAAGAGTTGAAAAATTTATAAATTTTCAGAAAGTTAAGGAAAATTTGATGAATTTGACTTCTGGAAAGATGTGTTTATTTTATTATAACACATATGAATTTTCGTATTTGTTGTCAAATTATAAATGCATTCAACTTTTGATCCAGAAATTAAGATTACCTGTATTTGTCCACCCAACATACTAATTGTGACAGATAAAGTAGCCTTGTCTGACAATGATTATTGCGATGAATTCTTTAGACAAGGCTGCTTGTTGTCTTCCAATGACATTTGGTGGTTCATAGAACAAATATAGCGATAGTTTCTATTTAAGGCACTGTCACAAGTCTGCTGAACATCAAATATTGACGTTTTCAATTTAGAATGACGACTGAAGTCAAAATATTTTGAGAATTTGGAATTGTATTAATTTTTGTAAATCAAATATTTGAATATGATATTAAAAAAAAAAACGAATTCTCTAAGAGCACTAAGAAATACATATTCTTCGAAAATCTATATAATTTTGCTTCTGTAGATTTGGATTTTGCTATGAAATTCTAATAATTCGAGGCTGTATATATGAAATATATCTTGGTTTTCTTCGGCTGTCTGAAATGTTCATCTTGTCCTATAGAATACAAAAAAGACAAAAAAACGTCAACACTGCTATTTCATAGCAGAATTGGTGATTTTGAACCTTTCTCTACAGTTCTTAAAAGAGACTTAAATCTTCTAGCCACAGAAAAAAATGGTATATTGTCCATTTGCTAATTTTCCCTCTGGTGAAACCAATCTATACATATCTGAAATTATTTTGTGTGATCAGCGTACTTTAACTTTATTTCCAATATTTTTCTGAAATTCACTCTGAGCTATGCCAGAAGCAGTGCCTAAAAGTAGCCAACTAACGACCATTTATAACAAAGAGCTACTGACAGATGTAGTACCAGTAACTACACTCTAAAGCGGAAAACATTCCGTACGGAACTGAACTGCTATGGAGAAGTGCAGTGAATGGTATCTGCCCTGGTCGATGGTAAAACCATCTGATGTGCCGGTAGATTTACACATCTGTTTTCAATGATTCAAAATTTCTGTTGTCCGATAAAGATCAACAAATATTTTGTGCAGACAGTCGTGAGTAAAAATCGGAATCGTCAGAAGAATACTTAGCAAATGGGTAGCATTTCATGATATATATCGCTTTTGGTAGTTGAAAAAAGGGTCTTTTCAAATGTCCAATAGCCACCACTGCACAAAAAAGTTAAAAACAAGGCTGCAAATAGAGATTTCTGTACAGGAGTATGTTGTACTCTAGTGTTTTTTCAACACGCTCATATTTCTGAATAAATCATGACAGTTTTGTATGAAACACTCCCAATTCTGTTGATTAATTAATATTAAGGACTTTGTGTTAATTTTTTGTCATCAAGAATGTTTTAAATGGTCTTAGGAGAATTCGTTAACACATTTCAATGATGCAAATACTCCCATTTTAATCAGAATTTGCCATTTTCACGAGTATTTGAATACTCTCGTAAATGTCTTGACGCGATTACAGACGAGAGTAATAAATATTCTTTTGTTATTTGCACCTCTGCAAAACCATAAATACTTCTACGAAATAGCAGTGTTGATGGTTTTGAAACTTTTTAATATTCGAGGAAAATGGCATGAACATTTCGGACACTCTAAGAACAATTTAATTTTTTTTTATTAAAATTTGCTCAGAGCAAGGCGGCAGAAAACAAATCTTACTTGAAAATTTTCCTGAAGCCACTAAAGTGCAAAGTGCTACATGAAATGCAGGAATAGGAACTAAGGAACCCTCATCCCTGATAGATGTCTATTAACAGGACTTTTAAAGCCTTATCCTACCGTGCTATAAAGTATGGGCCTTTGATGGATCAGGGTGCTCATCTTTGCCAAATGGTGATTCATGTTTTCACATGTACAAGATAATCATCCCTTGTGCAATGAAGCATCCTTTTTGCCTTGAATGTGTTTTTAAACATGGGTGGGAAATGGACTGTTCTGTTTAGGTATGGCTCATCTTTGAATCTTGTTTAATTAAAAAATGATGTTTTTATCTTAAAATCGGACCAGTCCAAGGTGCAAAGTACATTTGTGGTACAGAGTCTACAACTTCCTTTATAAAAAATGCATAGCTTGTAGGAATATCGACCAGATCACAAATTTGTCAAGCATGAGACACCGACGGAGCACACCCTGTCTGTGTGATCCATCAGTTACTCGAGCTTAACAAAAACTTGTGCGCAGAGGATATTTCTCACAGGGAGAATAAATTGTGAAATATCTTGATTACCCAGTTGGAATATTTTGCCAGAACATGTTTTGTTAAGCATGGGCCATTTATGGATTTCTATGTTGTTTATTCAGTGTGTGAAGTTCCTACTTGTTAGATATTTAATATTCCTTTGTGAAGGCCTTTGGATTATTTGCTATAACCTTCGTTAATTTTAACTTTTTGAGTGCTCGAATCCAACTACCACTTGGCCTGATACTCTTATAATGCTTGTGTAGCTGTTGGGTATTTTTCCCACTTATGGGTTGCCTTGCTGTAGAACATGGTATAAAATTCAAGCACCCGGCACTTTCTCTGCGAAACATGGTAAAAAAATTGTATCATCCTTGTTGAGAGTTCGACAAAAACTAAATATTCATCTCAGTATCGAATCGAATATTCAATAGATTATCACATATAATGACTACAGCATTGCATCATTATTTACACTTATTTTATGAAAATATTTCCATTTTCTTTTTCGCTGGAAAATGGAATAAAATAATTTAGGAATAGTGAATCAAAATTCTGCACTATGGCTTTGGCAGGTTTACTTAGCAGGTACTTTGAAAACGAATTTTATTGAAAGTCCTTAAGGTTGAGAATGTTTAACACATTATACCTCCCCATCTTTACCACTGTCTCGACAAAAAGATCAAATTCCAATTTTTGAAGTATGATTCACAATGGCATATTTAAAGATTCTTGAAAATATCGAAGCCAAATGTTGGAATTTGATGAAAATAGATGAAAGTATCTGCGTGTTTATAAATTGTTTAAAACATTCTTAATGGCTTCAAAGCACTAAACTTGCGATGAAGATCATTTATAGTAAGTGCAGATGTGAAATGTACCTTGCCGAGAGTCTTCAAACACTCTCGTAAATAACAGATTTTTTTTAAAAATGAAGGTATCTGCATGTTCATAAATTGTGTTAAGACATTCTGGATAAGACATAAGACTAAGATAAGATTAAGACATTCATTTTTTTCAGGTGTCTGAGTAGCAGGCATACGGCCAGGCCAGTCTTTGTAAGCCATGTTCTAATTCCAAACATACAATTCCAAAGTCCATGTTTGTACTTTTCACTAGTTTGAACAGCCTATTTGTAAACTAGGCTTATGGCAAGCTTTTTTGTTTATGTCACTGCATTGCTCTTTGTTCTCATGTATTTATTTCATTAAGTGCCTTGTAGTAGATCAATGTTTTTTAATTTAAATATCGGTATGGTTTTGAAATGCAAGAAATATCTGACCTTTCGTCTGTTACTTGTTGGTGTAATCTGAAAACTGCGTTTTTGTTATAAAGTAGTAAATTTTTTTTTTCTGTCTCTCAGTTCTCCTGCTCAATAGAAATTAACATTTGTGTTATTTGCCATGTACTTTTACGAAATACTTAACTTTGCTTGCTTTTTGAAGTCAACAAAAAAATAATTAGCACAGTCAATGAAAGCAATACTAAATTTGTTTCTGGATTATTTTTTCTCGTTTTATAATATTTATATTTCTGCTTTAAATATACCTTGCGGCATCCAGGCGCTAGACAACGACGGTCTCTAATGATTCTCTAATGTTGCGGTCTCACAGGGGTTATTCAATTCAATATGTTGTGCTTCTTGTGAATGTTTCGACAAAATTGGGATCTTATCTCCTGAAAGACATATATTCTAATGATTATTTTGCGGTGGGGCCGAGGTGTTGTCAAAAATTTTTCAGTTTCCTTTCCCAATTTTTTGGATGGTGTAGGACCCGGCCCCCACTTAATGTTAATAGTGGTCCCGACCAGTCACTTCGATCATTAGTATTTAACTATGAAGTAAGAACCATTTTTAGCAACTTTTGGAATAAAAAGTTGCTTTCATTCACTGTCTGAGCATAGCGTAGGAATACTGATTCACTTTGCTTTCTATTTGTTGTGCAACATAACTTCTTGTGCCTCAAAATTTTTCCTTTGCATTATGACACGGCTAAAGCAATTTTCAATAAATTGATTTGATGTATATAAAAGTTTAACTTATTATTGTGTACTTGCGATGGGCATCGTTAGAATAACGTTTTAGTTTGACTGGGAGAAAGAATAGAAAACGACTTTACAGTGTGGTGAACTAAAACCTAGATTGTGTGAAGTGGTGGCCATTTTACCTGAATATTGCAATAGGACTGGATTCTCATCCTGCTGGGGAGGTTCATGGTTACATAATATGCAAAAATCACCTTTAGACCAATTTTTGGAGAGTTGGGAGGCTTTTCGCAGTATTTTGGCTGGACTACTTAAAAATTGTCGAGTTACACCAAGCAGTAACGGCGCCAAAATCACAAGATTTTTTCGGGATTTTAACGTGAATATGTGAATTTTAAAAATGACTGTTCAGTTAGAATGGTATTTCATTTTTGTCCTGCGGGAGAGGAAATCCGGGAATACAGCTTAATCATTGGCGAATCGCGACCTCTCATGCAGAGACCGGTTCCGAGTCGGGGTGAAGGTTCTTTGGCTTACCGTATTTCTGATTTTTCTGTGCGACCATTTTACCTAGATCAGGATTTCATTCTTATCCTGCTGGAGAGGAAAGCCCAGGGTGCGGCTTATACGTATGGTGAGCCACAATCTCTGGTACAGAAACGAGTTTTAAATGAGGGGGGTGGTAGGTTTCGACTCAACATTCGCCCCTTTTTTCTGCACATGGATATGGTTGGTGAGGAAGCCGTAATCAGCGAGCGCTTAAGTGGAACATTGTGCCAATTAAATGGACATTGTATACAGTATAACCAACCTTCACAGGATTCGAACATGGTTAGACTTAGTTTGTTTCGAGACGAAAGGCGATAAAAATAAAGATGTCGCATCACACCAGAAAGCAAGCTAAAATTAAAAAGTTTAAAAATGTGCCGCGGAATAAGTTTCAATGGAACATTCAAGAAAGTAACACGCGTTTGCGTACCTCAAAAAATATTTAAATATTACTAAATTCAGCCAAACACATCATACGGGACCCCTCCCCCCATAAAAAATAAAATGAAGGGGCGCCAAACACACTCACACTATGTGTGAAAACACAAGCGGAAAAGAAATTGGACTATACACGAAGGGAAAAATAGGTGAAAACAATAAAAGAAATAAATTGAAATACATCAAAAGAGGGGGAAAATAGAAATGAAAGGAAATAAATGCCAAAAAGTAAAAAAAAACATTGCAAAAAGGATAAGGATCGCTTCTCATAATAGACAACAGTGTTTGTGCCAAATTTCTTGAGCCAAATTAAATACACTGTTAAGAGTGACAAATTTTTACATTCATTGCTTGATTCATTGCCCCAGACATCCAAATTACAAACTGATTCAACCTTTTCTTGTTACTGAATTATTATAATGATTCCATTTTGGTGTTTGAGATACAGCCATCGTAATATAGATTGATTAAAAACATTTACAATACGAAACAATGGTTTGACAATAATTATTCCAGATGCTATTTTTTGCAATATTGCTGGACATATCGTATTTACTACTGTTGGAGTTTATTATCCATGACAATTGAATTATGATGACAATTATCGAGGTTTATTAATGCCTTCGTGAGCCAAATTTGGCATATTTTAAGGAGTTGGATAAATTTGGAAGCTGGAGATTAATGTTCAAAACCATTTTAGCGAGATTTGGATTTTTTTAAAAGGTGGATAGTATTTATTCCAAGATTTTTAAATGTTATTGTGGAGCAAATTCGACACATCTTATTAATATGGATATTACTGATTGAAAGCTATGGTCAAATCTTTTTTTTTACATATGGGCTGGAAATATTTGTTCAACGTTGGTGAGTTGATGTCATTGCAATAAATATAAATATCAGAATATTTGATTGAGCAATAAAGTTCAAAATTGTAAAATTTCGATGATAAATTCCATAGTTTTCAGAGAGACTTTTATTGCTCAGTTATGATATGCTCTAAAAATGTTTTTTTACGATAAATTTTTATCTGTGGCGCCGATTACGACGTCATTATTTCACGTTGAATTCAAAGTTATAAAAAATAAGCCACCGGTCGTAATATTTCAACCATCGCCAGGGCAGATATAGGAACTAAACTATTTGGTTCATCAACATGCAGACGGATGGCGTATAATTGACTCCGTTAACCACATTCTGTGAAACGCCCACAGATTATGAACACAAATATTTCCCCGTGCTAAATCGCTTTGCATTTCAGTTCTGCCCTGCTGTTACTGTTATAGCTGATAGGGTTCGTGTTGCTTTTCCCGGAATTTTATCCATTCTGTTCTTGTGATGTATAAGCTAGTGATTTTTTAGTTGTTAAGTCAACGAGTTCAATTTCTTTTTTAACTTAACTTCTTTCTTAACGTAACTTAAGCCCTAGTGAAATTTTGAATTTCTTCGCTGATGAAATCACTTGATCTCCAGCAACATATCCTATATACATACAGTATAGCCTATATTCCAAAAGATATGCAAGAAATTTAAAACTATGGCCAATCAATTAGCCTAAGTGGTGATTAATCATGCTAAACAACGCGTAGGGTAGTTGTCAAACAAGCCTGTGTCGTGTTGGCATATTCGGTAAAGACTTCGAAAACGCACATTTTGGATTCATAAAATTATTCCTTAGTGAAAAGAGGACTTGATGTACCGGTACTCTGTACTGTATATGCCTGAAAGTGGGAAACACTAAAACATTTATGCGGTTAGACTTTTTGGGTCTCATGAAGTTTAGTACCATATATCCGATTATCATAAAAATTTCCCATGTTGCAAGCAACTCATCCTAACCCGGGAGACAATGTCAGATACTTGCAGCATTGGCGCCCCCTAGTTAGGATGAGAATATTCTGCCAGTTTTTATTTTGATGACATTCGGGAATATGGTACTAAACTTCACTAGACCCCACTTTTCTGTCTTGTGGCTAAAATTCGCACATGAAGAACTTGAAGAAATTGTGAATATATTCAGTATTGGATAGAATTTCCTCTGACAAATACAGAAAGTGAATAAATGATGTCTTAAAACATGAGAAATTCATTTTTGGAATCATTGAGATATTTAAAAGATTTTATTACAAACAATCCAATTTCAAAATGCCTAGTATTCGGAAATGCCCAGACCAACTTTGACTTTCTGGGTTATGGAATGGAGAAAGAGACTACACCATATCTACGTGGGAAAAAGAGCCCTTGGGTCTCTAGTTTGGTTGGCAATTTCTCACGAGAAATCACATAAGAGTGGCCGAGATTGAATATCTTTGTTTCAGAATCGAATCTAATAATTCTCCTGAATTGAATTGAATATTCGAATCAGAAGTTGTATAATAAACAAATTAAGACATCTCTTATTAGCTCAAAATTTACGTTAAATTCAAACTTATTTTCTATAAACATTCGGTTTTATCATTCTGTTGATTTCGAATTGTTACAATAATAGAATCAAATAATTTATGATTCGAATATTGACAATCTGATCAATATTTTGGGCAGCCCTAGAATCACTTTTCATAGAGAGGATCTAATTCGCATCTTATTGGTTTTGAAAATGCAAGGAGCTTGCAATACCATCTTACACCCTGGCAGAATGACATGGTGCTCTGCCACTCCGACACCAGCATAAAATGAATTCTGTCAAAAGAAAATTTAGCAAATTTAATGATATATTTTCTGCTAAGAGAATGAAATGCCTCTTTTGAGTGTCTTTTTCTAATCAAACTGAATAAAAAGGTTCATAATCATCATAATCATTAATAGACATCTATCAGGGACGGTGGTTCCTTAGTTCCTATTCCTGCATTTCATGTACCGGTAGCTCTTTGCATTTTAGAGGCTTCAGGAGAATTTTAGAGTTTGATTCTTCTCCTGTGGCCTTGCTCTGAGCGAATTTCAATAAAAAAAAATACTGCTATGAAATAGCAGTGTTGATGATTTTGAAGATTTTTTCTTTCTTTCGAAGAAAATCACATAAACATTTTGGACACCCGAAGAAAGCCAAGATTAGAATAAGATTGTTGTGTCAACTTCTGTTAATTTCCATGTTGCCTAGTGGTTAAACATGTTGGCATTGCATGTTGAAGATCTCGGGTTCGGGCCCAGCTCGCTTATCCATGCCCAAAACTCAACCCAGGGTGTAATAACTTGGGTAGGCTAAGCCGAACAGGAAAAGATGATATCTTTCCAGCAATTTTAACCCTGTCCATCTAAAAGTGGGCGTTGTTACTGGGCCTTGGACACGGTGATCCACTCCATGAAGTGGCTATTAATTATGGAACTATGGTATTTATGAGATGTTTACCAAATCTTGCAAGATATGAAAAAGTTTTTTTTTTATTTATAAATTCAGCGTAAGGCCAGAGGAAGGAAAGTATTAGTATATTTCTTGGCGCTGTCAGCGGACAGGCGTACATCTCCTTATTGCACTGTGTATGAACTCAAACTACACTCCTACTGATTTACTGGATTTATGACAGGTTTACACTGTACTCTCTGGATAGGATATTCTCTGACTCTTATCTACTTGGATTTATGTTTTAGCTGAACTGGAGCCGACTCCATGTTTAATCTTTGAAATTCTTCAATCCTGCTCTGTGAAATGCAATTCTAAGAATTCACAAGTGAGCATTGCTTTTTACTATATGCTACTTTGTATTCAATATTCATATAGATTTGGTTATTAAATATCTGATTTGAATGATCTGAATACTAATTCACTGATTCTGTATAATTTGACAACTGTCTTGGGCATAAATTTATTTATTAAAGATTTTTCCAATATCATAAAAAACTAGCCATTCACAGGCTTGCAAATTGTTATAATTTGGAATATTCCAATTTAGGGATTGTAAGTGTAACATAGTAGAATAGAAGGATTCGATACTGAATTACACAGACTTTCAAACTTAAGAGGAAACGCAGGAAATGAGCAAAAAAACCTTCAAGAATTATACTTCAATCCTTAAAATGAATATTTTAATATTTAATCATGGCTTTAAATGAGTTTTGCGAGATTCTAAAAATCTGTTTTTCTGCGAAGTTGCGAGCCTGCATTCAGTAAAATAAAGTGAATCGTTTATTGGACGAATAGAAATTTTTGTTAGCCGATAACTTCTATTACTGGCATTTCACATCAAAATCAAAATCTCATGTAAAACACAATTTTTAACCTTGTTTTATCATCATTTTGTCATAATTTTGTCCAGTGACGTTTTCATGTTTATAATATTTATAATGAACTATTATCGGCTGTTTTCATGATGTTCCAATATATTGGTAAAGGGATAAATCAGGCAGATCGCAACTGCTCCATTTTCCAAGTCCATTTTATCATGATGCATAATATGTATTATATATGTTTCCAGTGAAAAAGGCCAAAGTATTGTTCGAATACCAACCTCAGGAAGATGATGAACTCACACTTGGTGTCGGAGATATTATTTTAGAAGTTGAACCTGCAGACACTGGGTGGTGCAAGGGATTATTAAACGGCAAGAGGGGGATGTTTCCCGATAATTTTGTACAGGTCTGTATCTCAATAACTGTTATTAAGGAATGGGTCCTCGTCAATACCGGAAAGCAACCCGAAAAGGCGAGGAATGCCTTTGGGTATCAATTCCCCAGTAAACAAAAAATAGAATTCATCTCAGCCTATTTCTCGAGACTGAATGTCGTACAGGAATGTATCGGCAAGGACTGCTTGTAAAATTTGTTAACTACCAGTATGTAGCTAAAAAAGATGTGAGAAGTATCGAATTTTAAATCACAAGAAATTATTGGTGTAGAGATCGAAATCTAATTTTGAAAATATAAGATGTCCATTCCCAAGTCTTTCTGCAACTCCTGCTCTCGTTGGTTTGATTTCTAGTCTTTTTTTTTTTGTTAATTATCAAGACCATCTGGGGGGAGGGGATGAAAAGTTCATATAACAAATATAGAGGCTTTGCTCCAACCAAACATGTTATTTACAACACTTTGATTCATTTGATCTAATTAAATTTGATCTAATTAACAACCGTAACTGATTTCCTTTGTTAAGATTTTTGAGGAAGAAGAAAAGAAAGCTCCTCTTCCACCATCGGCTACAAAGAAACCGAGCAAAAAGAGTAAGTCAGATAAGTCAGATGGGAATCTGCGAATAAGTTATCCAAAGGTTTCGTACAGTAAGCAATCCAAATCCAAAAACCTCTAATTTTATAGCAATAATAGGATCTGATCACAATATGAAAGCTTGGATTGTATATAAATATTTTCTGAAAATTTGTTGATTTTAAACCGATGGAAAATTTAATCGAATAATTTATAAATTTGACGAGTCAAATATTTTGAACAGCTTTTATTGTGGCATTTAGTATTCCTCATATTAGCTGAATAGGTTTTAAATTATCTGAATAAAGTGGAGTGAATTATAAAGAACAAATGTGATCATGATTAACTTAGCATTTCAGCACTGTGGCAGAATTTTGTTCTGTTTTAAGTGTCTGAAATAACCATATTTATTTTAACCATAATATTTTAAAAAAATCTTCAAAATCATCAATACTGCTATTTCATATAAGTATTGATGATTTTGAACATTTTTTTTTGTGGTTTTATCGTAACCAAGTAGTCAAAAAGAGATATTTTAATCTTCCAGCACAAAATATTTCTTGAAATGTTGCGAATTTCCACATCTTGTAATCCACATTCTTCGGGTGTCTGAGTGGTTGATATTTTATCAGACCGTATTTTTTTTAACAAGTTTCCTGGTGATTAATAATTAAGTTAATGGTTAAATACGTGGTTGAACATTGGATATGAAAATACTTTGTGCAAATTTACTTCATGCTATGACCTTTTATCATGAAATATATTGTAAATATTTTCCTAATTACATTGTTTGATTTACTTCGAGCTTGGCTTGTTTGTTCTTAGCTTGCATAGTGCGCACAATTATGTGTCTAGCACCTTTTTTAATGAGTTGCACTTTGCTTCATGTTTGAATGGTATCGTTAGCAGTTTGGGATGTCTTTGGCATTAGAGTTTGATGTTCCGGAATTTTACTAATAAAATTTAATCAGCATTGGTTAGCTTTTTTGCAAAGCAGAAAAATCATGATATGTGCAAGATGAATTTTGTGTAGCTTTTTATAATATGAAGTCTCAATTAAACAAGGATGAGAGTTAGCAGCCAGTCAAGCAAATTGTGCACAGACTTTTTTGGGTGAGACAAGGAGGCTGAGGAGTAATTACTATTAAAACATCTGTAGAATGAATTAGTGATGTAATGTCTCATTGATGGAACACACCACTTGTTGCACTTTACCATGGTGGTTCAGTTCCATTTTGGATGTTTTCTGCTTAGAGTGCAGTTACTGGTACTGCACCTTTTAGTAGCTCTGTGCTATTAAGTGGTTGTTAGTTTGTTCCATTTAGGCAATGCTTCCAGGCTTGCTCAAAAAACAAGCTTGTCTAAAAAGAGTGTATGAATGTCAGCTGCTCTTCTACTCAGACACCTAGAGTAAATGGGTTCAGAAGAAAATTTAGCAAATGGTCAATATTTTATAGTAAAACTGTGGCTAAAATAAGCAACCAAGTCATAGAAAACAGTTGAAAATCATCAATACTGCTATTAAATAGCAATGTTGATGGTCTTAGAGCATTATTTGTCCTTCCAAAGAAAATGATACAACCACTCCAGATACCACAAGAAAACTAACAACATCCTATTCTTAATAAATGTGCAAAATCCAAACTTGTTCAAGTTGAAAAATACCACTTAAAAAAAAGTAATCGTTGGGCCTCATTCAACCTTCATTTCTCACATTTCTTTATAGAAAAATATTTAAATAGTCTTACCGGTGTATGTTTCATTATATGCGGTGAAATTCTAGAGATTTCAGTTTGAACAAACACTAACAACATGGAAAATTCAACAATCCCGGTGTTATTCAAGAGTACAGGTTATCTATCCCTTTGTTGTTGATAAAATCGAATCCAATCATTTTTCTGAATTGTTTTCTCTAATCGAAGATTTCAGAATAAAAAAGCTAAATGTATACCATTTCAATTGTATTGCTTGCAATTTTTGGAAATCTAAATTTTTAATAATTTGCGAATTGTATCACCTTACATATACGATTTCAATCACTTAATAATTGAAAAAGAAAATCAGGTATGCACTATATGTGGAAAGCATCCTGAGAAAGACTGGACCACTATATTTAAACGTTTAAACGTCGGATATCTGTTCTATTCGAAATCGAATAGACTAATTTTTACGAATCCAATCGAATATTCGTATCAGAAGTATTATGATAAACAAACACAAACGTTTTTTCTGGAAATTGACATTAAAATTCACGTTTATCTTCTGGAATCTGTTGATTTTGAATCACTAGGAAAGTTGAATCGAATAAATTATGATTCATGAAACACGAAGCAAATATTTTGGTCCAGGCTGATGGTAGAACCATCGTCTTTGTTTGTGTTTAATCACTACTTCCAACACTCAGGAAACAGGCTAAAGCGATTTATTAAAGTCTGCCTACAGATTTACAGTTTACAAAATATATTAAATTTTCGAAGCTTATTTTTATCATTTGCTATATATATATCGAAACTGGAAAATGATTTTCTGGCAGAGAACTGACAGTTTTAAGAATATCTTGGATTACGATATGACGTATTCTGCCCTGGGGTCATTTGTTATCTCACAATGTATAGAATTATGTAATCATAATTGAGAGTTTTTAAACTGATTGTTTGTACCAACAAAATGTGATTGTGTTGGCAAAGCGTGAAAAATTATACCTTTTGTCTCGGTGGGGATTATCCTTATTTAGTTTAAAAGGTACGGTGTTCCAAATTCACTTCATATATAAATACTCAGGATAATGTTTCACCATTTCAGATTAACTGAATTTGGTGATATTCGACTTTTGTTTGCTCATTTTGCAGCAAGTTGGTCTGATGTTCAATTTTACAACTAAAAATTTGGCATATATCATTTTTAGAGAAGTTCAAAGTCTTGCTTCACATTGACACTAATTTATTTCTGTAACGTTTCCTGAGAGACGAAACGTTACAGGAATAAATTGTGTCAGTGTGGAAGAAGCAAGACTTTGAACCTCTCTAGTTAGTCATAATTACTCTTGCTACTGTATCCTTGCGTTTACTGCATACGGATCTGCAAACAGAAAGGCGCAGAGAAAGGATAAGTAGTTAGTCCACGTTCCCCAGATCATTAGTATCATGATTTTTACTGGGAAAAGAATCAATACTAGCATATTCAAAAACAGATAAATTTCTTTTGATCAAAGTACTTGGATAAAGACGTTTCTAGATTTAAAATCAAACATTCCTATTTTCCATTCTTACCGATTTAAGTTTGACCATGAATAAACGCTTTGGCAAACTAAGTTTAAAGTGCAAATTTTGTTTTGATGTTTTTTGAATCGTCTGGAAACTATCATTCAAGCACCCATTCTTTAATCTTATTAGTTATTAAATCAACCGTAAAATTTGCCTCCAATGCGTATTTTGAAATTTTTTTGTCAAGAATATGCCTCAGATGGGTCTTGCCTCAAGAACGTAATCCATCAGTGACTCATACTTAACAAAGCATATAAGTGAGCAAAACTGTTCTGGCAGTATTTTGCATAAGAATATATTTGTGGTGTTCTGCTTTTATTATATTAAAAGATTCAAGTTTTTACCGAATTTTGTTCGTATTTCATGGAGTATAAATATTTGGCTTGATTTTCCAAGAAACTTAAAACAAACTCAATCAAATATATGTATAGTTTCTCAAAATGGTTTAATAGGTGTAAATTCTGATTTATTGGAATTTCTTTATCATAATTATACCATTGTTTTCGAGTCTGCAAACTTATTTAAGAAAAAAATGATATTTGACATAGAGCTGAGCGGCATCAGGTATATATTGTACCGGCATACCGCCGCCAAAATGCTGGCATTACTGGTATGCCAAGCAATTTTCTGCTGTCAAAAATATGCTGTTGTGTGGTTTGAAAGAGCCACGATCTGCACGACCTAGTTATAAAAAAAACAGGTGCATACCTCTAAATGCGGGCGGGCTGTTGTTTCATGACATTGCAAAAGTTCAATCGAGGCATATCAGCAGGTGTAAGGGGTCTAAACCTTAGATTCTAAAGACTCTTTTGTCGTTACTTGACAAGATAATGCATCAACTTGTAACCATTTTAGGCTTGAAATACCAGTATCACGACAAACCGACATTGCGGAAATAAACGCAACACAATATTTTGGAAAACTCAATACCGTTATTTACCGTCTTACCGATTTGCCGCCCAGCTCTAATTTGACAGACAGAAATACTTTTCAAAGCATACTTCGTTAAGTACCACCGTTCGCAGATGATCATGTCAGCCAGATCTGTCTATCTGTAACATAATCGCCACATTTTTTGAATGGAATTTGAATAATCTCATTGCTATTGTAACACAGTTTCAGTTTATTACAGTCTTTTTGTGTAGTGAACACCAGGTTGACAATAACTTGGTTTTCTTAGGATGTCCGAAATGTTTTTTTTATAGCTGCTTCTTAGAGTGGATCACCCTGTCCAAGGGCTTGTAACAGTGGCCATTTATAGATGGACAAGGTTACAATTGCTGAAAAGATATCATCTTTTCCTGTTCGGCTTAGCCTACCCAAGTTATTACACTCTGGGTTGAGTGGTGGGCATGGAAAAGCAAGCCGGACATAATTCGTCTTTGTCTTAGGAAAGGCCACGATACACATGAAGTTGTCTTACCGATGTGTTGCTTTACGTTTCGGGTGACAAAATAAAAACAGCAATACACGCCGTATTGCTTTGTGTTAATCTTGTTCACATGCTAACAGAGATCAAACGCATGCATTGAAACGAGCATTCTTCGTTAGCTTTCATAGCAAACCATTCTGTGTTATTGGAAAACGTAAGAAAATGCATGCATAGCATTGGGCTAGCGTAAAACGCAAGATTAAAATAAATAATCAAACCAAGAAAAAAATGCAACCCACGTGTAGTGCGGCCTTAAGTGTTATAAAATGAATTTTTAAATTTACTTAGCATTGCAAGATTGGACATATTTTCTGCTGAGTTTGAGGATTTGAGTTATTATGTTGTTTTAAATGTGAATTTGAATATATTAGTTCAAGCATGGATCCTTCAAGTGTCTTGTCTTTCAAGGACGAAAACTTATTGATTGTATGACATTTATAACCGTCAAAATTTCATTTTTATTCAAAAAACTAAATTCTCATCAAACTTTGATTTCCACTTGTAATTTATTTTAACTGACATTTTTCATGCTTGACTGAGCGCAACGGAATATCAAACCAAAAGTAATAATTTACTTTGGTTCGAGTTTATTCTGTTTGCTTCAATCATGCTTGAACTATAGATGTTTTCTATAATAAATGTTTGGCCCATATATGACAGTAGAGAACGTTTTATGAATGGGGTCTGCCTGTGATATAGTGACGTAAACTCGTTCACTTTGTTTGAGGTCGTTTTTAGTTATAAAGTCACTAAATAAATATTGGTCAACGATTCGAATTGTGTACACACACTGGGCCTAGCTTTTCAATATTTAGGAATAGTTTGGTACAATTCACTGTCCAGTCTTATAGTGATAAGACTTGATAAATTTGTGGAAGTTTGATAAATAAAATGTCCAAATCGAACTGGGAAATTGCTTACTATGTCGGAGGCTTTTTTTTTTGAACTTCTAAATTTGAAATTCATTGTCTTCGTTTTACTTTCCTGATTTTGTTGACCTAAATGGCTTTAATTAAAACTCTCGTCGTTACATATCTTTTATTACAAAGATTCTTTAATACTACTTCATTTATGCAATTTCTATTTTCTAAACTCTAATTTCTGACTCTCTTTGAGTGTTTTTGCCAGGGATGCAATTTTTCAAAACATAAGATTGAATAATTATTTCTATCACTCTGTGGGATTTCAAAATGAATTAAACGAATGCTGAATTGATGCGATTTTGCAGCGGCAATAATAATAAGTAGACTGAGCATGAATAAACTTCTGTAATATCTTAATCAGTGAATGAAAGTGTCTTTATTCAAAAACCATGATTTTTTTGGGGCGTTGCTCACACATGTAAATAGTATAGCATATTTGATTCCTCATTTTTTCAAACCAAGTCATAATTGATATCAATGTTCAATATTATCCAGTGGGCGCGATGGCCTAGTGGTTAAACATGTTGGCGTCGCAGGTTGAAGATCTTGGGTTCGAGTCCCGGCCAGTCCGACTTGTTATTTCATGCCCACCACTCAACCCTGAGTGTAATAACTTGGGTAGACTATACCGAACAGGAATAGATCATATCTTTCGAGCAATTCTAACCCTGCCCGTCTATAAGTGGCTTCTGGTACAGGGCCTTTGGCAGGGTGATCCACTCAACCCGGGGTGTAATAACTTAGGTAGCCTATACCGAACAGGAATAAATCATATCTTTCCAGCAATTCTAACCGTGCCCGTTTATAAGTGGCGGCTGGTACAGGGCCTTGGGCAGGGTGATCCACTCAAAAAATGGCTGTGAAAAAAATTAGTATTAAAATGCTGCCTATTATGAGAAAGGTGACCTTAGGCACTTTTTCATAACCATAGTCACAATATTACTCTCAAAGCTAGGAATTCAAGAATAGGATCCAATATTCTGGCTTTAATTCAAGTGTTCTGGAATCAGTTATGCTGACTTGCACATCTCCAATTGAAGCTGAAAGATCTAGAGTTGAAGTGTTGGTTAATGTGACCCCTGAATTCAGATCCACCAATCGATTTTTTATTTATTTCGACCAAAGCTTTAACAACATGGGTGGGATCATCCGAAAGGTGAAGACATGCCTTTCCACCATCATCAACTCTGTGTTACTCTGCTACTCGGACACCAAAAAAATTAGTTTTATAGGAAGAAAATTTGGCTAATGGGCAATTATATATGCTATATGTATTGCTAGAAGACAAAAAGGTTTTTCTTGAATGCCTTGTTGCAACCAAATTGTAGAAAAACTTGAAAAATCATCATTACTGATATGAAACAGCAGTTTTGACAGTTTTGAAGGTTTTTAGGCCACCCGAAGAAAATGGCGCGGCCATTTCGGACACCTGGAGAAAATAAACAAGATCCTGTCATTTTTGCCCTGTTTATCTGTGAGAAGCTGGTATTCAGTATGATTTTACTCAGGGGGCGATTAACTTAAAATGAGAAGTTATAAAAAACTTTATTTCTAAATTGACCTTTTTTGTATTTCAGAAGTGCGACGAATGAAAGTACTTTTTCCATACAAAGCAGAAAATAGTGATGAGATTTCATTGGAAGTTGGTGATGTTATCGAGATATTGAAAGATGTAAGTAGTTCAAAAAAACACTTCAAAAGTGGTGCCTGGCTAGCTCAATCGATAATGCCTTGGGAATACGCTTCTAGCTACGCATCTCTGATCGACACGACGCAGGTTCGAATCCTGTGAGAGATGATGATTATATGCGAGAGGTCTGCTGGACGCCCCGCCCGTGCACGGTGGTTCACGTAAGCGCTGCTTACGGCTTCCTCAACTCACCATGTCCATGCACAGGAAAAATGAGAAATACGATAATCCGAAAACCTTCACCCCGATTCGGAAGTGGTATCTCCACGAGAGGGCGTGGTTCGGTGGTTTAGCTGTATTCTCGGCTTTCCTCTCCCGTAGGATAAAAAGATATCCTCTCCTTGTTTTCATCTTTCATTTAACTCGCAGAACCACTGATATGGTATTGGAGAGCGGTATGAAGGCAAAAATTTGTGAATATCGAGTCGCGGAAAATTTTCGTGGAAGTTCAAAAATTTCACATTGAATGAATGTAAATTGGCAGCCAAGCATGTCGTAGGGCTGGCATATTTATTCTGATTAATATGCGTTAGAGCGGCCAGATTTTTCACTCAGCCGTTTATGGGCAGATATTATCGACAATACTTTAAATGAGTGCACATCCATACATAATTTGTACCAAATTATACATATTATATTTTGTTGCTCATTCCTTATTCTAGGAGACTTTACTTGTCGATATTTCGTTATTTATGGCACAAAAATGACTAAATGTCGGTATCGGTCGTGGTAAACAAACATTGGTCTAGTGGACCAGTTGAAAATTTTTGTCGAGGAAGTTTTTAAAATATTTCATGTTATTTTGACGTACAGATTGAGGAGGGATGGGCTGAAGGTTTTAATCGTGGTAAAAAAGGAGTTTTTCCTACGAATTTTGGGGAAATACTAGAAGGTAGTTCTGAATCGGAGGAAAGTGGGGATGGAGGGGTTGAAGATAAGATAGAAGAACCTGAACCAAAAGCGACAGAGGAATTTGCAACTTCGTCACAGAAAAAGGTGAATTTGGGATTTTCATTTGTATGCTGATCTTTTGTGTGATTTTAACTGTGATTTTAACATAATCTTTAAGGCATTGCCCGAGGTCGTAGAATATTATTGGATATTTTTTATTGGAATTTGTTCTGAACAAGGCCGAAAGCAGTGCCTGGAAGAAACCTGTTGTAGGAAAGTTTTGAACTTATTGAAATGTAAAAAAGCTACTACAAGACAAAGTGTTGCCAACTGCACTCCAAGCTGAAAATATCCTATACAAAACTTAACCTCCAAGGTGAATTGCAGTGAGTGGTATCTGTCCTGGGCGGTGATAAAACTCTTTATCACTTATTCTTCTTGTATGTAATATGCTTTGAGCTACGCATCTCTGTTTGTTCTAGCGCAGGTTCGAATCCCGTTAGGAATGCTTTTATGCAAGAGATTTGCTGGACGCCCCATCGCCGCAAGATGGTTTGCGTACAAATTGCGGTACGCACTTATAGTCAATGTTAGTAATTCCTATTAGAGTTTGGCGACATACCGGTTGGACGGTAAATACAGAAATCTTACTTTCTAAAATACCATACAGCGGCAATAATCGCAATGCCGGTGTGTCGTGAAGCCGGTATTCATGGCATACCGCTTAAAACCTTATGTGATTAATGCAATAACTTCGACGATTGCTACAATTCACCGTTTTTCGCACACCCATGCATGCTTAACTGCCTCGTCTTAACTAGCGTTTTGTGACGATACAACAACCACACGGACATGGCTGCCTTGCCCTATTGGTGGCAGCGAAATAAGTCAGTGAAAAGTGAAAGCACACTATCTCATTTGGTGACTGGTGAGCACTGACTTATTAATACACTTACGTGTCACAGCAGACATCGATGATCACCGGCACCAAATGAGATATTGGTTGGTGTATTCTATGACCCATAAGTGTATTAAAAAAATCTAATATCACTTAAGACGCACAACGAGTTATTAATTCGGACATAATGACGTAATATACCGGCAATGCCGGTATTTTGACTTCGGCATATCGGTACAAAAAATACACCATGCTGCCCAGCTCTAATTACTATCATGGGAATTACTTACCCACAGGATAAAAATGAAATCCAATCTTATTGTTCCACAGGTCAAAGGTGTAGGATTGGGAAATATATTCGCTGGGCAACCAATCAAACTACGGCAAACATCAATCGGTGAATCAGACAAGAAAAAGGTATTTTTTTTATTTTAAGCATTAGTCTAAAGGCCGTAATACACGTGTTGTCTTACTGATGCGTTGCATTACGATTTGGATAACAAAATTAAAAACGGCAATACACTTCTGAATTTATCTGCGTTAATCGTGTTCATATGTCTACAAAGCACAAACGCACGCAACGAAACGAGCACTCTTCGTTAGCTTTCATAGCAAATCGTTCGGTTTCACAGGTAAACATAAATATATGCATGCAGAGCATTGCGCTTGTGTAAAAAGCAACGATAAAATAAAACAAACCTAAAAAAAAATGCAACCGACGCAAACGTGCAGTGCGGCCTTAAGGATGTGAGAGATATGTTCTTGTTCTTATCCAATATAATAAGGTATTCTATCATTTTTAATAAAAGTAACTTCTTTTTTTGGGTATTCTTAAAGTATTCATTTTGCAGTAAATCATAATATATGCTAAATTTTACACCGTAAGATTTATCATAAATTATTACTTCTCTACGAAATGGGGAAAATATCATCAAATATCAGCAAAATTAGTTTCATGTAAAACTTTGAATGTTTCAAATAAAATCTTAACTAAACTAATAAAAACATCTTTGTTGGGCATTGTGATAGCGATTTTGAGAATAATTTTGGTATGCCTGTCTTTGTGGATAAGAAGTTCTGCGTTTGATAAACAAAAAAAAATCCATACAGATAAGACTTACAATGCAAAAACAATTCAAGCATGCCTTATAGTTTCCTCGAATCAGAAAATTTTTGTCAAAACATCTTTTGGTTAAGTAGGAGTCATTGATGGATTGCTTCAATGAGACACGGCCCATCTGTGGCTCATGCTTGACATATTTAAATTTCTGAATGACCTAGGACATTTTATAGTTCAGTAGAGGAGTAGGCAGAGATAGCCGAAACAGGATATTTTACTATATCGAATACGTTCTGAATTCATCCAAGTTTATGATGAAAAGCCTGTTAAAACTATTTTCTTAAGAGAAAATGTTATTTACAAAATCCAGAAAACCATCACTATAGGTCATAATTTCTTTCGTTTCATAAAAAAATAGCAATTTGAGGAGCAAAAATTGACTTTTCGGTCCTATTTGTATTGGTTTACACTATAAATTAAAGTTTTCGTATTTCACTATTCTTAAATAAATCTTTTGTTAAGTATGGGTCAATGATGGGCCGTGTCGATGAGACACGGTTCATCTGTGGCTCATACTTGACAAAATAAAATTACGGAATGATCTTTTGTTCCATGCCCAATATCAATTTGGAGAGCAAAATAAACCTTCGGTCTAATTTGTATTGTTCTATACATTAAAAGCAGCAAAATTTTGTATGGCGCTATTCTGAAATGAATCTAAAATCAAAATTTTTACCATATCGGATATGTTTATTCTTGGTTCGCTTTGGATGTCCCTGCTTATAGGTTCTTTCAAATCAGAAAATCTTTGTCAAAGCATCGACACGGCCCATCTGTGGCTCATGCTTGACAAAGTTAAATTACTAATTGAGCTAAGACATCTTAGGGTTTATTAAATGTGTAGGTATAACAAGGCATGTAAGCAGTCATAACGACGCTCAGTAAAAATGCAGTCTTCGTGTCCAGTTCATAACAAAGGCATGTAGCCGATCACATCATGATAAATGAGGCAATCAACATACTCAGACTGTCTTAAGAATGATTTAAGTTGATTGATTACTGTCTATCAATCTTGTGCTTCAGAATAGCCCTAACGTATTTCCTGCGTATCTTAAGATGTGACTGAAACGAAACAAAAATGTGGTAGGTGGTTTTGCCCAGGGCAGATACCACTCACTGTACTTCATCATAGCAGTTCAGTTCCGTTTGGAATGCTTCCTGCTTAGAGTGCATTTGCTAGATTTTGCTTTCACATCAAAACCCTTTTTCTGGTAAGTGGCTGTTAGTTTGTTTCTTTTCGGCACTGCTTCCAGTCTTGCTTAGAGTAGGGCTGTCCAAAATATTCATTTCAATTTGGAATAATCGAGTCA
>OZ023146.1:18441257-18451972 GCA_963675895.2 Styela plicata | reverse complement strand
CTATTTCTGCTGTCCATGGACCTGGCTATAAAAATAAATAAATCATTTTCATCGACTGTATGAAGCAATATGTTTGAGTTTAATTTTGCTATCTTTGTTGTCCATATTATAATTAATTTTGGAAGAATATGTTTGTGAGAATATTTGATCGGCAGAACTGGAAATCTAAGGTCGTTTGAAAAAATAAAGTACCTTTCTGATAATCTAATCACAATAATTTATGAATGTTTTTAAAATGGAATTAGCTAGAAATCCTGTCAGTTGCCCTATCCTGTTACACCCTTTAGGTTTTTATTTACATTTTTCTATTGAAATTCACTCTATGCAAGGCCCTGGGTGATGGTAAAACCATCTACTACTTCCTTGTTACCTTTTCGTCTGGGTTTTACGACATGCAGGAAATGCGTTAAGACTATTCTGAAGCCCGTACCTACAAGGCAAAATGCCGTAATGAATATCCTGCATGGCGGAAAGGTGAGTAAAAAGAAGCAAATATGGTATACGGTATTTTTATTGCCCAGGGTAGAGTTCATTTTTTTGTTTTGGGATGGTTTGTTTTTTGTGTACTTGCTGGTACTGCATTTTGTTCTGGTTCTTTCTTTTAAATGTTGCATGCATCCTTGCACAAAATAAATTTAAATACAAAAATGTAGATATTACATCTTCCTCTGAATGTGTTAGTAATTCAGAAAACTTTGTACGACAAGTTCAATGTCGCAAAGATGATTCCTCTCTGTGAAATATGCTTAAAATTAAATACTGTGGTGATAGCGAGGGCCCAGATGTCAGCGTTTTCCAACTCAATATGATATCGGGAAACACTGTGCACATTTGTATTGTCGCCTAATGTGCAGATGGATCATTTTAAACCGTCATATTATACCTTGTCATATGCCATTTCAGGCAAAAGTTGGAGCAATTTTAGACTGGGTGTCTGGGAATTAGCTGGCTTTAGAATAATCCTTACATATTCCTGCGTGTCTAAGAGGCTACTGAAAGGACACAAAGAAATGGTAGATGGTATTACTATCGTCCAGGGCAGATATCGCTTATTGTCCTCCTATACCGTGGCGGTACGGTTTTGTTTGGAATGTTTTCCGCTTATAGTGTGGTTGCTTGTACTACATCTTTTAGAAGGAATTCTTTTTGCTCTTAAGTGACCGTTAGTTAGTTCCTTTTAGGCACTGCCTCCGACCTTGCTCAGAGTGAATTTCATTAAAAAAAGTACACAATATAAGACATGCTGCTCGTACAAGACCTATTTGGCCTAAAACACAAAGTGCAAGCCTGATTCCTTCAAAACGAAGAAAGTTAAGTGAAATATAAAATAGAATTGAGAAAACATATTTTTATAGCCTCTTCTTGGAATGGATCACCCTGACCAAGGCCACTTATATACGGGCGGATTTAGAATTGCTGGAAAGTTATGATTTTTTCCTGTTTGGCTAACCTACCGAAGTTGAGTGGTGGGCATGGATTAACGAGCCGGACTCACCGGGGCTCGAACCCTAGATCTGCCAACATGTTTAGCCACTAGGCCATCCATCCACACTTGGGAGGTTCATTTATACTTTAGGTAAACAGTATTGTATTATATGTGCAGTAGAATGTGACAACAGGAAATTTCAAATGGGCGTGGGCACTAATGTTGATTTCAAAGATTTTGCCCATTTCCATTATCATTGGGTTGGCATCCAAATGGGTTGTTTTAATCAGTGATATTATACCTTGCTATTTAAATTTATTAGCAAAAGTAATTTTAGACCAAGTCTCTGTAGATTAGCTATGATATTTTCACTTTGTACTGTATGTTTTACTCTTTAATACTGATTTTGCTCATTTTGATTCTAAATCGAATTGTTTTTTTTTCTAGGAAGTTCATTCTGAGCAAGGCCAGAAGCAGTGCCTAAAGGAAACCAACCAACGGCCACTTAATACCAAAAAGATTGTACAAGATATAGTACCAGCAACTGCACTCTAAGTGGAAAACATCCAAAACTGAAACGATATGGAAAAGTGGTATCTGCCCTGGGCGATGGTAAAGCATATAACACTTTTGAATTTTACTCAAGTTTGGCGAAAGTCATGATATTAATTAATACTGAAGCAAATTAGACTTTCTGTGTTTCAGACCACCATTTATTTCAAATTTGAATTTTTTTCCGGCCACTTCTCGGAATGGTTCACCCAGACCAAGGCCCTTATGGCCCTTATAGACGGAGAGGGTTAGACTTGTTAAAAAGATGTGGTCTTTCCGATTTGTCTTAGCCTACCCTGTATTATCACACCAAAGGTCGGGTGGTGGGCATGGATGAACCTGCCGGGACTTGAACCCGAGATCTTCAACCTGCGATGCTAAAATGATAACCAGATTCCGGGATAGATTAGGATGTCTGGGCAATTTTATCATTAATTTTATTATTGCTGTTTCCAGGCATATTAATTTGGGCTGGCAGAATATCAGCAACTCTGCTACTCAGACACCAGAAGAAAATGGATTTAATCAGAAGAAAATTATGCAAATGGTCAATATTTTAAGATACCGGAATATCTTTTACTAAAAGATTAAAATGTCTTTTTGAAGTGTCTGTTGGAAACTAAACTATAAAAATAAGTTTCAAAATCATCAATATTGCTGTAAAATAGCAGTGTTGATGGTTTGAAACTTTTTCGTCACCCGAAGAAAATAACATGAATATTTTGGGCACCCGAAGAAAAACGAGATTCTGCCACTTTGCATTAACTTTTGAACCAAATTTTGAGTCGGAATCTATTTAAGAAATCTCAAGTCAAATTTCAACGATGGCGAATGTTTTAGATGTTTCATGAAGATTTACCTTTAACACATCCAATTAACCTTCATACGATTCAAATCTAAATCTAGTATCCCTAGCTGATAAGTGTTCTTTACTATTCGCACAAATTACCCCAATGATCATAAAATATCCAACTGAGCTTCCTTGAATCATACTATATAGCAGAAAGAAAAAATTCAGATCATCTCGACCGGACATGTATTTTGATTCAAATTCAAATCCAGTATCTCTGGTCGATAATTGTTCTTTAGTATTCACACAAATTACCCTAATGATCATAAAATACCCAATTAAGCTTCGTTGAATCATACTATATAGCAGAAAGGAAATATTCAAATAATCTCGACCGGACATGTATTTTGATTCAAATTCAAATCCAGTATCTCTGGTCGATAATTGTTCTTTAGTATTCACACAAATTACCCCAATGATCATAAAATATCCAATTAAGCTTTGTTGATTCAAACCATATAACAGAAAGGAAATATTCAAATAATCTCAACCGGACATGTATTTCAATTTGGATCTAAATCTAGTATCCCTAGTCGATAATTGTTCTTTACTATTCGCACAAATTACCCCAATGATCATAAAATATCCAACTGAGCTTCGTTGAATCATACTATATAGCAGAAAGGAAGTATTCAAATAATCTCAACCGGACAAGTATTTTAATTTGGATCTAAATCTAGTATTCCTAGCCGATAATTGCTCTTTACTATTAGCACAAATTACCCCAATGATCATAAAATGTTTTCAAAAATGGGATCTTTCAAGTCTCCCAACGTTGATGTTTAATCATGATGTAAGTTGTTGTTTTGGTATGGAGATTTTGGTTCCATCACTTGACTAGACTCCTCGATACACAAAATTCAGTCCTCTAATATATCAAAATTTTGCTTTAACATTTCAATGTTAATACATTGTGCAATGAAATCAGGTTAAAACCAGCTTTTCGTTGTTCGGTCTAATATGATTCCAAGTCCTGTGGTTCACTGACCAAGGATCATATATATTATTTTTTTTACACTATCACAAATGAAGTGAAAATTGTGCAGAGTTGAAATTGCTTTGTATATTATGGACCTAACAAGGTATTAACTTTTCACTCCTTGTTTGTTTTTGAGTTGCTGGTGGACTACAGCTTGAATTAATTTCTATTGATGGTTTTTTTCCATTAGACATAGTTAGAAATAATATAAAGCTAGTGTTGATTAAACTGTGTCTTTTCTCGTTTTGACAATTTAAAAAAAAATTGATCTTTTTTATTTTTATTTATAACATATTCAATTCACACTAAATATTTATTATGTTTATATGTCAAAAGTAGTCGCATAAATTTGTGCACTCACACCAGATTAATGTCTTATTTTTGTAAATTGGGTGGTAGCAGACTCTGATGACCGAGAGGTTGCATCGCAACCCCCCAGTCTGTACCGAAAACGTATAATTTCATGATTATGTTATAATCTCCACCCTCTGACTTTGAACTGGTATATGCATGGCAGGTCTCGGGTCAACTTTTTTTCTCCACAGGCTTTTTGCAAGCTCTTTGAAGCAATGTTTCTGTTTATGTAGTGTTTTTTCTTCAAATTTAAATACGTACATGATATTTCAAGCATAACGACTTGGTAGGTATTGCGTCATCATCGCTGTCACATATCAAGACATGAGGCCTAGTGAATTGTGTTGCTGAACCTAAGCCCACAGCTCAGCGTGGGGTGTTATAACTTGGGTATGTTTGGACAAACTGAAAGGCATGCTTTCTTTCCAAAACACTAAGCCCACATATTCAGAACCATGAAGAGGAGAAAAGCAAAGTTTAAAAAATTTTGGAGACTTAAATAGGATGTTATAATTGTTGCCACAGGCATAAATATCAACTGAAAACTAGCATTGATAATATTGTTTATCGAGGCAAAACAACTTAAAATTTGTGCCGGAAGAGGACACCATCCCCTCCACTAAATATGTTAGTGATTTTTTTTCCAGCCACTTCTTGGAGTGGATCACCCTGCCCTGTACCGGAGGCCACTTATAGATGAGCTGGGTTGAATTGCTGGAAAGATCCTTTCCTATTCGGCTTAGCTTATCCAAGTTATTACACCCTGGTTTGAGTGGTGGGCATGGATTACCAAGCCGGACTCGCCGGGACTCCTAAGCCGAGATCTTCAACCTGCGATGGTAACTCATTTGACCCAGTCATCCTACCTCAGATTCGTGACAATAAAAAGACCAGCGTTTCGGCAAAGAGTATTTGCAAAATACTTCATTAATTTCGAAGTCAAACATGGAAAATACCCATTTATATCATCTATCACAGTGAAACATCCCAAAATATTCACGGATATGATGCTTCAATGATTAAGACTGGCTGAATATTAGACTACAGAAAATTTTTTGAATTTTCAACCTCACAATGCATTTTTTTGTTAGATAGAGGGGGTACATGGTACCCACATTGTACATCAATACGCTAGTGACAAAACTCATTTGTCCAAGTTACCTGTGCAATTGTTGATATCATACTTAAATTTTTGATTTCAATTTTTGACATTCAATAAGTGGTAGATGGTTCTTCTTCTGCCCAGCGTAGATACCACTAACTGCACTTCACCATGGCGGTTCAGTTCCATTTGGGGCGTTTTTCATATGGAGTGCAGTTGCTGGAACCACATCTTTCAGTAGCTCTTTGCTATTAGATGGCTATTAGTTAATTTCCTTTTAGGCGACGCTTCCGGCCTTGCTCAGAGTGAATTTCAATACTTGGATATAACATCATTAGTTTCAAAGTTAAACTTATAAAACACCCATTTAGTTTTGTAATTTTTCAATCTTCTAAACTCCCCATCCAGACAAAGTCTTTCAAGATACATAATTGGATGTGCCCAAACTTCTTGATTGGGGGCATCCCGAGTAGAAAGTTCTTAAAAAAGTTGCGTGGGTGGTTGGGAGGGGGCCGTATATTTCTTTGTTTGCTGTCCTTTCTTTGTTATATTTTTAACATTGCGGAACTTTTATTTGCTATTTCGTCATTTGTTTTTTACGCTCTACTTCATTTTGATCCTATTGAAGCCATTTTTTAAGCATGAGTCATTGATGGATTGCGCCTGTGAGGCGCAGACCATCAATGACTCATGCTTAACAAAATAAACTCTGGTAGCCTGTACTCACAAATCAAAGTTTGCTTTATAATGCATGGTCCATAGATGGAACATACTTGATATTTGCAACATATCTATAGCCCGTCCTTGGAATAATATGAATTATTCAAGCATTGTTTGTGAGTGCGTTGGTTGAACAAACATATCAGTTCCACAGACCCGACCAGGTTTTTTACACAGCGCTATCCCACGGGATTCCCCTGAAACTGGCAGACGGTGCTGGTCTATGCGGTTATTATTGGAAGCATTGAACAAAAGGCGCTTATGAGTCTGTTTAAATAAAATGAGTTTGTCACACCCTGACCTATTTCATTGAACTCAACTGGAAAAAGTTTTGTTAAAATGCAGGGTCTGTTAAATATGAATAACTGATGAATTGGTTGACTGTATACCTAAGCCTGAAATAATATTTTTTTCAAATTTTTTTACGCTGTAAGTAAGGCTGGAAGTAGCAAACAAAAGGAATCGAAAAACGACCAATTTTTTAAATTTTGAACTGTTAGTACAAGATGTAGTGTAGCAACTGCCCTCCATATGGAAAACTACCCAAAAGGGAATGAACCTCTAGGATGAAGTGCAGTATTTGAAATTTACTATAGATATAAAATTATGTTCCAACTTTTCGAATGAACAAAATCACTAATATTTTCACCATTCGGCTCGACTTCTCTGCAAAATGAATCTTAAAAATATTCAGAAAATGAAATTACTTTTAATTGGAATTCCAGAATATCTGTTTTTTTTATTGAAATTCACTCTTAGCAAGGCCGAATGCAGTACCGAAAAGGAACCAACTAACAGCTACCTAATAGCAAAGAGCTACTACAAGATCTATTACCAGCAACTGCACTCCAGTCGGTAACCAAACGGCACTGAACTGCTATAGTAAAGTACAGTGAGTAGTATCTGCCCTGGGCGATGGTCGTACCATCTGCCACTTCCTTGTTTGCTTTTAGTCACCTTTTACAACACGCAGGAAATGCATTAAGACTATTCTAAAAAAGAGTGCACCCTACTGATGAATTGCATTTTATATTGCGATTATTAAATTCATCCAAATCGGACATCAAATTCCAATAAGAAATAACGTATGTCTGTGGCAGACTGTCAGCCACTCTGCTACTCAGACACCCGAAGAGAATGGGCAATATTCCAATATATGTCTATGCATATATAATTAGAATTTCACTTTTTGAGTGTTTTGTAGCAACCGGTCTGTAGCAAAAGGTTTAAAACTATCAATACTGCTATAAAATAAGAAGGTTTTGGAGCTTTTACCCATCCCAAAGAAAATGACATGACCAGGTGAGACACCTAAAACCAAAAAAATGAAAAAAAATGAAATTACTTTTAATTGTAATTCCAGAATATCTGTTTATTCTTTTTTTTATTGAAATTCACTCCCAGCGAGGCCGAATGCAGTATCGAAAAGGAACCAACTAACGGTCACTTAATAGTAAAGAGCTACTAAATAATGTATTACCAGCAACTGCACTATAGGCCCAAAATATTCCAAACTGCACTGAACTGTGATGGTAAAGTACAGTGAGTAGTATCTGCCCTGGACGATGGTAAAACCATCTGCCACTTCTTTGTTTGCTTTACGACACGCAGGAAATACATTAAGACTATTATAAAAAAGAGTGTACCAAAAGGACCCCCCTACTGATGAATTGCATTAATATTGTGATTATTAATTCATCCAAATTGGACTCCATCAAATTTCAATAAAAAATATGTCTGTGACTGTCAGCCACTCTGCTACTCAAACACCCGAAGAGAATGGGCAATATTTCAATATATGTCTATGCATACAAGATCTGAATGTCTCTTCTTGAGTGTCTCTTGTAGCAACAAATCTGTAGCAAAAGGTTTAAAACCATCAATACTACCATGAAATATAAAGGCTTTGAAGCTTTTTTTCCATCCGAAGAAAATGACATGGCAATGTCAGACACCTAAAAACAAAATTCTGCCTCTCTTGTTCTGTGGTAGCTATGATAAATGGATTTTTTTCAAAGTTTGCTCAAGGTCTCAAAGGATTGCTGTTGCCTAGCAACCCATTATTTTATCTCACTTATAGGTAACCAAATACAAGATACTGATGGGTCGTGTTGCAAGGCACGAAACACCAGTGAGGCGTATCCAACAGAACCGTGTCTAACATTTCTCAAGCTACTGTGGTTTTAGCTGGAATACCTCTGCGAGAAAATACACGTAAAGACGAATGAATTGCGTAACTTTGCAAAACCCCACACGTAGAAGCTTGCATCTTCTTTGTATCCAATCCATTCCAGCCTTGTAGGTACAGACTTCAGAATAGTCCTAACGTACTTCCTGCTTGTCATAAGAGGCGATTAAAAAAAACAAAGAAGTGGTAGATGGTTTTACCACCGCCTGGGGCAGATACCACTCACTGCACTTTACCATACCGTTTCAGTTCTACTTGTGATGTTTTTCGCTCAAATTCCAGTTACCGGTACTACATTTTGTAGTAGCCCTTAAGTGCGATTAAGTGAATTTAAATATAAAATAAATCATAAATGCACAGATAAGTGTGGTTAGCTAAACTTGTCCCTTTACTTGTTTTCGTTTAATTTTATCTCATTCTTTGATCATCTGAAAAAAATATTTTTTCTGCATATGACATAAAAATCATGACATACGCAAAATTTACCTTTGTTACAAAACAAAAATGGAAAACGATCAACACACTACATGAGGAAAATACGCTAAAAAGCATTTGATTAGATTATCTCATCTTTTACCAAATTTTATCAATAGTGCCAAATTCCCAACATCTGAAATCCATGCTAAATTGTCTATCACTTAACCAGGAATGTCGAAAACGATTCGAATACATTTGAAAATGAAAATGGTGGTGATTGACTAGACATAGACTTTTGGGGGGGGGGCAAAATTTTGTTTTTCTTCAGGTGTTATAAATGTTAATATTATTTTCTACTGCTATTTTCTTCTTCGTAAACACAAAAAAAGCTTCAAAACCATCAACACTGCTATTACATAGCAGTATTGATGATTTGAAACCTTTTTCTGCAGTTTGGTCACTACCATATATTTTTATCTTCTCGCCAACAATATATATCATGGAATATATCAACCAGAGATGTCCAAAACGAATCGGATATTCAAATACATTCGAAAATGATCATATTCGATGTAAGATTTTTGATTTTAAATATATTGAGAATTGTGACCCACGAAAACTTATTGTTTTTATTACATAAATAGGTACAAATTTAACAGAAAACCATATATTTGCTTTACAGATTGATATTGTTTCATAAACCAGTAAAAATTGTCAACTGTACCCATGGTTTTCTAGATTAAATAATTTGTTAATTAATTATTTTACTTAATTAGATGTAAATCTGTTTTTCATCAATAACATGGATGAATTTAGAGTGTATTCGATATTTCCTATTCGAAATATTTAACTTTTTGGCCTATACTGCAAAATGAGCCGATACCGATGCCACTGATACTCAAAATTACAGATACCGGCCTTTCAAATGCCTTCATATTTGCTTAAAATACATCACTAAGGTTGAAATTTTCCAAAAAATTTCAGTCAAATCCAGTAAAGTGGATTCAATATACTTGCAGCAATAACACAAAAAAGTGCAAAACAAAGAATATTGGAGAACTGAATACCAATAGAAATATTCAGAAGTAACATCATTAAGACACCCAATGGAGAGCAACAGTTATTCAAATTAGTTCGCGGCAAATTAAAAATTCTTGATTAGAAAAAATATGCCAAAACGAGTACCGGTATATATTTGATTTTTTTGTTTGTGTAATTCTCAAGTCTATATTCAGAAGACTAAATTGCCTAAATCATTTCCAACCTCTAATCTGGGAATTGTATCTCCAGGTGTGGTAATAACTTTTTTCAGTAATCAAACTTCAAAACTCAAAGCTTGTAGGAAAGGAACATTAGTTTAACAATCCCTAACGAGTTAGCTACTGATGCACTCCATTACATAATGATGTTTGACATGTCGAGGACTGTACTGAGGCAACTGATGCTTCCTTTTTTGTAGCGGCTTATTGTGATTCAAGTGACCGTTAGTTGGATTTTTTAGGAATTGATTTAGGCTCCAGTTAGAGCAAAATTCCAAACATTTAAAAGTATCGGTGGTATCGGCAATATTGCAGCCCATACCGATATTCCCAAAATAGCCGATACCGATACATCCCTAGTACAATATTCGAATGTTGTTAACCCTGCCTTTAATATAGGGTCTAGTAGAATGGGTGGGTTTGGTTTCGACTGTTGCAGGGTGACTTAATGTTGTTAGTCTTCGAGTGTCTGGAATGTTATTTTCTTCGTAAACACAAAAAAGCTTCAAAACCATCAACACTGCTATTACATAGCAGTATTGATGAGTTAGAACCTTTTTCTGCAGTTTGGTTGCTACCATACATTTTTATCTTCTCACCAACAATTTATATCATGGAATATGAATACCACTACTACCGGTTAGCTCAATCGGTAAAAGTGCTGGGAATAGCAGTATTGATGATTCTGAACATTTTTCTGCAGTTTGGTTACTACCATACATTTTTATCTTCTTCTGATGCGTTACTAGGCAATTTTTTGCAGAGGGAATAAAATTTTATCTCGTTCAAATAACATCTGCTGGTGATTTCCCCAGATAAAGCAAAAAATATTACACAATTTTGCCATTTGAACAAAAAACACATTGTT
>OZ023146.1:18429243-18441157 GCA_963675895.2 Styela plicata | reverse complement strand
GAAATCACCAGCAGATGTTATTTGCACGAGCTAAAATTTTATTCCCTCTGCAAAAAATTGCCTAGTAACGCATCAAAATGTTAGAAATATGCATGATTTTCAAGGATTTTTACCTAAATATCGGTATCGATAAATATCGGTTATCGGCCGTCAAAAATTTCAAAATAACGGTATCGTATATCGGTTGCAAAAAAGTGATATCGATCTGGCTCTAGAATATTTCAAACGCACGGAGATAAACAATATTCTGTTACCCTGAGTAAGTAAATCTTTTTCAAAACAAATTTGAAATTAAAATTTCAAGGGTCTCCTGGGTACAGATTGACAGAATATCAGCTACTCATAGGACCGAAGGAAACAAGCAATATCTCATGATATCTATTGTTGGCGAGAAGATAAAAGATGTTTGGTAGTTATCGAACTGCAGAAAAAGTTTCTAAATCATCAATACTGCTATGTAATAGCAGTGTTGATGGTTTTGAAACTTTTTTGTGTTTACGAAGAAAATAACATTCCAGACACTCGAATAAAAACAACATTAAGTCACCCTGCAACAGTCGAAACCAAGACCACCCATTCTACTAGACCCTATATTAAAGACAGGGTTAACAACATTCGAATATTGTGCTAGGGATGTATCGATATCGGCTATTTTGGGAGTATCGGTATCGGCTGCAATATTGCCGATACCACCGATACTTTTAAATGTTTGGAATTTTGCTCTAACTGGAGCCTAAATCAATTCCCAAAAAATCCAACTAACGGTCATTTGAATCACAATAAGCCGCTACAAAAAAGGAAGCATCAGTTGCCTCAGTACAGTCCTCGACATAGCAAACATTATTATGTAATGAAGTGGATCAGTAGCCTACTTGGGGATGGCTTGTTAAACTTGTGTTCCTTTGCTACAACCTTCAGTTTTTTATTTTGATTATTATTATTGGGTTGGAATTGAATAGGGCAATCTAGCCTTCTGAATATAGACTTGAAAATTATCCAAACATGTACCAACCAAACAAACGATGAATCTGTATCGGCCGATACCACCGATACTTTCAAATGTTTGGAATTTTGCTCCAACCGAGACCTAAATCGATTCCTAAAAAAGCCAACTAACGGTCACTTGAATCACAATAAGCTGCTACAAAAAAAGGAAGCATCAGTTGGCTCAGTACAGTCCTTGACATGTCAAACATTACTATGTAATGAAGTGGATCAGTAGCCTACTTGTTATGGATTGTTAAACTTATGTTCCTTTCCTACTACCTTCGAGTTTTGAAGTTTGATCACTAAAAAAGTTGTTACCACGCCTATAGATACAATTCTCAGATTCAAGGTTGGAAATGATTTGGGCAATTTAGCCTTCTGGATATAGACTTAAGAATTACCCAAACAAAAAAAATCAAATATATACCGGTACTCGTTTTCGTGTTTTGGCATATTTTTTCTAATCAAGAATTTTCATTTTGCCGGGAACTAATTTGAATAACTGTTGCTCTTCATTGGGTGTCTTAATGATGTTGCTTTTGAATATTTTTATTGGTATTCAGTTCTCCAATATTCTTTGTTTTGCAATTTTTTGTGTTATTGCTGCAAGTATATTGAATCCACTTTACTGGATTTGACTGAAATTTTTTGGAAAATTTCAACCTTAATGATGTATTTTAGGCAAATATGAAGGCATTTGAAAGGCCGGTATCTGTAATTTTGAGTATCAGTGGCATCGGTATCGGCTCATTTTGCAGTATAGGTCAAAAAGTTAATTATTTCGAATAGGAAATATCGAATGCACTCTAAATTCATCCATGTTATTGATGAAAAACAGGATTACATCTAATTAAGTAAAATAATTAATTAACAAATTATTTAATCTAGAAAACCATGGGTATAGTTGACAATTTTTATTGGTTTATGAAACAATATCAATCTGTAAAGCAAGAATATGGTTTTCTGTTAAATTTGTACCCATTTATGCAATAAAAACAATAAGTTTTCGTAGGTCACAATTCTGAATATATTCAAAATCGAAAATTTTACATCGAATATGATCATTTTCGAATGTATTTGAATATTCTGTTTGTTTTGGACATCTCTGGTTGATATATTCCATGATATATATTGTTGGGGAGAAGATAAAAATGTATGGTAGCAACCAAACTGCAGAAAAAGGTTTTAAATCATCAATACTGCTATGTAATAGCAGTGTTGATGGTTTTGAAGCTTTTTTTGTGTTTACGGAGAAGAAAATAGCAGAAGAAAATAATATTAACATTCAAGACACCTGAAGAAAAACAAGATTTTGTCTTCCTCCAACAGTCTATGTCTAGTCAGTCACCACCATTTTCATTTTCAAAGGTATTCGAATCGTTTTCGACATCCCTGGTTAAGTGATAGACAATTTAGCATAGATCCCAGATGTTGAGAATTTGGCACTATTGATAGAATTTGGTAAAAGATAAGATAGATAATCAAACCAAATGCTTTTTAGAGTATTTTCCTCATGTAGTGTGTTGACCGGTTTCCATTTGTTTTGGTAACAAAGGTAAATTTTGCGTATGTCATGGTTTTTATGTCATATGCAGAAAAAATACTTTTTTCAGATGATCAAAGAATGAGATAAAAATTAAACAAAGATATGTAAAGGGATATCTTTAGCAAACCACACTTATCTGTGCATTTATGATTTATTTTATATTTAAATTCACTTAATCGCACTTAAGGGCTACTACAAAATGTAGTACCGGTAACTGGAATTTAAGCGAAAAACATCACAAATAGAACTGAACCGGTATGGTAAAGTGCAGTGAGTGGTATCTGCCCCAGGCGGTGGTAAAACCATCTACCACTTCTTTGTTTTTTTTAATCGCCTCTTATGACAAGCAGGAAGTACGTTAGGACTATTCTGAAGTCTGTACCTACAAGGCTGGAATGGATTGGATACAAAGAAGATGCAAACTTCTACATGTGGGGTTTTGCAAAGTTACGCAATTCATTCGTCTTTACGTATCTTTTCTCGCAGAGGTATTCTAGCTAAAACCACAGTAGCTTGAGAAATGTTATACACGGTTCTGTTGGATACGCTTCACTGGTGTTTCGCGCCTGGCAACACGGCCCATCAGTATCTTGTATTTGGTTACCTATAAGCGAGATAAGATAATGGGTTGCTAGGCAACAGCAATCCTTTGAGACCTTGAGCAAACTTTAAAAAAAAAATCTATTTATCATAGCTACAACAGAACAAGGGTGGGTTTTAGGTGTCTCACCTGGTCATGTCATTTTCTTCGGGATGGGTAAAAGCTCCAAAACCTTCTTATTTTATAGCAGTATTGATAGTTTTAAACCTTTTGCTACAGACCGGTTGCTACAAAACACTCAAAAAGTGAAATTCTAATTATATATGCATAGACATATATTGGAATATTGCCCATTCTCTTCGGGTGTCTGAGTAGCAGAGTGGCTGACAGTCTGCCACAGATATGCGTTATTTCTTATTGGAATTTGATGTCCGATTTGGATGAATTTAATAATCGCAATATAAAATGCAATTCATCAGTATTTCCTGCGTATCATAAAAGGTGACTAAAAGCAAACAAAGAAGTGGCAGATGGTTTTACCATCGCCCAGGGCAGATACTACTCACTGTACTTTACCATAGCAGTTCAGTGCCATTTGGTTACCGACTGGAGTGCAGTTGCTGGTAATAGATCTTGTAGTAGCTCTTTGTTATTAGGTGGCTGTTAGTTGGTTCCTTTTCGGTACTGCATTCGGCCTTGCTAAGAGTGAATTTCAATAAAAAAAAGAATGAACAGATATTCTGGAATTCCAGTTAAAAGTAATTTCATTTTCTGAATATTTTTAAGATTCATTTTGCAGAGAAGTCGAGCCGAATGGTGAAAATATTAATGATTTTGTTCATTCGAAAAGTTGAAACAAAATTTTATTTCCATAGTGAATTTCGAATACTGCACTTCATCCTCTTTTTGGATAGTTTTCCATATGGGGGGCAATTGCCACACTACGAAAAACGACTAAAAGTTGGTCGATTCCTTTTGTTTGCTACTTCCAGCCTGCTTAGATCGTAAAAAAAGTTCAAAAAAATATTATTTCAGGCATAGGTATACAGTCAACCAATTCAACAGTTATTCATATTTAACAGACCCTGCATTTTAACAAAACTTTTTCCAGTTGAGTTCAATGAAATAGGTCAGGGTGTGACAAACTCATTTTATTTAAACAGACTCATAAGCGCCTTTTGTTCAATGCTTCCAATAATAACCGCATAGACCAGCACCGTCTGCCAGTTTCAGGGGAATCCCATGGGATAGCGCTGTGTAAAAAAACCTGGTCGGGTCTGTGGAACTGATATGTTTGTTTAACCAACGCATTCATAAACAATGCTTGAATAATTCATATTAATCCAAGGACGGGCTATAGATATGTTGCAAATATCAAGTATGTTCCATCTATGGACCATGCATTATAAAGCAAACTTTGATTTGTGAGTACAGGCTACCAGAGTTTATTTTGTTAAGCATGAGTCATTGATGGTCTGCGCCTCACAGGCGCAATCCATCAATGACTCATGCTTAAAAAATGGCTTCAATAGGATCAAAATGAAGTAGAGCGTAAAAAACAAATGACGAAATAGCAAATAAAAGTTCCGCAATGTTAAAAATATAACAAAGAAGGACAGCAAACAAAGAAATATACGGCCCCTCCCAACCACCCACGCAACTTTTTTAAGAACTTTCTACTCGGGATGCCCCCAATCAAGAAGTTTGGGCACATCCAATTATGTATCTTGAAAGACTTTGTCTGGATGGGGAGTTTAAAAGATTGGAAAATTACAAAACTAAATAGGTGTTTTACATGTTTAACTTTAAAACTAATGATGTCATATCCAAGTATTAAAATTCACTAGGAGCAAAGTCATAAGTATCGCTTAAAGGGAAATAATAGCAAAAAGCTACTGAAAGATGTCGTGCCAGCAACTGCACTCTAAAGGAAAACATCCCAAATGGAACTGAACCGCCATGGTAAAGTGCAGTGAGTGGTGAGTGAAAAAACCATCTAGCGCTCATTGAAAGTCAAAAATTGAAATCAAAAATTTAAGTATGATATCAACAATTGCACAGGTAACTTGGACAAATGAGTTTTGTCACTAGCGTATTGATGTATAATGTGGGTACCATGTACCCCCTCTATCTAACAAAAAATGCATTGTGAGGTTGAAAATTCAAAAAATTTTCTGTAGTCTAATATTTAGCCAGTCTTAATCATTGAAGCATCATATCCGTGAATATTTTGGGATGTTTCACTGTGATAGATGATATAAATGGGTTTTTCCATGTTTGACTTCGAAATTAATGAAGTATTTTGCAAATACTCTTTGCCGAAACGCAGGTCTTTTTATTGTCACAAATCTGAGGTAGGATGGCTGGGTCAAATGAGCTACCATCGCAGGTTGAAGATCTCGGCTTAGGAGTCCCGGCGAGTCCGGCTTGGTAATCCATGCCCACCACTCAAACCAGAGTGTAATAACTTGGATAAGCTAAGCCGAATAGAGAAAGGATCTTTCAGCAATTCAACCCAGCTCATCTATAAGTGGCCTCTGGTACAGGGCAGGGTGATCCACTCCAAGAAGTGGCAAGAAAAAAAATCACTAACATATTTACTGGAGGGGATGGTGTCCTCTTCTGGCACAAATTTTTGGTTAGGTTGTTTTACCTCGATAAACAATATTATCAATGCTAGTTCTTAGTTGATATTTATGTCTGTGGCAACAACTATAACATCCTATTTGAGTCTCCAAAATTTTTCAAACTTTGCTTTTCTCCTCTTCATGGTTCTGAATATGTGGGCTTAGTGTTTTGGAAAGAAAGCATGCCTTCCAGTTTGTCCAAACATACCCAAGTTATAACACCCCACGCTGAGCTGTGGGCTTAGGTTCAGCAACACAATTCACTAGGCCTCATGTCTTGATATGTGACAGCGATGATGACGCAATACCTACCAAGTCGTTATGCTTGAAATATCATGTATGTATTTAAATTAAAAAAAAACACTACATAAACAGAAACATTGTTTCAAAGAGCTTGCAAAAAGCCTGCGGAGAAGAAAAGTTGACCTGAGACCTGCCATGCATATACCAGTTCAAAGTCAGAGGGTGGAGATTATAACATAATCATGAAATTATACTTTTACGGCACAGTCTGGGTGGTTGCGATACTACCTCTCGGTCATCATAGTCTGCTACCACCCAATTTGCGAAAATAAGATCACAGATTCAGAGACATTAATCTGGTGTGAGTGCACAAAATATGTTCGAAATTATGTGACTGCTCTTGATATATAAACATAATAAATATTTAGTGTGAATTGAATATGTTATAAATAAAAATAAAAAAGATCAATTTTTTTTTTAAATTGTCAAAACGAGAAAAGACACGGTTTAAGCAACACTAGCTTTATATTATTTCTAACTATGTCTAATAGAAAAGAACCATCAATAGAAATTAATTCAAGCTGTAGTCCACCAGCAACTCAAAAACAAACAAGGATTGAAAAGGTAATACCTTGTTAGGTCCATAATATACAAAGCAATTTCAACTCTGCACAATTTTCACTTCATTTGTGATAGTGTAAAAAAAAATAATATATATGATCATGGTCAGTGAATCACAGGACTTGGAATCATATTACACCGAACAACGAAAAGCTGGTTTTAACTTGATTTCATTGCACAATGTATCAACATTGAAATGTTAAAGCAAAATTTAGATATACTAGGGGACTGAATTTTGTGTATCGAGGAGTCTAGTCAAGTGATGGAACCAAAATCTCCATACCAAAACAACAACTTACATCATGATTAAACATCAACGTTGGGAGATTTGAAAGATCCCACTTTTGAAAAACATTTTATGATCATTGGGGTAATTTGTGTGAATAGTAAAGAGCAATTATCGGCTAGGGATACCAGATTTAGATCCAAATTGAAATACAATCCGGTTGAGATGATTTGAATATATATTTTCCTGCTATATGGTATAATTCAACAAAGCTTAATTGAATATTTTATGATCATTAGGGGAATTTGTGCTAATAGTAAAGAACACTTATCAGCTAGAGATACTAGATTTAGATTTGAATCAAACGAAGGTTAATTGAATGTGTTAAAATTAAATCTTCATGAAACATTCAAAAAATTTGCGATCGTTGAAATTTGACTAGAGATTTTTTAAATAGATTCCGACTCAAAATTTGGTTCAAAAGTTAATGCAAAGTGGCAGGATGTCGTTTTTTTCGGGTGTCCGAAATGTTCACATCATTTTCTTCGGGTGACGAAAAAGTTTCAAACCATCAACACTGCTATTTTACAGCAATATTGATGATTTTGAAACTTATTTTATAGTTTAGTTTCCAACAGACACTTCAAAAAGACATTTTAATATTTTAGTAAAAGATATTCCGGTATCTTAAAACATTGACCATTTGCATAATTTTCTTCTGATTAAATCCATTTTCTTCGGGTGTCTGAGTAGCAGAGTTGCTGATATTCTGCCAGCCCAAATTAATATTTCTGGAAACAGCAATAATAAAATTAATGATAAAATTGCCCAGACATCCTAATCTATCCCGGAATCTGGTTATCATCGCAGGTTGAAGATCTCGGGTTTGAGTCCCGGCAGGTTCATCCATGCCCACCACCCGACCTTTGGTGTAATAATATAGGGTAGGCTAAGACAAATCGGAAAGACCACATCTTTTAAAGAGTCTAAACCTCTCCGTCTATAAGTGGCCATAAGGGCCTTGGTCTGGGTGAACCATTCCAAGAAGGTGCCGAAAAAAAATTAAAATTTGAAATAAATGGTGGTCTGAAACACAGAAAGTCTAATTTGCTTCAGTATTAATTAACATCATGACTTTCGCCAAACTTGAGTAAAATTCAAAAGTGTTACATGCTTTACCATCGCCCAGGGCAGATACCACTTTTCCATATCGTTTCAGTTTTGGATGTTTTCAGCTTAGAGTGCAGTTGCTGGCAATATATCTTGTACAAGCTTTTTGGTATTAAGTGGCCGTTGGTTGGTTTCCTTTAGGCACTGCTTCTGGCCTTCCTACTTCCTAGAAAAAAAACAATTCGATTTAGAATCAAAATGAGCAAAATCAGCATTAAAGAGTAAAACACATAGTACAAAGTAAAAATATCAGCTAATCTACAGAGACCTGGTCTAAAATTACTTTTGCTAATAAATTTAAATAGCAAGGTATAATATCACTGATTAAAACAACCCATTTGGATGCCAACCCAATGATAATGAAAATGGGCAAAATCTTTGAAATCAACATTAGTGAACCAAGGCGTTTCCATGCCCATTTGAAATTTCCTGTTGTCACATTCTACTGCACATATAATACAATACTGTTTACCTAAAGTATAAATGAACCTCCCAAGTGTGGATGGATGGCCTAGTGGTTAAACATGTTGGCATCACAAGTTGAAGATCTAGAGTTCGAGCCCCGGTGAACCGGCTCGTTAATCCATGCCCGCCACTCATCTTCGGTAGTAAGTAAGAGTAAGCTAAGCCGAACAGGAAAAAACCATAACTTTCCAGCAATTCTAAACCCGCCCGTCTATAAGTGGCCTTGGTCAGGGTGATCCATTCCAAGAAAAGGCTATAAAATATGTTTTTCAATTTTTTTTCACTTAAATTTTCTTTGTTTTGAAGGTATCAGACTTGCACTTTGTGTTTTAGGCCAAATAGGTCTTGTACGAGCAGCATGTCTTATATTGTGTACTTTTTTTTAATGAAATTCACTCGGAGCAAGGTCGGAAGCAATGCCTAAAAGGAACTAACTAACGGTCACTTAAGAGCAAAAAGAATTCCTTCTAAAAGATGTAGTTTCAGCAACCACACTATAAGCGGAAAACATTCCAAACAAAACCGTATCGCCACGGTATAGGAGGACAATGAGTGATGTCTGCCCTGGACGATAGTAATACCATCTACCATTTCTTTGTGTCCTTTTAGTAGCCTCTTAGACACGCAGGAATATGTAAGGATTATTCTAAAGCCTGTACCTACGGAATACATATAGTACAAAGGGAAAATATCAGCTAAAATATCTACAAACACCCAGTCTAAAATTGCTCCAACTTTTGCCAGAAATGGCATATGACAAGGTATAATATGACGGATTAAAATGATCCATCTGCACATTGGGCGACAATACAAATGTGCACAATGTTTCCAGATATCATATTGAGTTGGAAAACGCTGACATCTTGGCCCTCGCTATCACCACATAATTTAATTTTAAGCACATTTCACAGAGAGGAAGCATCTTTGCGACATCGTACAAAGTTTTCTGAATTACTAACACATTCAGCAAAGGATGTAATATCTACATTTGTGCATTAAAATTCTTTTTATGCAAGGATGCATGCAACATCTAAAAGGAAAGAACCAGTGAGAAATGCAGTACCAGCAACTGCACTCTAAGAAGAAAACATCCCAAAACAAAACTGAATTAAGTAATAAAAGGCAGTGAGTAGTGTCTACCCTGGGCAATGTGAATGCCGTTACCCGTACCATCACCCGGGGCAGATACCACTTACTGCACTTCTCCTTAGCAGTTCAGTTCCGTTCGAAATATTTTACATTTAGATTACATTTGCTGGATCTTGTAGTAGCTCATTGCTATTATGTGGTCATTAGTTGGTTCCTTTTAGGCACTGCTTCTGGCCTTGCTTATAGTAAATTTCAAAAAAAAAAAATGTAAATAAAACACCTAAAGGGTGTAACAGGATAGGGCAATTGACATGATTTCTAGATAATTCCATTTTAAAAACATTCATAAATTATTGTGATTAGATTATCAGAAAGGTATTTTATTTTTTCAAACAACCTTAGATTTGCAGTTCTGCCGATCAAATATTCTCACGAATATATTCTTCCAAAATTGATTATAATATGGACAACAAAGATAGCAAAATTATATTCAAATGTATCGGTTCAGACAGTCTGATGAAATTGATTTATGTATTTTTTTTAGTTCATTTCTTAGAGTGGATCACCCTGTCCAAGGCCCTGTAACAGCAGCCACTTATAGATGGACAGGGTTACAATTACTGGAAAGATATCATATTTTCCTGTTCGGCTTAACCTACCCAAGTTTTTACACCCTGGGTTGAGTGGTGGGCATGGATTAACAAGCCGAACTCGTCGGGACTTGAACCCGAGATCTCCAACCTGCTAAATATTTGCATGATCTTTGGTTTGGTTTAAGTGGGACCAACTACTTATCCTTCTATGTCTTTGCGTAAGCGGATACATGTGCTAAAAGCAAAGATGCTATAGAAAGAGAATAAATTACTAGACAAGAGATTCAAGAGTCTTTCTACACATATTCACAAATTTATTTCTGCAATGTTTCGTCTGAATTTGTTGAATCTTAAAGTATTTGCACGAGTGAGTCTGGGCTTGGTCATATGTGAGTCATATGTGACTGAACTGGTTCCAACAATAAACTAGATACTAAAACTCACTACATGACACACACAGTGTGCTATCATCATTAATTCCTCCCCTCCTCTCGCTTCAATCCAAACCACATTTCACAGTGATTGGAACACATCAAATGCTATGTAGTCACTAGGACTGTCCAAAACATCGATACATTCAATTCGGAATATTCGAATCATAAATTATTCGATTCAAAATGATTATTTTAAATATTTTCCATGAAAAGGTGCGAATTTTCACGTAAAATATAAGCTGATAAAAAGATGTCTTTGTTTGTTTATTATAGGATTTCGGTTTTGAAAGTTAGATTCGATTCAAAAAAAATGATTCTATTCCAAAACGCAAATTTTTCAATTTTGGCCAAACTTAGCAGTCACGTTAGCTCCATCGGTGAAGCATTAACAGGGAAAAGTTCTGATTACAGCTGGATGGCATTTTTTGTTACGGCGTACAATGACCAAAATGTGCCGGGTGTCATTTGTCACTCCATCTACTGCTATCAGGAAGTACTCTAATAAGCCATTTCAAGAGTTGTGCTGCGAGGCACTACCTCGCTGCTACTATTAATAAAAATCAGGTGCATATTAGGAAATCCCTTTGTGACATCAGGACATGTTTCATGACATCGCAAAAGTTGGAAAGAGGCATCTAAGCCTGTGTAAATGTGACAATGGCCGCTTTTTTTCTCGTTCCTTGGTGCGATATTGAATAAATCTGTGATCGTTTCAGTCGGTATGTCACAAAATCCTGATGTCATGAAGAAAAAATTACCACAATGTGGTATTTTGGAAAACTCAAAACTCAAACACGTTTCATCCCAAGATGCCGCCCTGCACTAACAGCTACAATAATCTAGTAGTCTTGCGCTAAGAGGATCAAGCTCTCATACTGGTTTATATTGTGCAAGAGAATTATTATATACATCGTCAGAGTAGGATGCTACATGCTGGGTGAATCTTGGCTTTTTTCGGGTGTTTAAAATGTTAACGTCACTTTCTTTTAGATGGACACAAAATATCCAGAATTGTCAACGCTGCCATTTAATAGCAGTTCTGATGATTTTGAACCTTTTTGTACAGTTTGTTTTCTACCAGACACTCGAAATGAGACATTTCAATTTCCCAGCCACAATTGTATTATGCAATATTTGCCCATTTGCTAAATTTTCTTCTGATGGAATCTATTTTTTTCGGGTGACCGAGTAGCAGCGCAGCTGGTACCCTGCCAGCTGGGTTCAAGTAACCACATTGTCAGCTTGGATTAGGAGACTAACAGACTTGGAACTTGTCTGCTGAGGTCTGCGAGACGCCCGGCAGTGCATGGTGGTTCACGCAAAACGGCTTACGGCTCCTTCCACCAACCAGGTCCACGGACAGGAGAAATGA